>CM053276.1:50424031-51018799 GCA_028583415.1 Protea cynaroides
CTGATAATTAACCTGAGCTGCTTCTGGACCTGGGACTAGAATCTGTGCAGCTGGTGGTTGAGGTGTTTGAGGTGCTGGGTGGTTACCCACTGGTGCTGCACTGGCTTGTCCCGTTTGCATGGGTGTAGCATGTGCAGCCTGGAACATAATCCTCATTGCCACTTGCATTTGAGCCTGTACGTGTTGCATCTGTTGCAGCTGCTGAGCTAGGTTCATTACCACGGTTGCTAACTCTGGTGGTGGAGGTGGCAGGTTTGTAGGATTTGCCTGACCGGGGTTTCCTAGTGCATATATATTTTCCTGACTAGTCTCCTCCACAGGTGGTGGTGGTGGAACTGCATTTCGGCTCTGCCTGGTTACTCTACGCCCAGACATATATTCTTCTGAGATTGGTGGTGCCTTAAAAATCATCAAAATAGGTGAGACAATCATTTATACTTCATGTAGGCATGCTAACCGATGTAAAATTTCAAAATTTTCAGCTCATTTTATGAAAAGTACTATCTTTTCTATGCAGGGTCGATGGTGGGGGTCGATGGTATGTCCGACCCTCAGTATCCGACCCTAGGAGTAACCTATTCTTCCCGAGAGCTGGGGGTCAATGGGTATCCGACCCCCTGTGCGACCCCTGGTTCACTGTCAAGTTCCTGAGAACTGGGGGTCGATGTGGGGGTCGATGATCCTGATCGAATTGTCCAACCCCCAGACCAAAAATCAGACCTTTAAGATCCGATTCTGGGTTCATTTCCCATCATTTCTTCCCCGTTTGGACTCGTCTCCCACCTCTGAGTTGCTACAGTGCCACTCCGCTATATTGGTCAGTTTGGATCCATGTTTCGACATCCACATCATCCCTACAGGTATGCTTTCTCATTTTTTTACCTGTTTTTAGGTTTCCATTTCTAGGTTTTTGTCCATTTAACTTGTATTTTTCAAATTAAACTTTTTTCCAACTGTAAAAATTTGATTTTTATTGGGGGCTTTTGTTACTGGTGTCTCGAGGAACGAAATCCCTCAAAAATTTTTGAGTTTCATCGGTTGGTTATCGAGAAACTTGGATTTTTGCTCTTTTTGCCCTAATTTGTTGAAATTTTCGATTTCTCGCAATTTCTTCAAAATGGACTTCATTAGTTAGAATTTCCTACTGTGTGAGTGTTGTTGGATATGTTGGAACCTACGTAAGTCCTCCTGCCCACGTGTATGGGTGACAAGTGAAACTTTTGGCCAACTTACGTCGTTATAATGTCAAAATTTTGGATTTTTATCCTTTTAACACATTATCTCATTTTCTTTCTTATTTGCAGACATCATGGCTCGTACCAAAGTACCTAGAGTTCATGATCCTCTTCGCTTCTGTTCCAACGAAGCCGAGGCACAGTATGCCCACTTCACTCGCAAGAAAGTAGAGGGAGGTCGTATGGTGAACTTGGCTGAGTTAGCCTTGTTCAACGTGGAGAGGGCCTTTGGTGATATGGGGTGGCTCCCTATCATCACCTACGACGCTTGCACCCGCCCGGACTTGGTACAAAAGTTCTATTGTAACCTCCAGGTGGTGGGGGATTACAATGATGTCGAGAGGGGTCATGAGCTGCGCATCACAAGCTATGTCAAAGGAATGAACATTTCATTCGATTATCGACAGCTGGCCGACCTACTGGGCATTTTGTATGATGGCCCCATGGTTTACTGTGCTCCTGGAGAGCACCAGTTCATCTCCACAGAAATGAGGGCTGAGATTGATAATCAGCTCCAACGACCTGATCGCTGGCAGATGAGGGCATGCTATATGCGTCCAGCTCCACGGGTATTTTGCAAGATTGTCCAGCATAATCTGATTCCGCAGTGGCCATTACGAGAGGGTTTCCCAGCTGAACCAGTACCTGCTGTACAGTATTTGCACTAGACAGCCCGTCTGCCTGCCGTATATCATCATGCATACTATGATCACTGCTACGTTGCCCAGTCACACTGGCAACCTTTCGTATGGGCGTATGATCACTGTTCTGCTTACCCTCCTGGGGCTTGATTTATTGGATGAGAAGATTCAAGAGAAGTCCTTCTCATCGCCTCTAGATTGGGAGGCTATTTGCAAGATGGTCATGCAGGATGCTCAGGTCAGTGATGAGGAGAGGAACGCGATGGTGCACCCTCGCACTCGCGTCAAGATAGCTGACACTGAGGCAGCTGCCGCCGCTGCTAGTGTTCGTGCAGAGCCTGCTGATGACGACGACCGCATGTACATGGATGTAGACTCGATACCACCGCCTTCACCTACGCATGCGGCTGGAGATGGAACTTCATATGCGGCGGGTCCTACACCTGAGACTTGTCACACCCCAATTCCGCACTGTTCATAATGGTATGATGAACCGCTAGCAAACCAACGGTTCAACCAGGATCTCAAATAGGCTATCCCCGCGTTATCTAAACTTACACACATCCGTAATCATAATCAGAGTAAATACACAATAGCGGAAGTCTTATAATAACATGAACTGAGAAACTAAGATGATATCATTAATTTAATAGCAAATTATTCTGTTTTCAACTGAGACATAAATATTTAAATACCAAATACATGTCTTAATAAATCCAATAAAGAAACCTATAAAATATCTAATCAAATACACACGAGTTGCATTCGCAAGAGGAGTCGTGTGTATCCACTTCAGCTTCAGCTTCCATCGCTGCCACGTTCCCGTACGCAGACGCATTCACATAGTCTTCAACAGTATAACCTGCATCATCAACTAAAAATATTCGACGTCGAGGGGTGAGCACACATCACGACTCACTGAGTAGCCAAAACAATGCAACAATACATATGCATGCAAATCAATTTATATCTTTGGTCCGATTTAAAGTTTGTAGTATGTAATAGAAAGGTTTACGTAGCCAAAGGTCGCGTTTATACACCCCACCTCTATACACGAGTGTGTGATGTTACCCGAAGATCACGTTTATCATCAACTCACATGCACCCAATCATGAACATTATATAACAAAGGTTAAGTTTATTGCTATATAGTGTCATACCAACACGTAAGCCCCTATTGGCGAGGGCTGCAAACTGGACTCGCAACTAACCAATCTTAATGCCAAAAAGTGTATCTAAGGCCTCACCCCAGCATCCCTCAGAATGTCCATAGAGATAGAGCTAAGGCCCCCCGGTAGAGTCAGAGACTACAAGGACCGAGACTACCGCCCCTGATACTCTACGACATAATAGTTCTGCTAAAGTAATGGTGATACGACGATGCTAATGCACCAGACTTGAGCTAGAGATAGAGCTAAAGTGCTGAGACCCGCCAAAGGTTAACGTTTATTGACGTTCTCACCACACCTCCCCTGATACTCGCTCGCATCAAGTACATTAACCACACACATACAAGCACATGCCTATTCCTATCATCATCATCATCATCATGTTATAAACAATAAAGTAAATATGCATGAACAAATAATAAAAATATTGGATGGCATACTATATGCACATTACAAACATATTCGCATAGAATCAAGCATGGCATAGGACTCAAGAAAATAGAAAATAGTTTTGTTATTAACCAATTAGTTTGGAGTTCTGGTTCCTCACCTTAGCTTGCTAATAGTTACTTTTCCAAGCTTTAGAATCACCTTTATATTGTTATTGTATTGCTAGAAGACCTAACAAAGTCGATAGAATTTAATTAGAATTTATTTGAAATTAAAAATTACTCTATTAACTGAGGGTCGGAGGTAGGGTCGGAGTCAGGATCGACCCTGGGTGCGACACTCCCTTAACTCTGAACTTCCCGAACACTGAGGGTCGATGGTCAGGAACACCTAGGGTCGAATGGTCATCGACCCTCGGTGCGACCCTCGGTGCACTTTGGTCCAGTTCCCTCTTTTAATCCATTCTTCGTGCTTGGAATCCTATGGCTTGCTCCTACATTTCATTCTACATTCATTCCATGGTCTGAAACCATGTATAACCCACCTAGATAGCTTTCATGCACTTTCCTATGGTTTTCCATGAAAACCTAACCATAAATTGATGGTTTGGGTTTCTCCGAGATCACACTCTCAACATTAACTAACCTAAGGTCTGTAGAAACTCATGAAATTAGTACCCATACCTGAGAAGAATAATCTTTCTCTGCAACTCTTCTCTTTTGGCTTAATTTCTCTTCCTTCCCTTTCTTCTTCCTCTTTCCTTCTCCTCTCTTTCTCTCAATTCGATTAGGGTTGTGAAAGGAGTGAAAGTGGCTTAGGGACGTCCTTTAAATAGAGTAGGAACATCCTAAAATAAGTCCCTCTGAGATTAGGAAAGAATCCCAATCGAAAATTAGGAAACTCCCTAATTTCTATTCCGGCAGAATCCGACGGTCGATGGGAGGGTCGATGATGTCGTCGACCCTAGGGCTTAAGATGTCCAACCCTCCCTTCAAAATTGAGGGTCTGACTTTCTGCTTTGGGAGGTCCGACCCTGCTTAGCTGGGTATGCGACCCTCCCCTCAAAATTAATGTTTTTGGGTCGATTTGATACCTGGGATCTCGATCTCCTTCACACCCTTGGTCCATTTGACTCGACCATAATGGGTAAACCTGGTTCAAGGTGGTAAGACCGGGTTAGATTGACATGGGTCTTACAACTCCCCCCAACTTATAAAAATTTCATCCTCGAAATTGTACGTACCTTCTAAATCAAATAAATGAGAGTATTGCTTTCGCATAGCATTCTCTTCTTCCCATGTAACCTCTTCCATGTCTCTACTTTTCCATGTGACCTTAACATAGTAGATATCTCTGTTGCGTAGACGTTGAACCTTTCGACTAGTGATTTCTGTTGGTGATACTTCAAATGTCAAATCATCAGTCAATTCCAGCAAATCCACTGTCAAAATATGTGTTGGGTCTTTGACATACTTCTTCAATAGGGAAATGTGTAATACGTCATGAACACTTGACATAGATGGTGGTAGTGCTAACTGATAAACCACTTTTCCACGCTTAGCTAGAATTTCATATGGCCCGACATATCGTGGACTTAGTTTCCCTTTCTGTCCGAACCACTTTAATCCTCGCATGGGCGATACCTTCAAAAATACTTTATCACCTACTGCGAACTCCAGATCTTTTCATCGAGTATCTGTATATTGCTTCTGACGGTTCTGAGCTGTTCTCACTCTTTCCTTGATAATGTCGACCACTCGACAAGTTTCTTCAACAAATTCCGGCCCAACAATACTACGTTCTCCAACTTCATTCCAAAACAAGGGAGTTCGACACTTCCGGCCATACAGTGCTTCATAAGGTGACATCTGTATAGTAGCCTGATAGCTATTGTTATAAGCGAACTCGATCAGTGGTAATCTTTCATCCCATGATCCCTTGAAATCAATTACACATGCTCGTAGCATATCTTCTAGAATCTGAATTGTACGTTCCGACTGTCCATCTGTCTCTGGGTGGAATGCAGTACTGAACTTCAACGTTGTACCCATAGCCTTTAGCAATCCTTCCCAAAACTTTGAAGTAAATCGTGGATCTCTATCCGACACAATGCTTTTTGGAACACCATGTAACCGAACAATATTATCCACATACAGCTTCGCTAATCTTTCCAGTGTATACTGAGGTCGTATAGGTATAAATCGAGCTATTTTAGTCAGACGGTCCACAATCACCCAAACTGCGTCAACTACTCGAGGAGTCAGTGGTAGTCCCTTGACGAAGTCCATAGTGATGCAGTCCCATTTCCATGCTGGTTCCGGTAATGGCTGTAACAATCTTACGGGTCTTTGTCGTTCAGCCTTTACTTTCTGACAATTTAGGCATTGAGACACGAACTTAGCTACATCTGCTTTCATTCCCCTTCACCAATATAGTTTCTTTAGATCATGATACATTTTTGTACTTCTAGGATGTATCGAATAGATGGTGGTGTGGGCTTCCTTCATCAGTCGGTGTCTAATGTCTACACTTTCTATTTTAGGTACACATATTCTTCCTTTGTATTTCAGTACTTTCTCGTCATCCAAGGTGAACTCAGGATTAGTCATACCATTCTCAATATCTTCTTGTACTATTCTTAGATAAGGATCTGCTTTGATAGCTGTCTTCACTTCATCCACTATATCCGGTATAATCTTCAATGCCACGAACATGTTCGAAAACCGATGAATAAACCCTTGATTGGCTGATCCATCCGTTGTATCTATCACATACTGCTCGCTGCCGTGATTGAATACCCTTCCGGTAGTACACATTGCTGCAGTCGTGCTAACTTCTCCTTGCGATTTTATCATTGCTTTTCGGCTTAACGCATCCGCTACTACGTTCGGTTTTCCCGGATGATACTGGATATCACAATCATAGTCTTTCAATAGTTCTAGCCATCTTCTCTGTCTCATATTCAACTCCTTCTGATTAAATAAATAAGTAAGACTTTTATGGTCCGACTTAATCTGAAATTTCTCTCCGTATAAGTAATGTCTCCATATCTTGATAGCATGTACTATTGCCGCTAACTCCAAGTCATGAGTGGGGTAGTTTTTCTCATGCACCTTCAACTGTCTTGAAGCATAAGCAATCACTTTCTCTCCTTGCATAAGCACACATCCTAGTCCCAGTCCCGACGCATCAGTGTATAAGGTAAACGTCTGCCCTGGAATAGGAATAGTCAAAATCGGGGCGGATATCAATCTGGACTTCAATGTCTGGAAGCTCTTCTCACATTTATCCGTCCACACAAACTTTTCACCTTTCTTAGTCAAACTGGTGAGAGGTACGGCAATCCGAGAATAGTCTTCTACGAATCTCCGATAATAACCAGCTAGACCCAGAAATCTTCTGATTTCTGAAATGCTCTTTGGTGCTTCCCACTTCACAATAGCCTCGATCTTGCTGGGATCCACTTTGATTCCTTCAGCGGATACTACATGGCCTAGAAAGGCAACTTTACTTAGCCAAAACTCGCATTTGGAAAATTTGGCATATAGCTTCTCATTCCTTAAACGCTGTAGGGCTGCGTTTAGGTTCTTGATATGGGTTTCCTTGTCCTTGGAGTATACCAATATATCATCAATGAATACTATAACCGACGTATCCAACATATCGTGGAAAACTCGGTTCATAAGTTCCATGAACGTTGCCGGTGCATTAGTTAATCCGAAAGACATAACCAAAAATTCATAATGTCCGTATCTGGTCCTGAAAGCTATCTTCGGAATATCACCTTCTTTAATCTTCAACTGATGATAGCCCGATCAAAGATCGATCTTAGAAAATACTTTCGCTCCTTGTAACTGATCAAACAAGTCATCGATCCGAGGTAGTGGGTATCGATTCTTCATTGTCAGTTTATTCAACTCCCAATAGTCGATGCATAATCGAACGCTACCATCCTTCTTCTTTACGAACAACACCGGTGCCCCCCATGGAGATATACTGGGTCGAATATAACCCTTGTCCAGCAGTTCTTGTAGTTGCACTTTCAATTCCTTCAGTTCAGTAGGAGCCATTCTATAAGGTGCTTTAGACACTGGTGCGGCTCCGGGTATAAGGTCTATCACAAACTCCGTAGCTCGGTCGGGTGGTAATCCGGGTAGTTCCTCCAAAAATATGTCAGGATAGTCCCGCACGACATCAATATCTTCCATTCGTGGCGCTTCCTTGGTTAGGTCGACCACGGATACTAGATACCCGATTGCCCCCTTCTCAAGGCACTTCTTAGCCTTTAGTGCTGAAAGTATGAGCTTGCGTCTACGGGGAAGTTTGGTTCCCGAGAAACTTAATTCTACTCCTTCTTTGTCTTTGAACGTTAGCTTCTTTTTGGCACATAATAGATTTCCAGAATGCCAAGCTAACCAGTCCATTCCCAAGATGACATCAAAGTCTGCCATCTCAAGTTGTATCAAGGTTGCATCTAAGGTCTTCTCTCCAATGAGAACTGGACATGGTCCATAACCTTTCTCTAGTTCCACTTCTAACCCCATCGGTGATCGTACAAGTAATTTGTAGTCTAATGTTTTGATGGGTAAGTTTATCTTCTTTCCGAATGACACAGATATAAAAGAATGAGTAGCTCCTGAATCAAAGAGTACTCTGGCGAGTACGCTATTTATAGGTACAATACCTGTGATTTATCTTTACTTAGTCTACATGCTCATTCAATGTAATTATAACTTTAAAAATTTCAGTCATACCTGTGACCACATCGGGTGATGCGGCCGAATCCTCGGACGTAACAGCATATACACGTCCCTGATGGAATTACTTCTTGGGCTTAGGGCACTCCCTTGCCATATGTCCCGGTTGGTTGCAGTTAAAACACTTCAGGACTTCAGAATTTGGCTTTGGCTGAGGTTGAGCTGCTGGAGTAGTCTTGGTTGCAGCAATAAAATTCTGAGGACGGAAAGGCTTATATGTCTTGTTATTGCCTCCGTTGTAAGAATTTCTGGCTGGCCTTTTGATGCCTCTGTCCTGAGTAAAATAACTCTCCTTCTGGCTCGATTCTATAACTCGAGCAATCTGGACAGCTTCATTATAAATTCTCTTTTCTAAGCCCAGAACATGTTCTCTGATGTTTCCTCTCAGTCCTGTGACAAACCTACGGGTTTTAGTTTCTTCTTCTTGCATACTCAGTGGTGCGAAGAAAAACAGCTCTTCATAACGCTATTGGTACGCATCCACTGACATCTGTCCCTGATAATGACTCAGGAACTCCTTCTCCATCGAATCTCTGAAGCTCCGTGGAAAATATTTCTCAAAGAAGGCTTCTTTATATATAGCCCATGTCAGTAGGGCATGCTTGGTCAGTAAATATGCCTTCGTGGATTTCCACCAATGATGTGCGTCTCCCTTGAGCATGAAGGTGGCGCATAGTACTTTTTCTTCCTCTGTGATAGTCATCATGAGGAAATTTCTCTCCATCTCGTCTATCCAGTGTGCTGGCCACTATGGATCAGACGGTTTGCCATTGAATTCCTTGGGTTTCATCTTCGAAATTCTCTCCACTAGTCGGGAGTGGTCCAGCTGATTTTGGGGGTTTTCCCCAAACATATGGGGTGGATACTGGTAATTCCCTTGAGCTGCTTCTGGAACCTGCACTGGAATCTGTGCAGCCGGTTGCTGAGGTGTCTGAGGAGCTGGGTGGTTACCCACCGGTGCTGCACTGGCTTGTCCTGTGTGCACAGCCTGAGTGGCTTGAAACATTATTCCCATGGCAACCTGCATCTGAGCCTGCGCGTGTTGCATCTGCTGCAGCTGCTGTGCCAAATTCATCACCACGGTTGTTAGCTCTGGTGGTGGAGGTGGAAAATTTGTAGGGTTTGCCGATTCTGGATTACCCAGTGCATAGTTATTTTCTTGACTAGTCTCCTCCATGGGTGATGGTGGTGGGACTGCATTTCGGGTCTGTCGGGTCACCCTACGTCC
Source organism: Protea cynaroides (assembly GCA_028583415.1). NCBI lineage: Eukaryota > Viridiplantae > Streptophyta > Magnoliopsida > Proteales > Proteaceae > Protea > Protea cynaroides. The sequence continues at coordinate 50,433,452 of CM053276.1, forward strand.
AGACATAATTCTCTTCTGTGGTTTGTGGTGCCTGAAAATCATCAAAATAGGTGAGAAGTCATTTATATTTCATGTAGGCACGCTAACCAATAATCAATTCCAATTCTAGCTCATTCTATAAAAAAATACTGTCTTTTCTATGTAGGGTTGATGGTGATGGTCGATGGTATGTCCGACCCTTGGTATCCAGCCCTGAGAATGACCTATTCTTCCCGAGAGCTGAGGGTCGATGCGAGGGTCGATGGGTATCCGACCCTCAGTTTCGACCCTTGATTTTCTGTCAGATTCCTGAGAGCCAAGGGTCGATGGGAGGGTCGATTTGAGGGTCGATTGTGCTAGTCGAATTGTCCGACCCTCGGACCAAAAATCAGATTTTTAAGATCCGATTTTGGGTCATTTCTTATTATTTCCCTCCCGTTTCGACTCGCCTCTCCACTCTGAGTTGCTACAGTGCTACTCCACTGTTGTTGGTCGATTTTAGTCTGAGTTTCGATGTCCACGTCATCCATACAGGTATGTTCTCTCATTTTTACCTGTTTTTAGGTTTTTTTTTCTAGGTTTTCGTCCATTTAACTCATATTTTTCAAATTAAACTTTTTCCAACCGTAAAAATTCGATTTTTATTGGGGGCTTTTGTTATTGGTGTCTCGAGGAACGAAAGCCCTCAAAAATATTTGAGTTTCATCGGTTGGTTATCGAGAAACTTGAAATTTTCTCTTTTTGCCCTAATTTGTCGACATTTTTTATTTTTCTTGAAGTTCTTCAAATTGGACATCGTCAGTTAAAATTTCCTACTGTATATGGGTTGTAGGATGTATTTTAACCTACGTAAGTTCTCATGCCCACTTGTATGGTGAGAAATGGGCTTTATGGTCAACTTACGTCATTTATTAAATCAATTTTTGGGTTTTTATCCTATTAACTCCTTGTTTTCCTTCTCTTTCTTACTTTCCAGATACCATGGCTCGTACCAAGGTACCCCGAGTTCGTGATCCCCTTTGCTTCCGTTCCAATGAAGCCGAGGCACGGTATGCTGACTATGCCCGTAAGAAGGTTGAGGGTGGTCGTATGGTGAACTTGGCTGAGTTAGCCGTGTTCAACGTAGAGGGAGCCATTGGTGACATGGGGTGGCTTCCTATCATTACATACGATGCATGCACATGTCCGGATTTGGTGGGCCAGTTCTATTGTAATCTCCAAGTAGTGGGGAATTACAATGACGTTGAGCATGGTCAGGAGTTGCGCATCACCAGCTACGTCAAAGGGGTAGATATCTCTTTCGACTATCGGCAGCTGGCCGACTTGTTGGGCATTCCCTATGATGGCCCCATGGTGTACTGTGCGCCTGGAGAGCCACAGTTTGTTGAGATGGAGATGAGGGCAGAGATCGATAATCAGTTGCTCCGTCCTGATCGTTGGCAGATGAGAGCTTGTTATCTGCGTCCAGCTCCACGGGTCTTCTGTAAGATTATCCAGCATAATCTGATTCCACAGAGTGGGCACTTTGAGAGGGTTTCTCAGCTGACCCAGTTCCTGATTTACAGTATCTGCACTCGCCAGCCCGTCTGCCTTCCATACATCATCATGCGGACTATGATTAGTGCCACATTGTCCGATCATAGGGGTAATCTACCCTATGGACGCATGATTACAGTCCTGCTGACCCGTCTGGGGGTTGACCTGGTAGATGAGAAGATTCAGGAGAAGACCTTCTCGTCGCCTCTAGATTGGGAGGCAATCTGCAAGATGGGTATGCGGGATGCCCAGGTTAGTGATGAGGAGAGGAACGCGATGGTGCGCCCTCACACTCGCATTGAGATGGCTGATGCTAAGGCTGCTGCTGCCGCTGCTAGAGCTCATGTGGATCCTGTCGACGATGACGACTGCATGTATATGGATGTTGACGTGATACCACCGCCTTCACCTACTCATGCGGCTGGTGTTGGTACTTCTTCTACGGTGGATCCTGTACCTAAGGCTGGTCCTTCGCATGCGGCTGGTCCTTCACTCCCACCTTCTGACATGATGGAGATGCTGCAGGAGATCAGGGAGGCTCAGCGCAGATCTGATCTGAAGATGGAGGAGTTGCTAGACGCTCAGCATATGAGGGTGGATGAGCTGTTATCGGTCTAGCGGGCGACTGATAGGAGGGTAGCCGATCATGCAACTAGTCTCTAGACGACCCAGACCCAGGTGGGCTGGTTGACTAGGGTCTATGCTGAGGACTATGACCGAGATCGTGAGGCCCCGCCTTCTCCTTCACCTCCAGCTTCTTGATTGTACTTTATTTTCTTGTACTACAGAGTAATTGTCTGGGTTGTGGACTGTACTCTGCTTTAGTTATGTATTTACATTTTGTTTCTCTCACTCATTGTATGTAACTTGTTTCCCCTTTAATAAAGGCATTATTCTCTTTTTAAATTTGGTCTCAATCATCACTTGTGCTTACAGTGTGTTTGTATTATAGCTTTTAATTTATCCTATCTCAGTTCACTATTGTCTTGAATGTATGCTAGTTCAGCGGACAAGGCCTGAGATGCTCTGATACCAAGTTGTCACACCCCAATTCCGCACGGTTCAGAATGCTGTGATGAACCGCTAGCAAACCAACGGTTGAACCAGGATCTCAAATAGGCTATCCCCGCGTTATCTAAACTTACACACATCCGTAATCATAATCAGGGTAAATACACAATAGCGGAAGTCTTATAATAACATGAACTGAGAAACTAAGATGATATCATTAATTTAATAGCAAATTATTCTGTTTTCAACTGAGACATAAATATTTAAATACCAAATACATGTCTTAATAAATCCAATAAAGAAACCTATAAAATATCTAATCAAATACACACGAGTTGCACTCGCAAGAGGAGTCGTGTGTATCCACATCAGCTTCAGCTTCCATCGCTGCCACGTTCCCGTGCGCAGACACATTCACATAGTCTTCAACCGTATAACCTGCATCATCAACTAAAAATATTCGACGTCGAGGGGTGAGCACACATCACGGCTCAGTGAGTAGCCAAAACAATGCAACAATACATATGCATGCAAATCAATTTATATCTTTGGTCCGGTTTACAGTTTGCAGTATGCAATAGAAAGGTTTAGGTAACCAAAGGTCACGTTTATTGACCCCGCCTCTATACACGAGTGTGTGACGTTACCCGAAGATCACGTTTATTGTCAACTCACATGCACCCAATCATGAACATTATATAACAAAGGTTACGTTTATTGCTATATAGTGCCATACTAATACGTAAGCCCCTGTTGGCGAGGGCTGCAAACTGGGCTAGCAACTAACCAATCCTAATGCCAAAAAGTATATCCAAGGCCTCACCCCAGCATCCCTCAGAATGTCCATAGAGATAGAGCTAAGGCCCCCCGGTAGAGTCAGAGACTACAAGGACCGAGACCACCTCCCCTGATACTCTACGACATAATAGTTCTGCTAAAGTAATGGCGATACGACGATGCTAATGCACCAGACTTGAGTTAGAGATAGAGCTAAAGTGCTGAGACCCGCCAAAGGTTAACGTTTATTGACGTTCTCACCACACCTCCCCTGATACTCGCTCGCATCAAGTACATCAACCACACACATACAAGCACATGCCTATTCCTATCATCATCATCATCATCATCATGTTATAAACAATAAAGTAAATATGCATGAACAAATAATAGAAATATTGGATGGCATGCTGTATGCACATTACAAACATATTCGCATAGAATCAAGCATGGCATAGGACTCAAGAAAATAGAAAACATTTTTGTTATTAACCAATTAGTTTGGAGTTCTAGTTCCTCACCTTAGCTTGCTAATAGATACTTTTCCAAGCTTTAGAATCACCTTTATATTGTTATTGTATTACTAGAAGACCTAACAAAGTCGATAGAATTTAATTAGAATTTATTCAGAATTAAAAATTACTCTATTAACTGAGGGTCGGAGGTAGGGTCGGAGTCAGGATCGACCCTGGGTGCGACCTCCCTTAACTCTGAACTTCCCGAACACTGAGGGTCGATGGTCAAGAAAACCTAGGGTCGAATGGTCATCGACCCTCGATGCGACCCTCGGTGGACTTTGGTCCAGTTCTCTCTTTTAATCCATTCTTCGTGCTTGGAATCCTATGGCTTGCTCCTACATTCCATTCTACATTCATTCCATGGCCTGAAACCATGTATAACCCACCTAGATAGCTTTCATGCATTTTCCTATGGTTTTCCATGAAAACCTAACCATAGATTGATGGTTTGGGTTTCTCCGAGATCACACTCTCAACATTAACTAACCTAAGGTCTGTAGAAACTCATGGAATTAGTACCCATACCTGAGAAGAATAATCTTTCTATGCAACTCTTCTCTTTTGGCTTAATTTCTCTTCCTTCCCTTTCTTCTTCCTCTTTCCTTCTCCTCTCTTTCTCTCAATTCGATTAGGGTTGTGAAAGGAGTAAAAGTGGCTTAGGGACGTCCTTTAAATAGAGTAGGAACATCCTAAAATAAGTCCCTCTGAGATTAGGAAAGAATCCCAATCGAAAATTAGGAAATTTCCTAATTTCTATTTCGGTAGAATCCGAGGGTCGATGGGAGGGTCGATGATCCCATCGACCCTAGGGCTTAAGATGTCCGACCCTCCCTTCAAAATTGAGGGTCTGACTTTCTGCTTTGGGATATCCGACCCTGCTTAGCTGGGTATGCAACCCTCCCCTCAAAATTAGTATTTTTGGGTCGATTTGATACCTGGGATCTCGATCTCCTTCACGCCCTTGGTCCATTTGACTCGACCATAATGGGTAAACCTGGTTCAAGGTGGTAAGACCGGGTTAGATTGACACGGGTCTTACAAGACTGGTCCTTCTCATGCGGCTGGTCCTTCACACACACCTTCTGATATGATGGAGATGTTGCATGAGATCAGAGAGGCTCAGCGCAGATCTGATCTGAGGATGGAGGAGTTACTGGACACTCAGCGTGTGAGAGTGGATGAGCTATTAGCCGCCCCGCGCATATCAGACACGCGGATGGGAGAGCTCATAGAGGTTCAGCGTGCGACTGATCAGAGGGTAGCCAATCTTACAGCTAGTCTACAGACGACCCAGACTCAGATAGCCTGGTTGACTAGAGTCTATGCTGAGGACTATGATAGAGATCGTGAGGCGCTGCCTCCCCCTTCACCTCTGGCTTCATGATTGTATTTATTTATTTATTTTTTCTTTTTCTTGTACTACAGAGTAACTGTTCGGGTTGTGGACTGTACTCTGCTTTAGCTATGTATATAAGTTTGTTTCTTTCACATTGTATTTAAATTTGTTCTTCCTTTAATATATGCATTATTCTCTTTTAAATTTGGTCTCAAACATCATTTGTGCTTATAATGTGTTAGTATTATTGTTTTTACTTTTATCCTATCTTAGTTCACAATTTGTCAGGAATGTGTGCTAGTTCAGCGGACAAGGCCTGAGAGGCTCTGATACCAAGTTGTCACACCCCAATTCTGTACTATTCAGAATGGTATGATGAACCGCTAACAATCCAACGGTTCAACTAGGATCTCGAGTAGGCTATATCCGTTTTATCTAAACCACATACATCCACATTCATAATCAGAGTAAATATACAATAGTGGATGTCTTATAGTAAAATAAACTGAGAATCTACTGTGATATTAATATTTAAAGAGCAAATTATTCTGTATCAACTGAGACATAAATAAATATCAAATACATGTCCTAAATAAATCCAAATAAAGAAAACTAGAAAAAAAATATCTAATCGAATACACATGAGTTGCACTCACAAGAGGAGTCATGTGTATCCACTTCCTCTTCAACTTCCATCGTCGCTACATTTTCGTACACTGTAGCGTTGACATAATCTTCAACAGTCATACCTGCATCATCAACTAAAAATATACGACATCGAGTGGTGAGCACACATCACGGCTCAGTGAGCAAACAAAACAATGCAACAGTACATATGCATGCAATCAATTCATATCTTTGGTCTGGTTTATAGTTTAAAATATGTAATAAAAGGTTTAGGTAGTCAAAGGTTAACGTTTATTGACCCCGCCTCTATACACAAGTGTGTGAAGCCACCCGAAGGTAACGTTTATCGTCGACTCACAAGCACCCAATTCATGAACATTGTACAACAAAGGTTAACGTTTATTGCTATACAGTGCCATACCAACACGTAAGCCCCTGTTGGCAAGGGCTGCAAACTGGGCTCGCAACTAACCAATCCTAATGCCAAAAAGTGTATCCAAGGCCTCACCCCAGCATCCCTCAGAATGTCCATAGAGATAGAGCTAAGGCCCCCCGGTAGAGTTAGAGACTACAAGGACCGAGATTACCTCCCCTGATGCTCTACGACATAATAGTTCTGCTTAAGTAATGGCGATACGACGATGCTAATGCACAAAACTTGAGTTAGAGATAGAGCTAAAGTGCTGAGACCCGCCAAAGGTTAACGTTTATTGACGTCCCCATCACACCTCCCCCGATACTCGCTCGCATCAAGTACACCAACCACACACATACATTCACATGCCTATTCCTATCATCATCATCGTCATCATGTTATAAACAATAAAGTAAATATGCATGAGAAAATAATAGAAATATTGGATGACATGTTGTATGCACATTACAAACATATTCGCATAGAATCAGGCATAGCATTGGACTCAAGAAAAGGAAAAATAGTTTGTTATTAACCAATTAGTTTAGAGTCCTGTTTCCTCACCTTAGCTTGTTAATAGCTACTCTTACAAGCTTTAGAATCACCTTTATAATGTTATTATATTGCTAGAAGACCTAACAAAGTTGATAGCATTTAATTAGAATTTATTCAAAATTTAAACCATTTTGTTAACTGGGGCTCGGAAGTAGGGTCTGAGTAATGATCGACCCCTAGTGCGACCCCCCTATTCTGGACTTGCAGAACCCTAGGGGTCGATGCTCAGGGTCTGGTAGGGTCGATTGGCCATCGACCCCCCATGCGACCCCCTGTGGGTTTTGGTCAATTTTTTTCCTTTTAGTCCATTCTTCGGGCTTGGGGTCCTATGGCTTGCTCCTACAGTCCATTCAACATACATTCCATGGTTTAAAACCATGAATCACCCACCTATATAGCTTTCATGTATTCCCCCATGGTTTTCTATGAAAACCTAACCATGGGTTGATGGTTTGGGTTTCTTCGAGTTCACATTCTCTTCATTCTTTAACCTAAGGTCTGTAGAAACTCATGGAATTAGTATCCATACCTGAGAATAATACTCCTTCTCTGCAACTCTTCTCCTTTTTGCTTTCTTCTCGTCCTTGCTTCTCTTCTTCTTCTCTTCTTTCTCTTCTCTTTCTCTCAATTCAATTAGGGTTGTAAAAGGAGTGAAAGAGGCTTAGGGACGTCCTATTTATAGAGTAGAAACTCCTAAAATAAGTCACATTGAGATTTGGAAGGAATCCAATCAAAATTTGAAAACTTTCCTAATTTCAGTTTCTGGCGGCAACTGGGGGTCGATGAGGGGGTCGATGATCCTGTCGACCCCTGGTTCCTAAAGTGTCCGACCCCCTCTTTAAAACAGGGGGTCTGACTTTCTGTCTTGGGGGGTCCGACCCTCCCTTGCTGGATATGCGACCCTCCCCCTAATTTAAGTGTTTTTGGGTCGATTTGATACTTGGGATCACGATCTCCTTCACGCCCTTGGTCCATTTGACTCGACCATGATGGGTAAACCTGGTTCAAGGTGGTAAGACCGGGTTAGTTTGATACGGGTCTTACAATCATCGTCATCTTATAAATAAATAGAATTAAATATGCATGAACAGTAATAGCCGGAATATTGGATGACAAGTGAGATGCACATTACAAGCATACAAGCATAGAATCAATCATGGCATTGGACTCAATAAAATAAACAGTTTGTTATTATCCAATTAGTTTAGGTCTTGTTCCCTCACCTGTTAGAAATTATCAATGTCCTTAAAAGCCTTGAAATTCTTTTTGAATTTATTTAATCTACCTAAAATTTATATGAATTTAAGTTAGGGTTCATATGTGACATGTTACAGTAGTCAGAAATCAAAACAGAACACTGATAGGTGCTTGATTGGTCCTATGGTTTCATGCTATATCGACCTTACTATCTACGGTAGATGCCCTATGGTCGCATATGGTGCGACCGTAGCTGCAACCATATGAATTTTGAAATCTTCCCGAATGCCTATGGTCGATCCTCTGGTCATACTGGTCATGCTATGGTTGACCGTAGCTGCGACCTTGAGATTTCTGGTCACAGTCTACATGAAATTCGAGTTCTTCCTAGGTCAATTCTTATGTTCTTCAATGTGATTTATTCTAAGGTAATCCTATGGCCATCATTAGTAATTTCTTGTCAACCCTAATCATCAAATTCACTCCTCATGGTTCTCTTTGGGATTTTCTCAAAGAAATCACATAGATCATAATAGGTTGATATTGCCTATCCTTCATAGAAGTCTTATTCCTTAGAGTTTACATCTCCAGAGATTCATTTCATACCTTTGTTTGTGATAGAGAGCCAATCTCTTCTCAGCAAACTCTTCTCCTTAGCTTTTTCTTCTTCTCCTTCTCTTCCATCTCTTCCTTCTCTTTATCTAGGGTTTTCTAATGTTCTAAAGGAGTGAAAAAGGGCTAAGGGACGTCCTTTATATAGAGGAAAACTCTGCATATAGAGTCTTCTTTTAATTAGGAAAGCAATCCCTTAGTTTAGGAAATTTTTCAAAACTCAAAGTTTGATCTGGGTTCTCACAGTCGATCATACGGTCGCATAAATCGTCGACCGTAGGGTCAAAATAATCATCAGTCATGGGGTTTTGGTATTTGAGATTTTTGGTTGCATTCCTTATGGTCATGTTTTTAATGTTTTTAAGTCGATTTTCATACCTGGTTTGGGATTTATCTTCACACGCTCGGTCCACTTGGTTCAGAAAATGATGGGAAGACCTGGCACGACACGGTTAGACCAAGTTACTAGAGTGCGGGTCTTACAAGAATGTTATACGAAAGCAATATCCTCACCTATTCGACTCGGAAGGTATGTATAAATTTTGAGGATGAAATTATATAAGGGGGGAGTAATAAGACCTGCACTCCACTAATCCAGTCTAACCGTGTCATGCCAAGTGAAGCCATCATTGCTGGACTAAGTGGACTCACCGTGTGAAGAAAGATCACAAACCAGGTACAAAAAATTGACTCAACATTTGAAGAACTGTGTGTATGGTCGAATACCTGTGTAAGACCTGCACGCCACGAACCCGGCCTAACCTTACATTTCGTGTCGGGACCCGTCTACATATCATGGTCGAGCCAAGTGGACCAAGTGTGTGAAGAAACCAAAGACCCAATATGAAAATTTACCCAAAAACAGTAAAAATGAGGGTAGGGTCGTAGGTTTTAACAGGCAGGTCCGACCCTCCCATCGACCCTCACCATCGACCCTCAACCATGGGTCGCAGAGCGTCTATGAGTTGTCTAACCCTCCCATCGACCCTCAGTATTCGGGAAAAACAGCACGAACCGAATATTGAGAAACCTTCCTAATTTCAATTGGAACCTTTTCTAAACTCAATGGGACTTATTTTGGGAGGTTTTACTCTATAAATAGGACGTCCCTAAGCCTCTTTCACTCCTTTTACAACCCTAATTGAATTGAGAGAAAGAGAAGAGAAGGAAGACAAGAAGAAGAGAAGCAAGGAAGAGAAGAAAGCAAAAAGAAAAAGAGTTGCAGAGAAGGAGTATTCTTCTCTGGTATGAATACTAATTCCATGAGTTTCTATAGACTTTAGGTTAGATAATGAAGAGAGTGTGATCTCGGAGAAACCCAAACCATCAACCCATGGTTAGGTTTTCATGGAATACCATGGGAGAATACATGAAAGCTATGTAGGTGGGTGATTAATGGTTCTAGACCATTGAATGTATGTTGAATGGACTGTAGGAGCAAGCCATAGGACCCCAAACACAAAGAATGGACTAAAAGGAAAAAAATTGACCAAAACCCATAGAGGGTCGCACAGAGGGTCGATGACCATTAGACCCTATGTGACCTGAGTATCGACCCTCAGGGTTCTGGAAGTCCAGATTTGAGGAGGGTCGCACCCAAGGTCGATCATTACTATGACCCTACCTCCGATCCTCAGTTAACAGCATGGGTTTTAAATTCAGAATTAATTCTAATTAAATTCAATCGATTTTGTTAGGTCTTCTAGCAATATAATAACATTATAAAGGTGATTCTAAATCTTGGAAGAGGATCTATTAACAAGCTAAGGTGAGGGAACAAGACCTAAACAATTTGGTTAATAACAAACTATTTTTATTTCTTGAGTCCAATACCATGATTGTGATATGCGTGTATGCTTGTAATGTGCATTCAACATGTCATCCAATATTTCTATTATTAATGTTCATGCATAATTAAATTTATTGATTATAACATGATGATGTTGATGATGGTAGGAATAGGCATGTGAATGTTTGTGTTTGGCTGGTGTACATGGTGCGGGTAGGGATGGTATCAATCGGTACTTCGATGCCGTTCTCATCGGGGTATATTGTGCCATGGTCTATACAAGTCATGTCCACTAAGCAAGTGTTAGTGTGCTTGATGCGAGTGGTGCATCAGGGAGAGGACGTGACATTGTGGTTCAGCCTGGTCACCAGACTCTAGCTCTATCTTTACTCAAGTCTTGTCCACTAACATCGTCGTATCGCCATTACCTTAGCGAAACTAATATGTCGTAGGGCATCAGGGGGGACGTGGCATTGTGGTTCAGCCTGGTCACCAGGCCCTAGCTCTATCTTTATGGATGTATTGAGGGATGCTGGGATCAAGCCTTGGATACATTGTTTGACATTAGGGTTGGTTAGTTGCGAGCCCAGTTTGCAAGCCCTCGCCAACAGGGGCTTACGTGTTGATCTGGGCAACTAGTGCAGCCACGCCATTTTCATGGGGTGTATATTGTCCATGGTGGGTGCATGTGGGGCGACGGTGCCGTTTTCATTGGGCATTTCCACACACTACTGTATAGAGGTGCGGCGGCCACCTATCCTTTCTATAGCACATTGCAAACTTTAAACCAGACCAAATATATGAATTGATTGCATGCATATGTATTGTTGCATTGTTTTGTTTGCTCACTGAGCCGTGATGTGTGCTCACCCTTTTGAATTCGAATACTTTTAGTTGATCATGCAGGTACCACCATTGAAGATTATATGAACGCTCCTGTGTACGGGCATGTGGTGACAATGGAAGCTGAAGACTTAGTGGATATGCATGACTCCTCACGCGTGTGCTACTCATGCGTATTCGATTAGATTTTGTTTAATTTTATTAAAGACATGTAATTGATATTTATTTAATTATGTCTCAGTTGATTTATCAATAATTTGATATTTATTTATGAATATCACAGTTAAATTCTCAGTTCATTTACTATAAGATTTCGGCTATTTACTTTATTACCTCTGATTAATGTGGAATGTGTTTTGGTTTATCATATGTGGGATAGCCTATTTTGAGATCCTGGTTGAACCGTTGGTTTGTTAGCGGTTTATCACACCATTCTGAATAGTACGGAATTAGGATGTGATAACTAGATATCAGAGCTCTCGTAGGCCTTATCCATTAAACCAGAATACTTCCATTGGAGTCCATGAACTGAGTTAGGATAAATTAAAAGCTTTAATACAAACAAACCATAAGCACCTGTGTTGGTTGAGACAGAACTTAAACAAGACAATAATGTACATATTAAAGGTGAAATCATATATATACACTCAAACAGAAAGAGAAGACCAAAAATCATCCTAATAAACAAATAATATAGGGTATTATCTATAAGTTAGGTAATTATTCGAGTATACAAAGGATATAGTACTATAGCAAGAAGGAAGCATCTATACAGTAGAAAATTGAAATACCGAGTTGGTACTCACAAGATGTGAAACTCGATGTAGGACAGAGGAAGAAGGAAAATGGCTAGTAATGCCAAAACCCTGTAGAGATAAAGGAAAAGATCTCGGGCTGAATGCGACAGAGATAGGAGAACAATAGCTATACACCAAAAATGAGAGTAACTATAAAAGAAAATAAAGCTATACTCCTGGGTGACATGGAGACTCAGGGTGAGATCCACTACATGCTGATCCATTACCCGCTGAGCATTAAGATGAGATTACAACTTGACCCCACCACTATCTGGGTCGAGAACGGGTAATGAAAACTCATCTAAGTTGGTAATCAGATTAGAGCAAATAAGCGGAAATGAACAACCAGGCCACTCCAGCCAACCACCTGGACTACCAATTACCTTGGTCATGGTTGTCATAAACTTAATCCAATAAAATACAAGAGCAACAACAGATGGGACCGACTATGGAAGTTGCTATGTAAATCACTACCTAAGTTGCTGATGCTACATGAACACCTCCGGGTCAAACCAAGTATGGTACCAATTGGTAGCATCACTGTACCCCAACACCTGTTAGCTATAACACAGTGCCTACCACACAACAAGTCCCAGTAATGCACACCCCAGTGCAGCAGTTTGGTGTACAACAAGCAGTGTATCAAGGTGGTTAACCTTATCAGCCACCGATGTATGGGATAGTTGCATCATGATAGAATGATCTGACAAGGATTGAAGAATGTCTTCTGAAGATGGTACCTCGGACATTTTCAGCAAGGGATCAAATCTATTATGGCCATATATCTAGATAGGTTTATATAGGATGCAGTGCATTATTGATTTACTCTTATGATTATAGAGGATGCACATACCAGATTTTAATTCTCGGACCTTGACAGGATACCTTCTTGATTTAACCTGTCAATTGCAGTTATAGATATGGTTTCTTTAGTATTAGTCCTGATTATACCAATCTGAACCATTCTCATGATCGACAACATGATCAGAGATATGAACTGAATGAATAGTTAAATGTTTAATCGTGTTGAGCGTACATCTTTTGATTTATACCTGATTTATTGATGTACAAAATCTTTCTCCTGATTAATACCTGATTTACTGATGTATGAAAGCTTCTCCCGATTTACTCTTGTAGTGCCTTGACCAATGGCATTATACACTCGGAAAAAAATGGATGATTTCCCAGGGTCGGATACCTATCGACCCCCACCATCGACCCTGCATAGAAAAGATAGTATTTTTTACTGAATGATCTGAAAATTTTAAAAATATCATTGGTAAGTGTATCCAAATATGAGAATGAAGTATATATTGATTGCCTCACGTGTTCTATGACTTTTCAGACACTACACCACTAGAATAGGAAATTGCTGGGCGAAGAGGGAACAGACGCGGACGTAACCAAATCCCACCACCACCACCGGTAGATGAAACCAGTCATGAAATTTTTGAAGTACTAGAGAATCCAAATGTGGCACCACCAGGAGCTAATGGTCAGGCAAATCCTACAAACTTGCCAGCCCTACCTATAGATTTAGTTACAATCGTAATGAACTTGGCACAACAACTGTAACAAATACAACAGGTGCAAACTAATATGCAAGCTGCCATAGGCGTGGTTTTTCCAGCTGCACATACGACACAGATGCCAACAGAACAGGCAAGCACAATACCAAGGGGAAATAATGCAGTACCCCATGCACCTCAAACACCAGTCATGCAAGCTCCAGTGCAGAACCCTGAGATAGCTCAAGGTGGTTATCAGTACCAACCACCTATGTATGGGGCCTATGCTCCGTATCAGCTGGACTGCTCCAGTCTGGTCAGACATTTTCTTAAGATGAAGCCCAAAGAATTCGATGGTAAGCCAGAAGATCCTTTGTGGCCGGCACACTAGATTGACAAAATGGAAAGAAATTTTATGATGATGACCGTAAATGAGGAGGAGAAAGTGTTGTGTGCTACATTTATGCTCAAGAACGATGCACACCATTGGTGGAAGTCTACCAAGACATATCTATTAACCAAACATGCCCACTTGACCTGGGATATATACAAAGAGGCATTCTTTGAGAAATACTTCCCTAGAAATTTCAGAGATTCTATGGAGAGAGAGTTCCTGAGTTTATATCAGGGGCAGATGACTGTCGAAGCATATCAACAGCGTTATGAGGAGCTATTTTTCTTTGCACCAGTCAGTATGCAAGAGGAGGATACAAAAACCCGAAGGTTCGTCAAGGGACTTAGGGAAAGCATACCCAAACATGTTTTGGGACTGGAGAAGAAAATCTACAATGAAGCTGTACAAATTTCTCGAGTGATAGAGTCGAGCCAAAAAGAGAGCTATTTTACTCAAAATAGGGGAATCAAAAGGCCAAATGAAAATTTTTACAACGGAGGGAACACCAAGGTATTCCAACCCTTCCGTACCCAGGGCTTCAATGATGCAACCAAAACCATTTCCGCAACCCCACGGAAACCAAAGAAAAATGGTGAGGGGATCAGGTGTTTTAACTGCAACCAAGTAGGGCATGTCTCAAGAGAGTGTACTAAGCCTAGAAAACAACTACAGCAAGGAAGAGTTTACGCTGTTTTAGCCAAGGATGTTGTCGCATCGTCTGATGTGGTCACAGGTATGACCTGAACCTGTCACTTTATGTTACATTGCATGAGCATGTAGACTAAATTAAAACAAATCACAGGTATCGTACCTAGTAATGGCATTCCTGCCAGAGTGCTCTTTGATTATGGAGCTACTCATCCTTTTAAATCTGTGTCATTTGGAAAGAAACTAAATATACCCCTTAAGTCTTTAGATTTCAAACTACTTATACGATCGCCGATGGGAATTATGAAGTCTAAGGAAGGACCCAGTATAAATGCTACCTTATGTTTTGCAGCAATAGATTCAGATTTAGAAGGAGAGTAACATATAATAGAAACTCGTGATGATCCAATTAAGCAAGAATTTATGGATGAATTTATGGAGCAATAGTTCGATGGTTGCGCTTGTGGCATTAAAGATCATCTCTGAATTGATGGAAGTAGTAATGTTGTTAGGTCTGTATATAGGAACAGTGTAAGCAGACTTAGAAAAGGAAGACCAAACCTTGACTTTTGTTTTGGGAATGGAACTGCAGTATCGTGAACTATGTCAATGATTTGCCACTGACTCCCAAATTGGTTGCATGGTTGGGTGGTTGTTGATCGTCTTATGAAAATATCTCATTCCATTGCTATACAACCTCGGTATGCTTTGGAGCGGCTAAATAAGCTATATGTGGATAATATTACCAGATTGAATGGAATGCATGAGAGCTTAGTGTCGGTCAGAGGCTTATGCCTTATCTCAAAGTTTTGGAAGGATCTACAAAAATAATGGGGACAAAGTTGAAGTTTAGTACCGCACTTTACCTCAAACCGACGGACAGTCAAAGCGGACTATACAGATCCTAAGAGATATGCTCCGAGCTTGTAAAATTGATTTCAAGGAGCTTGAGTTGAGAAGTTAACCATGAATCGAAGTTGCCACCAAGCTACTATGTAGATGTCACTTATGAAGCATGGTACGGTAGAAATGTCAAATCCCTTTATTTTGGAATAAAGTCGGTGAATGAAAAAATTTGAAACCTATGTCTAATGAAGAAAACTATCGAGTGACAGACAAGATCAAAGAAAAAGGGGCGAGATAGCTCAGGATGTGAGAAGAGACACCAAGACCTTGAGTTCGCTATAAGGGTCAAAGTGTTTTTGAAGATATCACTTATGCACAGTTTGAAATGATTAGACAAGAAGGGAAAGTCATATTTTATATATGTGTTGGATCTTATAAATTTTGGAGAGACGTGGAAAAGTTACATATCAATTAGCGTTACCGCTATCCATGTCTAGTGTGCATGATGTATTTCATGTGTCTCTATTGAAAAAAAAGTACATTGGAGATCCATATCAAAGGTATTGACCACGGAATCACTGGATTAGATAGAATGTTTAACTATTGAAGTGGTACCAGCCTAGTTCACTAGTGGAAAGGTACAATATTTCCAAAGTAGGGATAATTATTATAGGAAGGTAACCTGGCAAAGGCAATACGTGGAGAAGAGTGCATAGGAGGAAGAAGATGCAATGTGGAAATAGAATTCCCACCTATTGACTTCGAAGTAAATTCAAATTTTGAGGACAAAATTTATTTTAAGGATGGGGGAGTTGTAAGATCCATACTTTCAAATTTCGAGGACGAAATTTCTTTTAAGGGTGGTGGAGCTGTAAGACCCGCATGCCACGAACCCGGCCTAACCTTAAATTTCGTGTCGGGACCCGTCTACATATCATGGTCGAGCCAAGTGGACCAAGTGTGTGAAGAAACCCAAGACCCAATATGAAAATTTACCCAAAAATAGTAAAAATGAGGGTAGGGTCACAGGTTTTAACGGGCAGGTCCGACCCTCCCATCGACCCTCACCATCGACCATCAACCATGGGTCGCAGAGGGTCTATGAGTTGTCCGACCCTCCCATCGACCCTCAGTATTCGAGAAAAACAGCACGAACCGAAAATTGAGAAACCTTCCTAATTTCAATTGGAACCTTTCCTAAACTCAATGAGACTTATTTTGGGAGGTTTTATTCAATAAATAGGACATTCCTAAGCCTCTTTCACTCCTTTTACAACCCTAATTGAATTGAGAGAAAGAGAAGAGAAGACAGATAAAAAGAAGAGAAGCAAGGAAGAGAAGAAAGCAAAAAGAAGAAGAGTTGCAGAGAAGGAGTATTCTTCTCAGGTATGAATACTAATTCTATGAGTTTCTACAGACTTTAGGTTAGATAATGAAGAGAGTGTGATCTCGGAGAAACCCAAACCATCAACCCATGGTTAGGTTTTTATGGAAAACCATGGGAGAATACATGAAAGCTATGTAGGTGGGTGATTCATGGTTCTAGACCATGGAATTTATGTTGAATGGACTGTAGGAGTAAGCCATAGGACCCCAAACACGAAGAATGGATTAAAAGGAGAAAAATTAACCAAACCCACAGATGGTCGCACAGAGGGTCGATGACCATCCAACCCTATGTGACCTGAGTATCGACCCTCAGGGTTCTGGAAGTCTAGATTTGAGGAGGGTCGCACCCAGGGTCTTTCATTACTCCGACCCTACCTCCGTCCCTCAGTTAACAACATGGGTTTTAAATTCAGAATTACTTATAATTAAATTCAATCAACTTTGTTAGGTCTTCTAGCAATATAATAACATTATAAAGGTGATTCTAAAGCTTGGAAGAGGATCTATTAACAAGCTAAGGTGAGAGAACAAGACCTAAACTAATTGGTTAATAACAAACTATTTTTATTTCTTGAGTCCAATACCATGATTGTGATATGCGTGTATGTTTGTAATGTGCTTTCAACATGTCATCCAATATTTTTGTTATTAATATTCATGCATATTTAAATTTATTGATTATAACATGATGATGTCGATGATGGTAGGAATAGGCATGTGAATGTTTGTGTTTGGCTGGTGTACATGGTGCGGGTAGGGATGGTATCAACCAGTACTTCGATGCCATTCTCATCGGGGTTTATTGTGCCATGGTCTATTCAAGTCATGTCCACTAAGCAAGTGTTAGTGTGCTTGATGCGAGTGGTGCATCAGGGAGAGGACGTGACATTGTGGTTCAGCCTGGTCACCAGACTCTAGCTCTATCTTTACTCAAGTCTTGTCCACTAACATCGTCGTATCGCCATTACCTTAGCGAAACTAACATGTCGTAGGGCATCAGGGGGGACGTGGCATTGTGGTTCAGCCTGGTCACCAGGCCCTAGCTCTATCTCTATGGATGTATTGAGGGATGCTGGGATCAAGCCTTGGATACATTGTTTGACATTAGGGTTGGTTAGTTGCGAGCCCAGTTTGTAAGCCCTCGCCAACAGGGGCTTACATGTTGGTATGGGCAACCGGTGCAGCCATGCCATTTTCATGGGGTGTATATTTTCCATGGTGGGTGCATGTGGGGCGACGGTGCCGTTTTCATTGGGCGTTTCCATACACTCGTGTATAGAGGTGCGGCGGCCACCTATCCATTCTATAGCACATTGTAAACTTTAAACCAGACCAAAGATATGAATTGATTGCATGCATATGTATTGTTGCATTGTTTTGTTTGCTCACTGAGCCGTGATGTGTGCTCACCCTTTCGAATTCGAATACTTTTAGTTGATGATGCAGGTACCACCGTTGAAGATTATATGAACGCTCCTGTGTACGGGCATGTGGTGACAATGGAAGCTGAAAACTTAGTGGATATGCATGACTCCTCATGCGAGTGCAACTCACGCGTATTTGATTAGATTTTGTTTAATTTTATTAAAGACATGTAATTGATATTTATTTAATTATGTCTCAGTTGATTTATCAATAATTTGATATTTATTTATGATTATCACAGTTAAATTCTCAGTTCATTTACTATAAGATTTCCGCTATTTACTTTATTACCTCTGATTAATGTGGAATGTGTTTTGGTTTTTCATATGTGGGATAGCCTATTTTGAGATCCTGGTTGAACCGTTGGTTTGTTAGCGGTTCATCACACCATTCTGAATAGTGCAGAATTGGGGTGTAACAACCTGAGTAGGTATGGTCGACCATATGGTAAGAAACTATATCACAGACCAATGACCCTACGGTTGATGTTTTCGACCCTATGGTTGATGGATTCTGCGACCGTATGTCTTACCGTAGGACCCCAAATTAATCTCTGAATTTGAAAACTTTCCTAATTTGAGGAGGATCTCTTTCTTATTATTAGAGAACTCTATATGAAGAGTTTTTCTCTATAAAAAGGATGTCCCTCAACCGTTTTCACACTTTTAGAACATTAGTAAACCCTATAGGAAGGGAAGGAAGAGAAGGGGAAGGAGAGAAGGTTTTGCTGAGAAAATTTTAGCTCTCTACCATAGACAAAGGTATGAACCTAATCTCTGAAGATGTAAATTCTATGAAATAAGGCTTCTATGGGGGATTGGAGATGTCAAACTATTGTGATCCATGTGATTCCTTGAGTAAATCCTAAGGCTTACCATGAGGGGTGAGTTTGGTGATAATAGTTGATGAGAAACTATTAATGATGACCATAGGATAATCATGTATAAACCCAAGAGAAAAGCCGAGGAGTCGACCCAAGAAGAACTCGGATTGAATGTAGTTTGTGACCAGAAATCATAAGGTCATAGCTACAGTCGACCATAGCATGACAATAGCATGATCAAAGTATCGACCATAGGCAATCGAGAAGAATTTAGAAACCATATGGTAGGGTATGGATGCATAGAGTGCGACTGTAGGGTATCAGTTGTATGTGGTAAGGTCGACCCAGCATGCAACCATAGGGCCTATCAGACACCTATCAGTGATCTATTTTGATTTTTGACTATTGTAACACATTACACATGAATCCTAACTTAAATTTATACAACTTTTAGGTCATTAAATTGATTCAAAGAGAATTACAAGGCTTGGAAGGAGATCAAGTTTTGCTAAAAGGTGAGGGAACAAGACCTAATCTAAATGGGATAATAATAAATTATTTTATTTTATTGAGTCCAATACCATGATTGATTCTATGCTTGTATGCTTGTATGCTTGTAATGTGCATCTCACATGTCATCCAATATTTCTGTTATTACTACTCATGCATATTTATTTTTGTCTATTATAACATGATGATGATGATGATGATGATGCTAGGAATAGGCATGTAACTGTGTGTGTGTGTGGCTAATGTGCTTAATGCGAATGGGGAATCAGGGGGAGGACGTGGCATGGCGGTCTTTGACCTGGTCACCAGACTTTAGCTCTATCTCTACTCAAGTCTTGCCTATTGACATTGTTGTATTGCCATTATCTTAGCAGAACTATTACATCGTAGGTCATTAGGGGGGTGGTCTCAGACCGTGTGGTCTCTGACTCTATCGGGGGGCCTTAGTTCTATTTCTATGGACTTATAGAGGGATGCTGGGGTGAGGCCTTGGATATGCTGGATGACATTTAGGATTGGTTAGTTGCGAGCCCAGTTTGTAAGACTTTGCCAATAGGGGCTTATGTGTTGGTATGGATAGGGCATGAGGGGAACTGTTGGCAGTGTTTGATCCAGACACTTTAGCTCTATTTCTATTCCATGGTGGGTGCATGTGGGACAGAAATGGTATTTGATCCATTAGATGGATTCACACACTTGTGTATAGAGGTGCAGTGGCCGCCAATCCTTTCTATAGCGTATTGAAAACTTAAAAACCAGATCGAAGATATGAATTGAATGCATGCATATGTTTGTTGCATTGTTTTGTTTGCTCACTGAGCCGTGATATGTGCTCACCCTTTTGACGTCGAATATTTTTAGTTGATGATGGAGGTCCTACTATAGAACAGTACATAAATGCGCCGACATATGGACACATGGCGGCTATGGACGTAGAAGCTGTTGAAGATGCGCATGATCCTTCATGCAAGTGCAATCAGTGCGTCTTTGATTAGTTTAGTTATATTTTGGTTAACGGACATGTAATTGATTATTTTATTTTATGTCTTAAGTTACTTGGAGATAACTGGGTTAAATATTTATTTATCACTGTTAGATACTCAGTTCATTAATTATAAAAACTTTCGCTTATTTGTTTATTCTCTCTGATTATTACTGTGGAATGTGTGTGGGGTTGATATGGTGGGTACTTCCTAACGAAGATTCTGGTTGAACCGTTGGTTATTGACTATTCATCACACTATTCTAGTTTATCCAGAATTGGGGTGTGACAACTCAAGGGTTACTTCAAGTAACGGTAAAAAATCAATCGTCTGCATGAGGTATGGATCATTCTAACTATTTAGATTATTTATATGTATTATAGGTATCTGTATGTGGGATAGGGTATGTGAAGAAACCCTATCAATAACATTTCTGACAAAAATCTCATGACATTTAAAAAAGACTAGGGCCAAGTGGCTAAATATCCCAATGATCATAGATATATGACGAAAATCGAAACCGATAGTGCTATTTTAAGTAGGTATAAAAGCAAGAAGCACAAGTTTATGGAAAACAAATATGATTGGACCGGTTACTTAAATGTCTAAGGAAATCTAAAACATGTATGTCTTAGGCAGTTGTATAATATATCTGAAGACGCTAAGGAGATAGCGTGATTTTATTCAATTGGGGCATTTCTAACTGGGAGATTATTTAGCTTCTGAACACTATTGTGGCATTCATCTAAAGGAATAAGTCACTTAAGGTCTGTAATTCATGAGTCAAAGTGATGGACACCCAACCTATGTGAGAGGAGATCCCTGGCATTAGGTTCAAAGGGTAAGAATGAAGTCATTGGATGACTTGACTAGTACTATCATTTATTGCTTATTCTAGTTAGATGGGAAGAAAGTACTTACTGTGATGATCCAAGGATAAGTTTTAGAACTCTTAAGTAGTAAAAAACTTAAAGATTTGTGGGGGTATGTTAATCTTGGTGCATACTATGGGCTGACCTAAGTGATTGTAAGACGTGTGGCCGCTTCTGATGAGAATTTCTACGGATGAATTCTTTAAACATTCATCACCCAAGATGGAGATAGAGCCAGAATTTTCATTTAAAGGGTATACTAAAGGGTTGAACAGTAGGACATGGCTGGTTGGTCAGTTAGTTATACCAATGAGAAAAAGGTTCAATGAGTTTGACTCCATCCATACTCTGTAGCGTGGCATGCCAGACCTAGTACAGATTCAAGTCCAAAAGACATCTGTGATGATGTGTCCTATTTTTTTAATGTGCTCATGTTATCATTTATTTTATTGGTATTTTGAAACTTATGGGGGAATTATTGTATTTTATCATTTTTATTAACTAAATATTTAAAATATATTTTGTTTTGATTTTCTCGGTATGAGGCTAGTGAGGTAAGGTTAGTGAGATTAAAACCCAAGACCCTTTGGATGGGCTGGGTTTTATTTGGCTTGTATTGGGTCGATAACGGTTTAACCTGTTTGACCTAGATTTGTTGTGTCAATAATAGTTTAACCTGTTTGACCTGGATCCATGAAGTATTTATAAAAGGGACACACCCTTTCCTTGGGGTTCCATGAAGACATATTCTATCCTCTATAAATAGAGGAGGGGAAGGCCTTAAACAAGATATGATTAGAAGAACTATTTACTTGGTTCTTTCTCTCTCACTCTCTCAACCTCTTTGTAACCACATACTAAGGGTATTCCCCTTTGTTTTTCGAAACACCGTTATATTACTAAAATTAAATTATCGTCTTGCATTTTACTTAAGCACAACTCTGACGTACTGGAAGGGGAGCATCAAATAAGTGCATGTTTACTGTCAGAAGCTAAGGCTGCTTTTTCTTGGAGCCAGATTTGCATCATAACCCAGTTGCACCTATGGGGGAAAATTCTGATTTTAAGACAGTGTCGATTGTGGTAAGACCCAGCTTGTATTGTCATCATCTTGAGTGACTCTCTTTCTACTTTCTTCTTCAACAGATCATTGGAAGCCTTAAATCAGATAAGTGGTTCTTATTTAAATTTCTATTCCTTTCATTTTTATGACAGGAGCATATTCCTCCTCGACAGGCATCTTCTACTCCAGGCTTTGCTTGTTCTACCTTTGCCTCTTTTTTGAGTCCATTCTTTCGGCTAAAAAGGCTTCTTTGATGATTGAATTAGTGGGACAGATTCTATATATCTCACCTCACCCAATATCTTTGTGGAAATTGGGCTAGTTAACCATCGTCAAAATGTACAGCTCAATATGTAAAAACTAAGGCTACAATGGAACCGGGTTGGACCAGGATTTTTAAAACCCTAAGCCTGACCTTGAGTACCTTAAACATAATCTTAACCCAACCCAGCCCTACTAGGGTCAGAAAATGTGCAACCCTAACCCTACCCTGATTGACCCTGATAGTGCCGAGTTAGGCTGGGTTTGCCTTGATTAACCCTGATTGGCCTAAATTCATCCAATGAACAATATTACTCAAAAAATTTTACATAAACATTTCAAGGAGGGATCTCTGCCCCTTAAACCGTTCGAGGAATGATGAAGCATGTTTTTGAATAAATTGGCGAGTTAAGTTATGACAATTGATATCCACCCTACTTTGGAGCTAGAAGGATCCTCGATTTGATAGCATAGGGAGAAATTGTAGGAGTTCATAATGCAGGCAACTAATAGAAAGTGGAGATAAAAAAGTTGTTGGGAAGGTACATCCCTCCTATAGAAACCTGGGTTTGTCAACAATGGGGGTCAAGCTAAGCCAACTCTTCATAGTTTTTTAGGTTAAGACACATAACTGACGTGATTGGAGGGTAGTCTTTAGAATGTCATAACATGAAACACATTTATTTACTTTAAATTCGTGAGGATGGAAATGTTGTTTGGAAAAACCTAAATCCCAACATTCTTCAAAGAACAATGTCTCCTATATTTTCACATTAACAATTTTAATAAGAAGAAAAATGATAAATGTCAGGGATAAAGCCTATATGTATATATAGGGTTGGGTTAGGCCAGGCTCATTGTAAGACCCGTACCTTACTAACTCGATCTTACCACTTTGTATTAGGTCTTCCTATCATGGTCGGAGCAAGCGGACCAAGTGCGTGAAGAAACCACCAGGCTAGGTATGTAACTCAAACCAAAAATAATCTAATTGAGATGTGTGATCGCATACTTAAATAGGTGTGGTTGACCACACCTCAGAATATTGAGACCACTAGAGTCTGGGACGTGTGATCGTAGTTTTGAGACATGCAGTCGACGGATTATGCGACCCTACATGTGACCACACGATGGTATAACCGACTTCGTAATTAGGAAACCTTCCTAATCTGAGGGGGGTTCTTTCCTACTCAAAGTAGGATTTTATATGGATATTTTCCTCTATATAAAGGATGTCCCTTAGTCTCTTTCACTCTTTTAGAACCCAAACTGAAGAGAGAAGAAGAGACGAGTAAGAAGAGAAGGAGAATTGAAGAGAAAGACTAAGAGAAGGAATTATAGAGAAAACTCTGATTCTATAGCAAGTTTAAGGTATGGAATCATTCCCTACATTAATTGAATGCCTAGAATAGGTTATAGAGGAGAGATTGATTCAAAGTAAGATTTCAATCCTAAGATCTTGGACAAAACTCTAAAAGATCCTTGGAGGGAATCTATTAGGGTGAAGGACAATGTAAAAGTATGAATTTTAAGCCATAGAACAATCATAGGAAGGATCATAATGATAAGCTAAGGAATCAAAACATGAAGGTATTGCATTGAGAGTAGAAAAGTCGACCAATACTCGTGAGGTCGCAGTTTGATCGACCACACGAGGTATATATGTCCGACCACCCGCCCTCAGGAAGTTTTCAGGGAAGGTGTGGTAGCATGTGTGTGGTCGCATGATATGCAACCACACGTATCGACCCCACACCCTGTGGTCATAGAAATTGAGACCACAGGTGCAATCACACCTGCGACCACTCTGCTTGTGGAGGTCTGTTTGATGCTAGTATGGACCATTGATTACTGTAAATTGATGAGCTTGAACCCTAACTTAGAACTTACAAATTTCTTAGGTTTCCAAGAGGTTCAAGAGTGAGTTAAGAAGCTTGGAGAAGATTGAACATTCTAACAGGTGAGGGAACATAACCTAAACTAATTGTCTAATAACAAGCTGTTTATTTTATTGAGTCCAATTCCATGATTGATTCTATGTTTGTATGCTTGTAATGTGCATCTAACATGTCATCTAATATTCCTGTTATTACTGCTTATGCATATTTATTTTTGTCTATTTATAATATGATGATGATGATGATGTTAAGAATAGGCATGTGATTGTATGCGTATGGTTAGTGTGTTGGATGTGATTGGAGCATCAGGGGGACGACGTGACATTGTGGTTCATCCTGGTCACCAGACTCTAGCTCTATTTCTACTCAAGTCTTGTTCAATGACATCGTCGTATCGCCATTACCTTTGCAGAACTATTACATCGTAGGGCGTCAAGGAAGGTGGTTCCAAACCATGTAGTCTTCGACTCTACCGGGGGCCTTTAGCTCTATCTCCATGGACGTATTGAGGGATGCTGGGGTGAGGCCTTGGATACACTAGATGACATTAAGGTTGGTTAGTGTGAGCCCAGTTTGCAATCCCTCGCCAGTAGGGTCTTACGTGTTGGTAAGGGTAGGGCATCAGGGAAAGTACTGGCGGTGTGTGATCCAGACACTTTAGCTCTATCTCTATTCCCTAGTCGGTGTATGTGGGACGGAAATGGTGTCACACCCCAATTCTGAACTAAACAAAATGGTGTGATGAACCATCAATAAACCAATGGTTCAACCAAGATCTCGTATAGGCTATGCCAACCATGTTAAACCAAAACACATTCCACATTAATCAGAGATAATAAAGTAAATAGCGGAAGTCTTATTAATAATGAACTGAGGTCTAATCAAGATAAATAATTAATATTCCAGTTATCTCCAAGTAACCAAAACATAATTACAAATATCCAAATACGAAAGTTAAAAACTAAGCGCATCCATAGTTGAAATGCTCGCTCAACGAATCATAATAGTCCTTCACAGCTTGCTTATCCATAGCCGCCACCTGTTCATATGTTGGCGTGTCGACATAATCCTCAATTGTAATACCTGCAACATCAGAAAATAAAAAGAATTACGCGTGCGAGGGTCAGCTCTCCAACTTGAGCTCAGTGAGAAAACAAAACAATGCAACAAACATGCATGCATTCAATTCATATCTTTGGTCTGGTTAATAAGTTTACAATGTGCAATAGAAAGGATTGGTGGCCACCGCACCTCTATACACGAGTGTGTGAAGCCTCCCAAAGGATCAAACACCAATGCCGTCCCACATGCACCCATCATGGAATAGAGATAGAACTAAAGTGCTCGGATCAAACACCGCATGACACTTCCCCTGATGCCCTACCCATACCAACACGTAAGCCCCTATTGGGGAGGGATTGCAAACTGGGCTCGCAATTAACTAGTCCTAATGCCAAATAGTGTATCCAAGGCCTCACCCCAGCATCCCTCAATACATCCATAGAGATAGAGCTAAGGCCTCCCGACAGAGTCAGAGACTACACGGTCCGAGACCACCTCCCCTGATGCCCTACGACGTAATAGTTCTACTAAAGTAATGACGATATGACGATGTCAGTGGACAAGACTTGAGTAGAGATAGACCTAGAGTCTGGTGATCAGGATGAACCACAGTGTCACATCCCTCCCCTGATGCCCCACTCGCATCAAGTACACTAACCATACATAAAACATTCACATGCCTATTCTTAGCATCATCATCAACATCATGTTATAAATAAACGGAATTAAATATGTATGAGCAGTAATAACATGAATATTGGATGACATGTGATATGCACATTACAAGCATTCAAGCATATAATCATTCATGGTATTGGACTCAATAAATAAAAATAGTTTATTATTAGCCAATTAATTTAGATCTTGTTCCCTCACCATTGATCGATGTTTGCTCCTCTCCCAAGCATTGGAAGTCACTTTAAATCTATTAGGAACCTAAACAATTAATGTATTTAAGTTAGGGTTCATGTTCACCAAGTTACAGTAGTCAAAAACCTTATTTGGTTACAAAATATGCTTGTTGTTAACGTGTGGTCGAATGTGTGGTCGGACCTGTGGTCGCAATATATGAGACCACACACTGTGGTCGCAGATTATGCGACCACACCATGTGACCACATGGTGTTTGGTCACTTTTTCATCTTCAATCCAAATTTTTCCAGAGTCGATTCCTCGGCTCATCACTTGGGTTCATCTTATGATTATTTTATGACCATTATTTACAGTTTCTCATTAACCATTATCCCTAATCTTTTTTCTCATGGTTTTTCTTAGAAATTCCATAACCGAAATTGTTGCATTAGATTCAACACAATAACTTGATAAAAGGAACCGATCCTATCTGATCTAGCCTACAGAGTCAAGTCCATAACTTAAGCTTGCTATAAGGAGATAAAACTTTTCTCTTCAAAACCTTCTTCTCCAAGCTTCTTCTCCAAATCTCCTTCTTCCCCTTTTCTTCCTTTCTCTTTCTCTCTTAGGTTTAGGGTTTCAATTTGAGTTCTAAAAGAGTGAGAGAGGCAAAGAAACATCCCTTATATAGAGGGAAAAACTCCATATAAAGTCCCACTTAGATTAGGAAAGAACCCCCCTCAAATTAGGAAAGTTTCCTAAACACGGAGTCAGTTCAGCATCGTATCGTCGCACGTGTGGTCGCAGAACCCATAGACCACACACCTCAAAACGTGTGACCACACGTTGTGTGGTCTCATGTGTGGTCTCCTGGTGTCGCGAATTTTGGCAGTGGGAGTAGAGCGTGCACCGCGGCCAAAGCGCCTTTGATTGCAGTGCAATAAACTGGAACGGCTGCGTTAAGCATCTCAATGCTGAAGATTTGATCCTGAGATCAGACGGGAAATACTTATTGAACCGGCTCACTCCGAACCCGCAGCTCAAATAGCCAAGGTCGGTGGAAAGGGAATAGTAAAGCTTGTTTGGATAAAGGAAGCATTCATACTCGACCCGCGTCTGGACACCCCTTTCGGGCTCACTTCCTGACAACCCAGCCCACAAAAGGAAATGGACAGGCATTGACAAAAGCCGAAGCCTGGGAGCATCGAGCCCGGGTGTAGTCCGTAGGCAATTTCATGCTCAAAATTCGATGAACGTTGAAAAAGAATGCAGGTGGGTGGGTCGGTCTAGGGAGAAGGAGTCGGGAAAGAAGACTGGTTAGCAGTAGGGACTTGGTTCGTTCTTTGGTTATTTACCGACCATACGTATCGACCACACCTGCTACCACGTGACCAAATTTTTCTAGTTTTTTGTTTTGACGGGTTGCTTCCACAAGATCTTAAACAGTCAACCACACCAACTAAATTTGACTCGTTGCTTACCTTATCTTGTGGTTTCTTCATACAATTGGTTCACTTGAGCCGATTATGATGGAAAGACCGATCACGACACAAGAATGTAAGGTAAGACCGGGTTCGTGGCGTGTGGGTCTTACAACTCCACCACCCTTAAAAAAAATTTCCTTCTCAAAATTTTAGCGTATGGATCTTACAACTCCACCATCCTTAAAATAAATTTTGTCCTCAAAATTTAAATTTACTTCAGAGTCAATAGGTGGGAATACTATTTCCGCATTGCATCTTCTTCTTCCCATGCAATCCTCTTCCCATCTTCGCTTTGCCAAGTTACCTTCATATAATAATTATCCCAGCTTTGGAGATGTTGTACCTTCCAAACTAGCGAACTAGGCTGGTACTACTTTAATAGTTGAATCTTCTAACTAATCCAGTGGATCAGTGGTCAATACCTTTGATATGGATCTCCAACGTACTTCTTCAATAGAGACACACGAAATACGTCATGCGCACTAGACATGGACAGCAGTAACGCTAATTGATATGCAACTTTTCTATGCCTCTTCAAAATTTTAGGTGGTCCAAAACATATATAGGATACAACTTTCCCTTCTTGTCTAATCGTTTTAAACCATACATAAGTGACATCTTCAAGAACACTTTGTCACTTATGTCGAACTCGGGGTCTTGGTGTCTCTTCTGACAAACTTGAGCTATCTTGGCCCTTTTCTTTATCTTGTCTGCCACTCGACAGATTTCTTCAACAGACTCAGGTCTTACATTTCCTTATTCTCCGACTTCGTTCCAAAACAAAATAATTCGACATTTCTACCATACCCTGCTTCATAGGTGACATCTACATGGTAGCTTGTTAGCAAATTCAGTCTGTGGTAACTTTTCAACTCAATCTCCTTGAAATCAATTTTACAAGCTCGGGGCATATTTCTTAGGATCTGTATAATCCGCTCCAACTGTTCGTCGATTTAAGGTAAAATGCGGTATTAAACTTCAACTTCATTCCCATTATTTTCTATAGATCCTCCCAAAACTTCAAGATAAAGCATGAGCCTCTGACCGACACTATGCACTCAAGCATACCATTCAATCTGGCAATATTATCCACATATAGCTTAGTTAGCCGCTCCAAAGCATACCGAGGTCGTATAGCAATGGAATGAGCTATCTTCATAAGGCAATCAACAATCATCCAAACTACGTCAACCGATTGAGGAGTCAGTGGCAAATCGGTGACATACTTCATTGTAATGCAGTTTCACTTCCAGACTGGCTCCGATAGTGGTTGTAGTAAGCGATGTTGGTCTTTGTCTTTTAGCCTTACTTACTGATGATTTAGTCACTGAAACATGCATCTAGCCACAACTACTTCCATTCCCTTCCACCAAAATAATATCTTCATGTTTTGGTATATTTTGTACTTCTTGGATGTACTCAATACGTAATAGAATGGGCTTTTAGCATTATCTTGTATCTTAGGATCAGTGTTTTTCACTTCAGGCATGCATAATCATCCTCTGTATCTCATGACCTTTTTCGCATCCGAAGTAAGTCAGGGTTAAGTTTTTCTTTCTCTAAATCTTCTTGCACCATTCTTATATACGGATCTAATAAAATTGCTACTTTTACTTCATCCATTAATTCAGAGATGATCTTTAATGCCACATGCGCAGGAGGAACTATTGCTCCATAAGTTCAACCATAAGTTCTCGCTCAATTGGATCATCACGAGTTTCTATTATATGTTACTCTTCTTACAATCTGAATTTGTTGCTGTGAAACATAAGGCAGCATTTATACTAGGTCCTTCCTCGGACTTCATAATTTCTGTTTTGCTTAAGGCCTCAACTACTACATTAGCCTTGCTCGAGTGACACTAAATATCACAGTCCTAATCCTTCAAGTGTTATAACCATCTTCTCTATCTCATGTTCAACTCTTTCTGGTAAAGAGATAAATAAAACTCTTGTGTTCCCATTTAATCTATAATTCTTCTCCGTATAGATAATGTCTCCAAGTCGTGATTGCATAATTCATCACCGGTAATTCCAAGTGATGAGTAGGGTTACTCTTCTCATGCTCCTTCAGTTTTCTTGAAGCATATGCAATATCTTATTTACCTTGCATCAACCCACATCCTAGATCCAATCCGAAAGCTTCGATGTATAGGGTAAAAGGTTTTTCGGGTGTCAGAACGATCAAGATGGGAGTTGATATCAACCTTATTTTTAGTGTCTGGAAACATTCTTCGTACTTGTCAGTCCAAATAAACTCCTCTCCCTTCCTAGTTGGCTTGGTAAGAGGTTTTATGTTCTTAGAGTGGTCTTCTACAAATCATCTGTAATAACCAGCTAAAACCAAGAAACTTCTAATCTTCGCAATATTCTTTAGGTGTTTCTCACCATATCATTACTTCTATCTTAATAGGGTCCATTTAATCCCTTTTTATGATGCTATGTGATCTAAGAAGATCAGTTTGTTTAATCAGGTCTCATATTTCTTGGACTTGGCATAAAGCTTCTCCTTTCTCAACTGTTGTGAAGTTGATCTAAAATTCATTATAGGACTTTGTTCGTCTTTGGAATAAACCAATATATAGTCTATGAAACTATGACCGACATGTCTTATACATCGTAGAATACCCGGTTCATAAGTTCTATAAAAGATATAAGGGCATTGGTTAATCCAATAACATAATCGAGAACTCATAATGCTCAATCCCTGTTTTAAAAACTATCTTCGAAATATCACTGTCCAAATTTATCAGTTGATGATATCTTGACCGAAGATCAATCTTAGAAAATACCTTTGTTCCTTGGAACTGTTTAAACAAGTCATCGATCTGAGGTAGTAGATATCAATTCTTGATCGTGAGCTTGTTTAGTTCCCGATAGTCTATATATAATTTGACACTACCGTCCTTCTTCTTTACGAATTGCATTGGTGCTCCCCGTGATGCAATACTTAACCGATTAGAACCCTTGTCTAATAACTCTCGTAGTTGAGTCTCAGTCCCTTCAACTCCATAGGAGCTACTCTATAGGTGCCTTTGACACAGGTATCGTCCTTGGTAAGAAGTCGATGACGAACTCGGTCGCACGATCAGATGGTAACCAAGGTATGTCTCCTGGAAACACATCAAGAAATTTACGCATCACATCAATATCTTCAATTATGATGCTTCTTTGGTAACGTATACCACAGATACTATATATCCAACTCCTTTCTCTTCAAAGCCTCTCTTCGCCTTTAGTAGAGAGAGGATCAGCTTTCACTTCTTAGGCAACATGCTTCTAATAAAACTAAATTATATGCCGTCTTTATTATTGAATGATAACCTCTTCTATGCACATAACAACTTTGTAGAGTGTTGAGACAACCAGTCTATTCCCAAGATGACAACAAAGTCTGTCATCTCAAGTTGATTTAGGTTGCATTCCAATTTTGTCCATCCATATGATTCGAACATTGTTCATAACACTCATCCATACAACATCTAGTCCAAAGGGGCTTGAACTAGTAAAATCTGGTATAAAGGTCTTAAAAGCACTTCTAGCTCCTTAATTTGTTATGGTTTTTCAAAGACTAACATCAATAATCTCATATCCCAAAAAGCTCATTAGCTTACACCTTCTTTATCATTGTTGTTCTACCCTAATCTCTCTTTCATATACCTCAAAAAATATCTTGTGATTGTTACTTACTTTCTTGCTCATGTACTCTTTTATAGACATGACTCATATGCATCTATCTAGCAATCTTGAAATAGATTCTTTACTACTTCGTCTGATGTTTCTTAGCTATGTAGGTTATTCTGAATTCAATCATCTTCCTTCCGATAATTCCCTATTAACTAAACATCTTATCAATGGATGTCAAGAAATGTAAGAATTAGAATGTTTATCCAAAAGTAATTCATTTCCTTCTTTCAAATTCAGTATGATGAAGGACACTTGTTTTATCTAATGAACTTAGGTTCAAATGATCAGGAGTAAATCTATGGTAATCCAACTGTCATCCAAAGGTCGTTAAGTTGCACAGTGGTCTAAATACAAGGAAATAGAGGTTCTACTACTGTTGACCTCATGGTTATAGATTTTATTAAGTATATAATGCCATTGGTCGAGACACTACAGGAGTAAATATGGAGAGAGTTTTGGTACATCAATAAATCAGGTATAAATCGAAAAGATGTATGCTCAACATGATTAAACATTTAGCTGTTCATTCAGTTCATATCTCTGTTCATGTTGTCGATCATGAGTGTGACTCAGATTGGTATTAAGAAAAATATTTATAACTCCAATTGACAGGTTGAATCAAGAAGGTATCCTGTCAAGGTACGAGAATTTAAAATTAGGTACGTGTATCCTCTATAATCATAAGAGTAAGTCGACAATGCACCACATCTTGTATAACATATCTAGTTATATGGCCACAATAGATTTGATCCTTTGCTGAAAATGTTTGAGGTTTCATCTTCAAAAAATATTCCTTAACCCTTGTTGGATCATTCTACCATGATGCAGCTATCCCATACCTCGGTGGCTGATAAGGGTAACCACCTTGATACACTACTTGTTGTACACCAAGCTTCTGCACTAGGGTGTGCGTTACTGGAACTTATCGTATGGTAGGCACTGTGTTATAGCTAACAGGTGCTGGGAGTACAGTGTTGCTACCAATCGATACCGTAATTGGTTTGACCCAGAGGTGTTGGTGTAGCATTGGCAACTTGGGTAGTGACTCACATAGGAACTTGTATAGTCGGTTTCTTGCTCTTGTATTTTGTTAGGCCAAGTTTTATTACAACCGTAGCCTAGGCACTTGGTAGTCCAGGTAGATTGGCTGGAGTGGCCTAGTTGTTCACCTCATTTGATTTGCTCCAATCTAATTATCATGATTTAGCATTTACTCAGATGAGTTTTCATTACCCAATCTCGACCCAGATAGTGGTGGGATCAAGTTGCAACCTCTTCTTAATGCTCAGCGGGTAATGGGTTAGTGTGTGGTGGATTTTACTCTAAGTCTCCATGTCACCCAGGAGTACAACTTTATCTTCTTTTATAATTACTCTCATTTATGGTGTATGGCCATTGTTCTCCTATCTCGATTGGATTTAGCCTGAGATCTTTCCCTTTACCTCTGTAGGGATTTAGGCAACTAGTCATTTTCTTCTTTCTCTGTCATACATCGAGTTTCACATCTTATGAATACCAACTCGGTATTCTAATTTTTTTGCTTTACAGATGCTTCCTTCTTGCTACTGTACTATATCCTTTGTATACTCAGGCAACTATCCGACTTGTAGACTGTACTATATGTTATTTATTTATTGGGATACATTTAGATTCTCTTTTTCTTCTGTCTATATATACATATGGTTCTACCTTTAATATGTACATTATTGTCTTATTTAAGTTCTGTCTCAACCAACACAGGTGCTTATGGTGTGTTCGTATTAAAGTCTTTAATTTATCCTAACCTAGTTCATGGACACAATCGTGAATGTATTCAGGTTTGATGGGCAAGGCCTGAGAGCTCTGAAACCAAGTTGTCACACCCCAATTCTGAACTAACCAGAATGGTGTGATGAACCGTCAATAAACCAACGGTTCAACCAGGATCTCGTATAGGCTATGCCAACTATGTTAAACCAAAACACATTCCACATTAATCAGAGATAATAAAGTAAATAGCTGAAGTCTGATTAATAATGAACTGAGGTCTATCTAATCATGATAATAATTAATATTCCAGTTATCTTCAAGTAACCAAAACATAATTACAAATATCCAAATACGAAAGTTAAAAACTAAGCGCATCCATAGTTGAAACGCTCGCTTAACGAATCAGAATAGTCCTCACAGCTTGCTTATCCATAGCCGCCACCTGTTCATATGGTGGCGTATCGATATAATCATCAACCGTAATACCTGCAACATCAAAAACTAAAAAGAATTACGCGCGCGAGGGTCAGCTCTCCAACTTGAGCTCAGTGAGAAAGCAAAACAATGCAACAAACATATGCATGCATTCAATTCATATCATTGGTCTGGTTTATAAGTTTGCAATGTGTAATAGAAAGGATTGGTGGCCACCGCACCTCTATACACGAGTGTGTGAAGCCGCCCAAAGGATCAAATACCAATGCCATCCCACATGCACCCATCATGGAATAGAGATAGAGCCAAAGTGCCCGGATCAAACACCACATGACACTTCCCCTGATGCCCTACCCAAACCAACACATAAGCCCCTATTGGCGTGGGCTTGCAAACTAGGCTGGCGACTAACTAATCCTAATGCCAAACAGTGTATCCAAGGCCTCACCCCAGCATCCCTCAATACGTCCATAGAGATAGAGCTAAGGCCCCCTGGCAGAATCAGAGACTACACGGTCCAAGACCACCTCCCCTGATGCCCTACGACGTAATAGTTCTGCCAAGGTAATGGCGATACGACGATGTCAGTGGACAAGACTTGAGTAGAGATAGAGCTAGAGTTTGGTGACCAGGATAAACCACAGTGTCACGTCCTCCCCCTGATGCCCCACTCGCATCAAGTACACTAACCACACATAAACATTCACATGCCTAATCCTAGCACCGGCATCAAAATCTTGTCATAAATAAATGGAATTAAATATGCATGATAAGTAATAACAAGAATATTGGAAGACATGTGATATGCACATTACAAGCATTCAAGCATAGAATCATTCATGGTATTGGACTCAATAAATAAAAATAGTTTATTATTAGCCAATTAATTTAGGTCTTGTTCCCTCACCATTGATCGATGTTTGTTCCTCTCCCAAACTTTGGAAGTCACTTTGAATCTATTAGGAACCTAAACAATTAATGTATTTAAGTTAGGGTTCATGTTTACTAAGTTACAATAGTCAAAAACCTTGTTTGGTTACAAAATATGCTTGCTATTAACGTGTGGTCGGATGTATGGTCGGACCTGTGGTCGCAATATATGAGACCACACACTGTGGTAGCAGATTATGCGACCACACTAGGCGACCACATGATGTTTGGCCACTTTTTTATCTTCAATCCAAATTCTTCCTGAGTTGATTCCTCGGCTCATCACTTGGGTTCATCGTATGATTATTCTATGGCCATTATTTACAGTTTCTCATTAACCATTATCCCTAATCTCTTTTCTCATGGTTTTTCTTAGAAATTCCATAACCGAAATCGTTGCATTAGATTCAACACAATAACTTGATAAAAGGAACCTATCCTATCTGATCTAGCCTATAGAGTCAAGTCCATACCTTAAGCTTGCTATAAGGAGATAGAACTTTCTCTTCAAAACCTTCTTCTCCAAGCTTCTTCTCCAAATCTCCTTCTTCCCCTTCTCTTCCTTTCTCTTTCTCTCTTAGGTTTAGGGTTTCAATTTGAGTTCTAAAAAAGTGAGAGAGGCTAAGAAATGTCTCTTATATAGAGGGAAAAACTCCGAATAAAGTCCCACTTAGATTAGGAAAGAACCCCCCTCAAATTTGGAAAGTTTCCTATACATGGAGTCAGTTCAGCATCGTGTGGTCGCACGTGTGGTTGTAGAACCCGTCGACCACACACCTCAAAACGTGCGACCACACATTGTGTGGTCTCATGAGTGGTCTCATGGTATGGTCTCATGTGTGGTCTCATGTATCGACCACACGTATCGACCATACGTATCGACCACACCTACTACCACATGACCAAAATTTTCTAGTTTTTAGTTTTGAGTGGTTGCTTCTACAAGATCTTAAACGGTCAACCACACCAACTAAATTTGACTCGTTGCTTACCTTATCTTATGATTTCTTCATACAATTGGTTCACTTGAGCCGATTATGATGGAAAGACCGATCACGACACAAGAATGTAAGGTAAGACCGGGTTCGTGGCGTGTGGGTCTTACAACTCCACCACCCTTAAAAAAAATTTCCTTCTCAAAATTTTAGCGTATGGATCTTACAACTCCACCATCCTTAAAATAAATTTTGTCCTCAAAATTTAAATTTACTTCGGAGTCAATAGGTGGGAATACTGTTTCCGCATTGCATCTTCTTCTTCCCATGCAATCCTCTTCCCATCTTCGCTTTGCCAAGTTACCTTCATATAATAATTATCCCAGCTTTGGAGATGTTGTACCTTCCAACTAGTGAACTAGGCTGGTACTACTTTAATAGTTGAATCTTCTAACTAATCCAGTGGATCAGTGGTCAATACCTTTGATATGGATCTCTAATGTACTTCTTCGATAGAGACACGCGAAATATGTCATGCGCACTAGACATGGACAGCGGTAACGCTAATTGATATGCAACTTTTCTACGCCTCTCCAAAATTTTATGAGGTCCAAAACCTATATAGGATACAACTTTCCCTTCTTGTCTAATCGTTTTAAACCATACATAAGTGATATCTTCAAGAACACTTTGTCACTTATTGTGAACTCGAGGTCATGGTGTCTCTTCTGACAAACTTGAGCTATCTTGGCCCTTTTCTTTGATCTTGTCTGTCACTCGACAGATTTCTTCAACAGTCTCAAGTCTTACAATTCCTTATTCTCCGACTTCGTTCCAAAACAAAGGAATTCGACATTTATACCATACCATGCTTCATAGGTGACATCTACATGGTAGCTTGATAACAAATTCAATCTATGGTAACTTTTCAACTCAAGCTCCTTGAAATCAATTTTACAAGCTCGGGGCATATCTCTTAGGATCTGTATAGTCCGCTCCAACTGTCCGTTGGTTTAAGGTAAAATACAGTACTAAACTTCAACTTTGCTCCCATTGTTTTTATAGATCCTCCCAAAACTTCGAGATAAAGCATGAGCCTCTAACCAATACTATGCTCTGAGGCATACCATTCAATCAGGCAATATTATCCACATATATCTTAGTTAGTCGCTGCAAAGCATACCGAGGTCGTATAGCAATGGAATGAGCTATCTACATAAGGCGATCAACAATCATCCAAACTGCGTCACCGATCGAGGAGTCAGTGGCAAATCGGTGACATAATTCATTGTAATGCAGTTTCACTTCCAAACTAGCTCCAATAGTGGTTGTAGTAAGCCATGTTGGTCATTGTCTTTTAGTCTTTACTTACTGATAATTCAGTCCCTGAAACATGCATCTAGCCACAGCTACTTTCATTCCCTTCCACCAAAATAATCTCTTCATGTTTTGGTATATTTTATACTTCTAGGATGTACCCAATACGTAATAGAATGGGCTTTTAGCATTATCTTGTATCTTATGATCAATGTTTTTCACTTCAGGTATGCATAATCATCCTTTGTATCTCAGGACCTTTTTCGCATCCGAAGTAAGTCAGGGTTAAGTTTTTCTTTTTCTAAATCTTCTTACACCATTCTTATATACGGATCTAACAAAATTGCTACTTTTACTTCGTCCATCAATTCAGAGATGATATTTAATGCCACATGTGCAGTCGAGGAACTATTGCTCCTTAAGTTCATCTATAAGTTCTCGCTCAATTGGATCATCACGAGTTTCTATTATATGTTACTCTTCTTACAATCTGAATTTGTTGCTATGAAACATAAGGCAGCATTTATACTGGGTCCTTCCTCGGACTTCATAATTTCCTTTTTGCTTAAGGCCTCAACTATTACATTACCCTTGCTCGAGTGTCACTGAATATCGCAGTCCTAATCCTTCAAGTATTCTAACCATCTTCTCTATCTCATGTTCAACTCTTTCTGGGAAGAGATAAATAAAACTCTTGTGTTCCCATTTAATTTAAAATTCTTCTCCGTATAGATAATGTCTGCATGTCATGATTGCATAATTCATCACCGATAATTCCAAATCATGAGTAGGATAACTCTTCTCATGCTCCTTCAGTTTTCTTGAAGCATATGCAATATCTTATTTACCTTGCATCAACCCACATCCTAGATCCAATCCGAAAGCTTCGATGTATAGGGTAAAAGGTTTTTCGGGTGTCAGAACGATCAAGATGGGAGTTGATATCAACCTTGTATTTAGAGTCTGGAAATATTCTTCGCACTTGTCAGTCCAAATAAACACCTCTCCCTTCATAGTTAGCTTGGTAAGAGGTTTTGCGAACTTAGAGTGGTCCTCTAAAATCGTCTGTAATAACCAGCTAAACCCAAGAACTTCTGATCTTCGCAATATTCTTTAGGTGTTTCTCACCATATGATTACTTGTAAGATCCGTATTAAACTAACCGGTCTTACCACCTTGTACCAGGGGTCTACCTATCATGGTCGAGCCAAGTGAACCAAGTGCTTGAGGAAACCATAAGACCAGGTATAAAGTCTAACTCAAAAACAGTCAAATATGAGGGTAGGGTCGCATGCCTAAACTGGTGTGACCAATCCCACCTCAAAAAGAGTCCAACCCATGACTTTTTGGTCGTGGGGTTGCCTGTTTTAAAAAAATGTAGAGTCGACGGATTCTGCGACCCTATATCCGACCCTACGAAAATAGCCAGAAACCAAAAATTAGGAAACCTTCCGAATTCAAAGGGGGTCTTTCCTAAACTCATTGGGACATATTTTAGAGGGTTTTCCTCTATAAATAGGATGTTCCTTAGCCTCTTTCACTCCTTTAGAACCCCTAATTGAAAGTGAGAGAGAGAGAAGAGAAGGAAGAGAAGGAGAATAGAAGAAGAAGGCCAAGGAAGAGAGGAAGTTCAGAGAAACCTCTGAATCTCAGTAAACCCAAGGTATGAAGCTAAATCCCTACATGAATTAAGAGCCTAGAATAGTTTATGAAGAACAGAAGATTAGGAGAAACCCAAATCATCCATCCATGGACAAATTTCAAGGGAATCCATGGAGGAAATCATTGTGGGCAATGGATAGTGTGTAAAAATTATAGTTTTGAGCCGTAGACCAATCATAGGACGGACATGACGATAAGCCAAGGGATTCAAACATGAAGGAATGGACTCATGAGTAAAAGGTTGACAAAGAACACGTGTGGTCACACATAGGGTCGAATGATATCCAACCCCACGAGACCACATGATCGACCACATGCCCTCGGGAAGTCGCAGGGAGGGTGTGGTCGCACGTAGGGTCGAATTATGTTCGACCCCACCTGCAACCCCATACCCTGGGGTCGTAGAAACTGCTACCCCAAGTGCTACCCTACCCTGTGACCCTACCCTTGTGGTCACATATACTGAGATCCGAGGTGCTACCCCACCTGCGACCCTACAGTTTCTGTTAGTCTAAACATATTGGAATTAATTCTAATTAAAATCTATCGACTTGTTAGGTCTTTTCAGTGATTTAAAAATGAATTATAAAGCTTGAACGAGGATATACTAGAAATCAAAGGTGAGGGAAGAAGACCTAAACTAATTGGCTAATAATAAATTGTTTTCATTTATTGAGTCCAATACCATGAATGATTCTATGCTTGTATGATTATAATATGCATATCACATGTCATCCAATATTCCTTTTATTATTGTTCATGCATATTTAATTTCTGTTTATTTATAATATGATGTTGATGATGACGCTAGGAATAGGCATGTGAATGTATGTGTGTGATTAGTGTACCTGATGCGAGTAGAGCATCAGGGGGAGGACGTGACACTATGGTTCATCCTGTTCACTAGACTCTAGCTCTATCTCTACTCAAGTCTTGTCCACTAACATCATAGTATATCGCCATTACTTTAGCAGAACTATTACGTCGTAGAGCATCAGGGGAGGTGGTCTCGGACCGTGTATTCTTTGACTCTGCCGGGGGGCCTTAGCTCTATCTCTATGGACGTATTGAGGTATTCTGGGGTGAGGCCTTGGATACACTATTTAACATTAGGATTGGTTAGATGCGAGCCCAGTTTGCAAGCCCTCACCAATAGGGGCTTACCTGTTGGTATGGGTAGGGCATCAGGGGAAGTGTGATGCGGTGCGGTCCTAAGCACTTTAGCTCTATCCCTATTCCATGGTGGGTGCATGTGGGATGGCAATGGTGTTTGATCCATTGGGCGGCTTCACACACTCGTGTATAGAGGTGCGGTGGCCACCTATCCTTTCTATTGCACATTGTAAACTTATGAACCAGACCAAAGATATGAATTGAATGCATGCATAAGTTTGTTGCATTGTTTTGTTTGCTCACTGAGCCATGATGTGTGCTCACCCTTTCGACGTCAAATATTTTTAGTTGATGATGCAGGTACCACAGTAGAAGACTATATGAATGCTTCGGTGTACGGACATGCTGCGGCGATGGATGCAGTAGTTATGATGGATTCACATGATTCGTCATGCAAGTGTAACTCATGTATTTTCGATTAGTTTTTTTTTGAATTATTCAGACGATGTAATTAATTAAATTTATTTTATGTCTTTGTTAATTGGAGATAATTGGATAATTTATTTACTTTATCACCGCTAGACTCTCAGTTCATTTAGTATTAAAGACTTCTGCTATTGTTTATTTACTCTGATTATGGTTGTGGATATGTATGGTTTAAGCAAACGGACATAGCGTATTCGGGACCCTGGTTGAACCGTTGGTTAATTGGCAGTTCATCACACCATTCTAAATAGTATGGAATTGGGGTGTGACAACTTGGTATTAGAGCTCTAAGTCCCTGTCTATTAAACCAGTATACTTCCACAAAAGTTCGTGAACTGAGTTAGGATAAAATTTAAAAGATGTAATAATAACACACAATAAGCACCTATGTTGTATGAGACAAAAATTAAGAAAGAGAATAATGCACTATTAAAAGGAGAAACAAGTTTCATATATACATCAAATAAAAAGCAATGTTTATACATATCCAAATCAGAGTACAGTCCACAATCCAGACAGTTACTCTGTAGTACAAAGAAAAACAAAAAGAAAAATATATATCATGGAGTTGGAGGTGCTGGAGGAGGAGGTGCCTCATGATCCCGGTCATAGTCCTTAGTGTACACTCTAGTCAACCAGGCTACCAGAGTCTGGGTCATCTGGAGACTAGCTGTCAACTCGGCCATCCACTGATCAGACGCACGTTGAGCATCTAGAAGCTCACCTACTTTCCCATCAGTCGTGCGCTGAGCATCTAGAAGCTCTCCTACTCTCAAATCAGTCACATGCTAAGCCTCTCTAATCTCACGCAGTAGCCCCATCATATCATCAGATTGTGGGTGTAAAGGACCAGCAG
This sequence comes from Protea cynaroides, assembly GCA_028583415.1. Taxonomy (NCBI): domain Eukaryota; kingdom Viridiplantae; phylum Streptophyta; class Magnoliopsida; order Proteales; family Proteaceae; genus Protea; species Protea cynaroides. The sequence continues at coordinate 50,474,631 of CM053276.1, forward strand.
TGTGTGAAGGAGCCCGAGATGGACCAGCTCCAGTAGAATGTAGTAGTGATGGAGGAGGTATGGCGTCTACATCCATGAACATACGATCATCATCCCCAGCATCACCCCCATGGACCCCTTTTGCTGCTGCATCCGCCTCAATGTCTGCTATCTCTACCTTGTATGAGGATGCACCAGAGCTTTCCTCTCATCATCGCTAACCTGTGCATCCCGCGTACCCATCCTGTAGATGGCCTCCCAGTCAAGGTCCGATGAGAAGGTATCCTCATGAATCCTCTCATCTAATAAGTCGATGTGTAGGCGTGTGAGCAGAGTCGTGATAAACATTGGTAAGGCAGGTTGCCTAGCTGACTAGGCAGCGTAGCACAGATCATAGTCTTGATGATAATATAAGGAAGGCACACAGGCTGCCTAGTGTAAATGCAGTACAGGACATACTGGGTCAATTGAGAAATCCTATCATAGTGGCCACTCTAGGGGATCAGGTTGTGTTGAATGATCTTGCAGTACACCCGAGGCTCTGGTCGTAGGTTGATCGCCTTCATCTCCCAGTGATCACCTCTAAGAAGCTGACTATTAATCTCAGCAAGCATCGCCAAGGATGGGAACTGGGGCTCCTTAGGAGCATAGTACACCAAAGGGCCATCATTTGATATGCCCAGGAGATTAGCCAACTGTTAGCAGTTAAATGAAACTTCCACCCCTTTGACATAGCTGGTGATCTTGAGCTCCCTACCCCTCTCTGTATCATTGCGATCCCCCACTACCTGGAGGTTGCAATATATATATGGCATTATGCACATGGACGAACCGGTTCAGTCTAGATTGGTCTGACTTAAGTTGATTGGGCTAGACTGACTTAAACTGAGTTGGGTTGAACTGAGAATGACTTGAATTAACTGGGTTTTCTCTGTCTATCATTTCATGGGCCATTTCCTATGTCATTCTACACAGAATTTTTTAATAGCCTCTATTCCCAATTTTCTATGTTCACTTTGTAGAACATTAAAAATGAGGAATATTGGAACTTGAATCACCTCATTTGGAAATAAAATGGCCAACTTATGAATTTCTGAAGTTTAAGCAGACCAATTATCGATAATTTGGCTGACCATTCTGCATGGGATCCTTTGAAGACTTCTACCGAAAATCCTTTACGTCCACTTTGTACAGTACTAAAAATGGAACATAATGAAATTGAAATCACCTGATTTGGATATGGGGTGACCAAAATAAGAATTTCCAAAGGTTAAATGACCATTTCCATGTGTAATTTTGCATGGGACCCTTCGGAGATTTCTACCCGAGATTTTTTATGTCCACTTTGTAAAACATCACAAATGAATAATAATGGCTTTGGAATCATCTAAATCTGATGTAGAACGGAAAAGATATGAAGCTTTGAAGTTCTAACGATAATTTTGCATGAAAGCTTGCATGGGGCCCACTGGTGACTTCTACCCGAGACTTTTCACTTTCACTTTGAAGAGGACTAAAAATAAGGAATAATGGTACTTAAACCATATGATTCAGATGTCAGATGATCAAGAAATGATGATTTGAAATTCAAACAACAACTTACGATAATTTGCATGAAAGCCCCTGGGATTATTTATGATAATTTTAGAAACCTCCCTTGTATGTCTCATCCGACTGAAATGATCATATCTTCTTCATTTGATATCAGAATTGAGCAATTCTGGTCTCATTTCGAAGAAAATTCCATGACCTATGCGACCATGCAGATTACAGCCTGTGACCTTGTTGTGAGACCCACCGAAAACTACCTCGAGGTCGTAGTCAAAACCTAAATTTTCACTCATCTTTCTTCCTTTGTTGTCCACACACCAGTAGGACTTTGTTCAGCTGGAAATGGCAAAAATGGGGTGCTTACAGATGTCCCTCTTCGGCCGAGATTCTAAATAATTGAGGTCAAAGACAAAAGTTGCCCATTTTTGCATTATTCTGCACTTGATCTGGATTCTACCATTGTACAACAAACAACTGTAGATGTCAAGCTCCTTGAGTTGTGACCTCATTGGGTCTATGACTTTAGCTCAAGGCCGCTTGTAATGTAACTGTAACTGTTAAGCTTCTTGAGTAGCGACCTTATCAGGTCTGTGACTTTAGCTCAAGACCGCTCATGATATAACTGTAACTGTCAAGCTTCTTGAGTAGCGACCTCATCAGGTCTGTGACTTTAGCTCAAGACCGCTTACATTGTAACTGTAACTATCAAGCTTCTTCAGTAGTGACCTCATCAGGTCTGTGACTTTAGCTCAAGACTGCATGCAATGTAACTGTAATTGTGCTTTGTGCTCTAGATTTGTAATCTCTAGAAGTATAGCCTTTGGATGTGTAGCCTTTGGATGTGTAGCCTCTGGATTTACAGCCTCTGGATGTATAGCCTCTGGATCAAATTTGAGGTGTCCCAAATTGCCTACGTATCCTTTGGGACTTCTGTCCCTCTAGAATCAGGTTCCGCGTAGTTCAGGCCTTTGCTAATATGAAGATAGGATCTAGGGACACTTCAACCTAAACTCCTATCATTATGTATTGTGGCTTGCTATAGCGGTCGGATATGGACATTTCCACTCCATCCCTTCCAATGTGTGCTGTACTCTTTTCTTGTCTTTCCTTTCTCTTTGTGCTTTCCTCTTTTGTGCTCTCTTCTTTGTGCTTTCTATTTTTTTCCTTGATCTTTCATTCTTTCTTTTCTTTGCTCTTTTTTTTTTCATGTTCTTATTCAATTCATTTCTTCATCTTTCTTCATTTCCAAAATGGGTTGAACTTTCCATAAATATTGAGGTGGCCACCATGGGGCTCAGAACCTACACTTTGTTTACTAACATTACTTGGAATCTAAGAGGAACTAGAGATCATGATTTGATAAACTTTCCTTGACTAGACTTAATTTAGACTGAGAGAAACATGTTTCTTTTCTTTAAAAGGCAATCTTGATATGTTCTGCATTCCTGCCAAATTTATATGGGTTTCACTTTGATCAAAAAGCAATCAAGTCTTTTTAATGAGGGGCAAATGATTACAATGACTCAAATTTGTATGAGTCATCTTTCTCTTACATTCAAATAAACTCAGCTAGAGTTTCAAAGAGGGGGCTCAACTAAACTCATGATGTTTGGATAAGTGGGTGATTTTGCCCCCGTGTCTAAGTTCAAGTCTTCACACATTGATAGGCATGCGACTTTTGAGTCATCACTAGAAATAACCTTAAGGAGATGCAACGCTACACTAATCTTTAGAAAAATGTCAAAGAATGCTTTCTCCTCTTGGTATCATTCAGATAGAAAACAAGTTTCAACAAGCTATGCTCAGATGCTAAATCAGTTATAACCACGTTTGGGCCCAAATCCTTTAAGTCTGTATACAAGTATGAGAACGAAGGTCCAGATGGATAGATAAGAAACTGTCCAATGGGTCTACCATTGGGAGAGTGTTTGGTTGTTTGTGTAGAATGGCTTGATCTCCACTTGGTGATGCCATTTTGTTAGATAGCAACAAAGAACTATGGAATTCTTGGACTCCGTCGAAATGATGAACAACAGATAGATATTCCAGTTAGATTTATTGAATAAAATTTATGCATAATTAGAAGACATGTTCACAAGAAACGATACCACAAAATTTTGTGACATTTGAAGTAAGGGCATGTAATGTAGACTCTGTGGAAGACCGTCAGATTGATTGATGGAAGAGAGAGTCTTTAGCAAAAAAGAAATCCTCTAATGACAACAAAGTGATGAGACCACCCCCTGGATGGGCGGGATGTAGTGACCCATATCAAAATCCAGCTCACACACAACGTGAATCATAACAAACAATCAGGTTCTAAGAAATGGTGTCTATATGTCATTGTACGAGAACCAATTGTCTTATTGCTCTATAATTGAACTCGTCCATCAGCAGGGCTCGAAAGGAGTTGCCACATGTATATGCCTTGTAATCGAACTCACTCATCATTATTGTTTCAAAGTAGTTGCTCCATGTCTATGCACCATAGTTGAACTTGTCCACCATCATTGTTCCAATGTTGTATGCTAACCAACCTTATTATTTTGTATAGCTCTTTCTTTTTTCTTTTCTTTTTTTCTTTTTTTTTTCTTCGATTTTTTTTCTTTTTTTCTTTCTTTCTTTCTTTCTTTCTTTCTTTTTTTCTTTTTTTTTTTTTGAGCTCATCTTTGACTTTGATGTTGATCTGTAGCATGTTTTATGTCTATAGACTTCATGCAGTTGTAGAAGACTTGATCACTTAGATTGATGTAAACTTGATAATGCCTTGTGTGTAGACCCATTCTTGTAAAACTAAATGATTCACTTGTATGAGTCTGTAAATGTTCTCTACATTCAAGGAATATCCCAAGAAAAATTCTTTCTATAAATCGTCCAAATGGGATGACATTTTGATGTTCCAACTTGTATCTTTGAGAATGCTTCCATGACTTTAACTTAATCATTTGTAACTTTCACATGTGTGTTGAACTTTCATTTTTCTAAAGGTCGGTGGAGTAGAAGTTCAGGTTGTGGCTCATCATCCCAATTGTCATCAGAGTTAGAATTGGCAGTGAACATCGAATGAGGAAGAAGTATCAAACTGGGAATGAATGGATTGGAAGTACTAAAAGTACTGCAGTTGATGTCCCAAATGAGATGATTATTGTTCATTTTTTTAGAGCATTTTGGACTGGACCGTTTACAGACACATCGAACTTAAGCCCAAACATAGATGACCTATCAGATACCAATGGTAGCCAGTTTAGACAAGTAATTCACCGAGTTATCCCAATTGGATACGACATCATTGACGCCAACTTATGATTGGTTGTAAGATCGAATCTCCGTTCAGACTTTCGCTAGTAAGGCTCATTACGCCTATCTATCGACATGTGTTTGACCCTTTCCATCTTGAGATAAACCCCTCTTGAGTCTATTACCATTTTGATTTATGCCCCAGTTTTAGTTTGACATTCACTTGGTCTATGCCTCAGTTTGGTTTGATGTATCCCAATCTTATGCCCCAGTTTGGATGTCATGAAACTCTGACCTATACCCTTGTTCGGTCTATTTTCCTTTTTTGTTTGCCTTACTTTGAATCCATTGACATTTTGGTTATGCCCCAGTTTAGGATGTACTGATTTTAGTTGTGTGCCAATTAAGGGTGCACTGACATTTTGGTTGTTCCCTAGTTTAGGGTGCACTTGAAGTTCATTTTCAGACTACCTCAATTGTGGGATACAATTGACCACATGGTCTTCCTTTTCATCCTAGATTGTGGGAGGTGGGTGGGACATTCTTGAAGGTTCGAGGGATACTATCACACCCCAATTCCATACTGTTCAGAATGGTGTGATGAACCGCTAATAAACCAATGGTTCAACCAGGATCTCAAATAGGCTGTGTCCGTTTGCTTAAAACATACACATCCACAATCATAATCAGAGTAAATACACAATAGCGAAAGTCTTAAATATTAAATGAACTGGGAATCTAAAGGTAATAATCATAAATAAAATACTCAATTATCTATCATTGATTGAGACATAAATAAATAAAATAATCAATTACATTTATTCAATAATCCAAATAAAATCTAATCGAAAACGCATGAGTTGCATTCGCATGACGAATCATGCGTCTCCATTATATCTTCTGCGTCCATCACCGCAACATGCCTGAATGCGGGAGCACTCATATAATCTTTCATGGTCATACCTGCATCATCAACTAAAAATATTCGAATTCGAAAAGAGTGAGCACACATCACGGCTCAGTGAGCAAACAAAACAATGCAACAAACATATGCATGCATTCAATTCATATCTGTGGTTTGGTATATAAGTTCGCAATGTGCTATAGAAAGGTTCGATGGCCGCCTCACCTCTATACACAAGGTGTGTAAGCCCACGCAATGGATCAAACACCATTGTCGTCCACATCCACCCCGCCATGGAATAGAGATAAAACTAAAGTGTTTAGGACCGCACCACATCACACTTCCCCTGATGCTCTACCCATACCAACGTAAGCCCCAGTTGGCGAGGGCTTGCAAACTGGGCTCGCAACTAACCAATCCTAATATCAAACAGTGTATCCAAGGCGTCATCCCAGCATCCCTCAATACGTCCATAGAGATAGAGCTAAGGCCTCCCGACAGAGTCAGAAACTACACGGTCCGAGACCACCTCCCCTGATGCCCTACGACGTAATATTTCTGCTAAGGTAATGGCGATACGGCGATGTCAGTGGACAAGACTTGAGTAGAGATAGGGCTAAAGTGCTTAGGACCACACCGCATTACACTTTCCCTAATGCCCCACATGTATCAAGTACACTAACCACACACAAACATTCACATGCCTATTCCTAGCATCATCATCATCATCATGTTGTAAATAAACTGAATTAAATATGCATGAATAGTAATAACAGGAATAGTAGATGACATGTGATATGAACATTACAATCATACAATCATAGAATCATACATGGTATTGGACACAATAAATAAAAATAGTTTATTTTTAGCCAATTAGTTTAGGTCTTGTTCCCTTACCTTCGATTGAGTGTAGATCCTCTTTCAAGCTTTAAGAATCACTTTTATATCACTAGGAGAACCTCGCAAGTCGATAGATTTTAATTAGAATTAACTCCAACAATTTTAAGCTTGCTGTATAGCTAGGGTCGCAGGTTGGGTCGCAGGTAGGGTAGCAGTTTTCTGAGACCCCAGGGTGTAGGGTCGGTCATAGGGTTGGTTACCCACCGACCCTAGGTGCGACCACAACCTCCCTAGACTTCCTGAGAGCATGGAGTCGATCCTGTGGTCTGGTAGGGTCGGTTACCAATCAACCATATGTGCTACCACACGTAGTTTAAGTCGACCTTTCGTCCTACAGTCCATTCTTTCATGTTTGGATCCTTTAGCTTACTTCTGTAGTCCATTATATGATTGTTCTATGGCTCAAAACTCCAAGTTACACACTTTACTTTATTTACAATGATTTCCTCCATGGATTCCATTGAAATCTATCCATGGATGGATTATTTGGGTTTCTCCTAGATCCTACCCTCTTCATGAACTATTATAGGGTCTTACATAACTCATGGAGAATGTATTCATACCTTAGGGTTGCTGAGATTCAGAGATTTCTCTGAATTTCTTCTCCTTAGTCTTCTTCTCTAATTCTCCTTCTCTTCTCCTTCTCTTCTCTTTCTCTCACTTTCAATTAGGGTTTCAAAAGGAGTGAAAGAGGCTAATGGACGTCCTATTTATAGAGAAAAACCTCCCAAAATAAGTCCCATCAAGATTAGGAAAGCATCCCCTTGAAATTAGGAAAGTTTCCTAATTACGATTTCAGTCTGTCATCCTAGGGTCGATGCTAGGGTCGCAGGACCTGTCGACCCTAGGGTCTCAAGTCATCCGACCCTAGTACTGAAAAGTCATGGGTTGGACTCTGTTGAGGTGGGGTCGAACCTACCTGTTTAGGCATGCGACCCTACCCTTAAATTTACTAATTTTGGGTCAATTTCATACCTGGTCTTATGATTTCCTTCACGCACTTGGTCCATGTGGCTCGACCTGATAGGTAGACCTGGTACAAGGTGGTAAGACCTATTAGTTTGATATGGGTCTTACAACTCCCCCCTTCTTATTAAAAATTTTGTCCTCGAAATTGGTACATACCTTCCGAGTCGAAAAGATGAGGGTATTGCTTTCGTATAGCACTCTCTTCTTCCCATGTGATTTCTTCTATATCTCTACTTCTCCAGGTGACTTTAACATAATAAATGTCACGGTTGCGTAGTCGTTGAACCTTTCGGTTGGTGATTTCAGTTGCTACTTCTAATGTCAAATCATCCGTCAAATTAGGTAGATCTACTGTCAAAACGTGCGTTGGATCTCTGACGTACTTCTTCAATAATGAAACATGGAATACATCATGCACACTTGACATAGATGGTGGTAGTGCCAACTGGTAAGTCACTTTTCCACGTTTGGCTAGAATCCCATATGGCCCGACATATCTCGGACTTAGTTTCCCTTTCTGTCCGAACCCTTTTAAACCTCGCATAGGTGATACTTTCAAGAATACCTTATCACCTATGACGAATTCAAGGTCTCGGCGTCGAGTATCTGCATAATGTTTCTGACGATTCTGAGCCATTCTTACTCTTTCCTTGATAATGTAGACTACTCGACATGTCTCTTCAACAAATTCTGGTCCAACAATGCTATGTTCTCTAACTTCATTCCAAAAACAAAGGAGTTCGACACTTCCTACCATACAATGCTTCATAGGGTGACATCCGTATAGTAGCCTGATAGCTGTTGTTATAAGCAAACTCGATCAATGATAATTTTTTATCCCATGATCCTTTAAAATCAATTACACAGGCTCGAAGCATGTCTTCTAAAATCTGAATGGTACGCTCCGACTGTCCATCTATCTGAGGATGGAATGCAGTACTAAACTTCAATGTTGTACCCATAGTCTTTTGCAATCCTTCTCAAAACTTTAAAGTAAATCGTGGATCTCTGTCGGACACAATACTTTCAGGTACACCGTGTAATCTGACAATATTATCCACATAAAACTTAGCTAACCTCTCCAGTGTATACTGAGGTCATATAGGTATAAATCGAGCCGTTTTAGTCAGGCGGTCTACATCACCAAACCGCATCAACTACTCGAGGAGTCAATGGTAACCCGGTGACGAAGTCCATAGTGATGCAGTCCCATTTTCATGCTGGTTCCGATAACGGCTGTAACAGTCCTGTAGGTCTTTGTCGTTCAGCCTTCACCCTCTGACAAGGCATTGAGACACGAACTTAGCTACATCTGCTTTCATTCCTCTCCACCAATATAATTTCTTTAGATCATGATACATTTTTGTACTTCCAAGATGTATCGAATAGGTGGTGGTATGGGCTTCCTTCATTAGTTGGTGTCTAATGTCCAAACTTTCTGTTTCAGGTACACATATTCTTCCTTTCTACTTCAGTACCTTTTCATCATCCAAGGCGAACTCAGTGATAGTCCTTCCTTTTTCAATGTCCTCTTGTACCGTTCTTAGATAAGGGTCTGATTTAATAGCTGTTTTCACCTCATCAAATATATCAGTTACAATTTTCAATGTGGCAAACATATTTGAAAATCGATGAATAAACCCTTGGTTGGTTGATTCACCCGGTGCATCTATCACGAACTGCACATTAACGTAATTGAACACTTTTTCGGTAGTACACATTGCGGCAGTTGTGTTAACCTCTCCTTGAGATGCTTTTCTACTCAGCGCATCAGCTACCACATTAGCTTTCCCCAGATGATACTGGATATCACAATCATAGTCTTTCAGTAGTTCCAGCCATCTTCTTTGTCTCATATTGAACTTCTGATTAAAGAGATAAGCTTATGATCTAATTTAATCTGAAATTCTCTCCGTACAAGTAATGTCTCCATATCTTGACAGCATGTACCACTGCCACTAATTCCATGTCATGAGTGGGATAGTTCTTCTCATGTGTCTTCAGGTGTCTTCAGGCATATGCAATTACTTGTTCTTTTTGCATAAGTACACATCCTAAACCCAATCATGACGCATCAGTGTACAAAATAAATGGTTGTCCTGGAATTAGAATAGTCAAGATCGGAACAGATATCAATCTAGCCTTCAATGTTTGGAGATTCTTCTCACATTTATCAGTCTAAACAAACTTTTTGCCCTTCTTAGTCAAACTGGTGAGAGGTATGGAAATTCGAGAATAGTCTTTCATGAATCGTCGATAATACCCAGCTAGACCTAGGAAACTTCTAATTTCCGCAATGCTCTTCGGTGCTTCCCACTTCACAATGGCTACAATCTTGCTAGGATCCACTTTAATTCCTTCAGCGGATACAACATGACCTAGGAAAGTGACTTCAGTTAGCCAAAACTCACACTTTGTAAATTTGGCGTAAAGCTTCTCTTTCCGTAATCGCTACAGAGCGGCTCTTAGATTCATAATATGAGTTTCCTTGTCCTTGGAGTAGACCAATATATCATCAATGAATACAATGACCGATGTATCCAACGTATCATGGAATACCAGATTCATAAGTTCCATAAAAGTTGCTGGTGCGTTAGTCAATCCAAAAGACATGACCAAAAATTCATAATGTCCATATCTCGTCCTGAATGCTGTCTTGGAAATATCTCTATCCTTAATCTTCAATTGATGGTATCCTGACCGAAGATCATTCTTGGAGAACACCTTGGCACCTTGCAACTGATCAAACAAGTCATCGATACGAGGCAATGGGTACCGATTCTTAATTGTCAGCTTATTCAGTTCTCGGTAGTCTATACACAGTCGAACACTACGGTCCTTCTTCTTTACGAATAATACTGGCGCTCCCCATGGTGATATGCTAGGTCTGATGTAACCCTTGTCCAGTAGTTCTTGTAACTATACTTTTAATTCCTTTAATTCAGTAGAAGCCATTCGATAAGGTGCTTTAGATACTGGTGCGGCTCCGGATATCAGATCTATAACAAACTCTGTAGCTCAGTCGGGTGGTAGTCCTGGTAGTTCTTCATGAAATACATCTGGAAGGTCACACACGACATCAATATCCCCCATTCGTGGTGCTTCCTTTGTGAGGTCGACCACTAATACTAGATACCCAACTCCTCCTTTCTCGAGGCATTTCTTAGCCTTTAATGCGGAAAGGATGAGTTTTCGTTTACGGGGAAGTATGGTTCCCGTAAAACTGAACTTCGCTCCTTTCTTGTCTTTAAATGTCAGCTTCTTTTTGGCACATAGTAGGTTTGCAGAATGTCGAGCTAACCAGTCCATTCCCAAGATGACATCAAAGTCTGCCATCTCAAGTTGAATCAAGGTTGCATCCAAGGTTTTCTCGTTAATAAGAACTGGACATGGTCCGTAACCCTTTTTTAATTCCACTTCTAATCCCATCGGTGATCGTACAAGCAGTTTATAGTCTAAAGATTTGAGGGATAGGTTCAGCTTCTTTCCAAATAACACAGATATAAAAGAATGAGTAGCTCTTGAATCAAAGAGTACTCTAGCAGGAATGCCATTAATAGGTACAATATCTGTGATTTGTTTTAATTTAGTCTACATGCTCACACAATGTAATACAAAATGAAAGGTTCAGGTCATACCTGTGACCACATCAGGCGATGCGACAGCATCCTCAGATGTAACAGCATAAACCTTCCCTTACTGTAGCTGCTTCCTGGGTTTAGGACACTCCCTTGAATAATGTCCTATTTGATTGCAGTTATAGCATTTTACTCCTTCGTTATTTTGCTTTTATTGCGGTTGAGCTGCTGGAGTAGTTTGGCTATAGCATTAAAACCTTGAGTAGGGAAGGGTTTGAATGTCCTTGTATTCCCTCCGTATATGAATTTCTAGTTGGCCTTTTAATCCCCCTATTTTGAGCAAAATAGCTCTCTTTCTGGCTTGACTCTATCACCCGAGCAATTTGTACAACTTCATTGTAGACTTTCTTCTCAAGTCCTAGAACATGTTCATGAATACTTCCCCTAAGTCCCATGACAAACCTTCGGGTCTTCGTATCCTCTGCTTGCATACTAACTGGTGCAAAGAAGAACAGCTCCTTATAACGCTGCTGATATAAATCGACAGTCATTTGTCCCTGATTCAAACTCAGGAACTCTTTCTCCATAGAATCTCTGAAACTTCTAGGAAAGTACTTCTCAAAGACTGCCTCCTTAAATATACCCCAGGTCAGTTGGGTGTGCTTTGTTAACAGATAAGTCCGTGTGGACTTCCACCAGTGGTGTGCATCGCCTTTTAGCATGAATGTTGCACACAGTACTTTCTCCTCCTCAGTAACTGTCATCATCATGAAGTTCCTCTCCATTTCATCAATCCTGTGTGCTGGCCACAAAGGATCAGCTGGCTTACCATTATATTCCTTGGGCTTTATATTCAAGAAATGCTCGACCAGTCTGGAGTGGTCCAGCTGATACGGAGCGTAGGCCCCATACATAGGTGGTTGGTACTGATAACCCACCTTGAGCTACTTCAGGGTTCTGCACTTGAGTCTGCATGACTGGAGTTTGTGGTGCATGGGTACCGTGTTACTTCCCCCTGGTACTATGCTTGCCTGTCCTGCTAGCATCTGTGTCATCTGTGCAGCTGGAAAAGCCATGCCTATGGCAGCTTGAATATTAGCTTGTACCTGTTGTATTTGCTGCAGCTATTGTGCCAAGTTCATTACGGTTGTAGCCAGGTCTGTAGGTGGTGCTGGCAAGTTGGTAGGATTTGTCTAGCCATTAACCACGGACGGTGCCGTATTCATATTCTCCTATGTCTCAGGATGTATATGGCTATCTTCCTCCATAGGTGGTGGTGGTGGAATAGAGTTACGGCTTTGTTTGGTCACTCTTCGCATAGCCATTTTCTGTTCTGATGATGGTAGTGTCTGTAACCAATCATAGCACATGTAAGGCAATCAATATAGTTGTTCTCCTATAAAAAATCCAACTAATCAAGATAATTTTCAAAATTTTCAGATCATTCTAACAAAAATACTGTATTTTCTATCGTAGGGTCGATGGTAGGGTCGATCCTTATGCGACCCTAGGGTATGCGACCCTGAGAATCACTGTCAGTTTACCGAGAGCCTAGGGTCGATGGTAGGGTTGGTATATGTCCGACCCTAGGGTTGACCCCTAGTTCTCTGTCAGATTACCGAGAGGCTATCAATGGGTGGGTCGGAGGTAGGGTCGCATGTCTTGGTCGAATTATGCGACCCTACGATCCAGAATCAGGATTTTTACCCCGATTTTGGATTCATTTCCCATTCTTTCTTTTATTTTACAACTCAACTCGTTTCTCTGAGTTGCTACGGTAACGACCCCTACCTATTTGGTGATCCTATCCTTCGTTCGCGACTACCACTTCTTCTCTACAGGTATGTTCTCTACTGTTTCATGTTTTTAATGCTTTCTAGCTAGGTTTTTGCCCATTTACATCGTTTTCTTCAAATTAAATTTTTTCCAACCATAAAAATTTCATTTTTATTGGGGGCTTTTGCTATTGGTCACCCAATGGATGAAAGCCCTCAAAATATTTGAGTTTCATCGGTTGGTTGTCGAGAAACTTGAAATTTTCCATTTTTTCCCTAATTTTCGATATTTTTCAAATTTATTGAAATTTCTTCAAATTTGATCTCTCAAATTTAAATTTCCATCTGTATGAGCCTTGCAGGATAGTTTAGAACCTATGTAAGTCCTCCTGCCCAAGTGTATGGGTGAAAAGTGAGGCTTTTGACCAATTTATACCGTTATAATGCCGAAATTTTTAGGTTTTCACCATTACTGATCTATTATCTATTTTTCCTTGTTTTGGCAGATAACATGGTTCGTACCAAGGTTCCTAGGTCTCGTGACCCAGTCCGCTTCTGCTCCAACGAGGCCGAAGCTCAGTATGCTCATTATGCTCATAAGAAGGTAGAGGGAGGTCGTCGTGTGGACTTGGCTAGTCTAGCCTTGTTCGACGTGGAGAGGGCATTTGGTGACATGGGCTGGCTTCCCGTGATTACCTATGACGCCTGTACCCATCCGGATCTGGTGAGACAGTTCTATTGTAATCTCCAGATGGTGGGAGATCACAATGACACTGAGAGGGGTAGGGAGCTCAAGATTACGAGCTACGTCAAAGCAGTAGAGGTTTCCTTTGACTGCCAGTAGTTAGCTAATCTTTTGGGCAAATCACATGATGGCCCTCTAGTGTACTATGCTCCCAGGGAGCCCCAGTTCTTTTCCTTGGAGATGCGGGCTGAGATAGACCGTCAGCTTATCAGAGAGGATCGCTGGGAGATGAAAGCGATCAACCTACGTCCAGGGCCTCGGGTGTACTGTAAGATCATCCAGCACAACCTGATACCCCAGAGTGGACATTATGAGAGGATCTCCCAGTTGACCCAGTACTTACTTTACTGTATCTGCACTAGGCAGCCTGTCTGTCTCCCTTATATTATTATGAGGATGATGATTTGTGCTACGCTACCTGGTCAGATAGGCAACCTGCCCTATGGACGTCTGATCACTACCCTGCTTACCCACCTAGGTGTTGATTTAGTGGATGAGAGGATTCAGGAGAAGACCTTCTCATCAGTTCTGGAGTAGGAGGCCATCTATAAGATGGGCATGCGGGTTGCTCAGGTCAGTGATGAGGAGAGGAATGCTCTGGTGTGTCTTCATACTCGGGTGGAGGTGGCAGACGCTGAGGCAGTAGCAGCAGCAGCTGCTGGAGCAGGAGTTCACGGGGTGATGCTGAGGATGAGGATCATATGTACATGGATGTGAACTCCATACCTCCTCCAGCACCTCTACATTCTACTGGAGCTGGTCCATCTCAGACTCCTTCAACGCATGGCTGGTCCTTGACGCCCACCATCTGATGATATGATGGGATTACTACGTGAGATTAGGGAGGCTCAGCGTGCGATGGATTTGAGAGTGGGAGAGCTTTTAGATGCTCAGCGTGTATCTGATCAGCGGATGACTGCATTGATAGCTAGTCTCCAGACGACCCAGACTCAGGTAGCCTGGTTGACTAAAGTCTAAGCTGAGGACTATGACAAAGATCGCGAGGCACCGCCTCCTCCATCACCTCCAGCTCCATGATGTATTTTTCTTTTATTCTTCTTTTGTATTATAGAGTAACTATCCGGATTGTGGACTGTACTCTGCTTTGGATATGTATATAAACTTGCTTTTAGTTTGATGTATATAAAACTTGTTTCTCCCTTTATATGTGGATTATTCTCTTTCTTAATTTTGTCTCAAACAACACAAGTGCTTATAGTGTATTTTTATTAAAGCTTTTAAATTTATCCTAACTCAGTTCACAAACTTTTGTGGAAGTATACTGGTTTATTAGACAGGGCCTGAGAGCTCTGATACCAAGTTGTCACACCCTAATTCCGTACTGTTCAGAATGGTGTGATGAACCACTCATAAACCAATGGTTCAACCAGAATCTCAAATAGGGTGTGTCCATTTGCTTAAAACATACACATCCACAACCATAATCAGAGTAAATACCCGATAACGGAAGTCTTAAATATTAAATGAACTGAGAATCTAAAGGTGATAATCATAAATAAAATACCCAATTATCTGTCATTGACTAAGACATAAATAAATAAAATAATCAATTACATTTATTCAATAATCCAAATAAAATCTAATCGAAAACGCATGAGTTGTATTCGCATGACGAATCATGCGTCTCCATTATATCTTCTGCATCCATCGCCGCAACATGCCCGAATACGGGAGCACTCATATAATCTTCCACGGTCATACCTGCATCATCAACTAAAAATATTCGAATTCGAAAAGGGTGAGCACACATCACGGCTAGTCAACAAACAAAACAATGCAACAAACATATGCATGCATTCAATTCATATCTGTGGTCTGGTATATAAGTTTGCAATGTGCTATAGAAAGGTTCGGTGGCCGCCTTGCCTATATACATAGGGTGTGTAAGCCCACCCAATGGATCAAACACCATTGTTGTCCACATCCACCCCACCATGGAATATAGATAGAGCTAAAGTTCTTAGGACTGCACCGCATCACACTTCCCCTGATGCTCTACCCATACTAACACATAAGCCTCTGTTGGTGAGGGCTTGCAAACTGGGCTTGCAACTAACCAATCCTAATGTCAAACAGTGTATCCAAGGCCTCACACCAGCATCCCTCAATACATCCATAGAGATAGAGCTAAGGCCCCCCGGCAGAGTCAGAGACTACACAGTCCGAGACCACCTCCCTTGATGCCCTACGACGTAATATTTCTGCTAAGGTAATGGCGATACGACGATGTCAGTGGACAAGAATTGAGTAGAGATAGGGCTAAAGTTCTTAAGACCACACCGCATCACACTTCCCCTGATGCCCCACTCGCATCAAGTACACTAACCACACACAAACATTCACATGCCTATTCCTAGCATTATCATCATCATCATGTTGTAAATAAACTGAATTAAATATGCATGAACAGTAATAATAGGAATAGTAGATGACATGTGATATGCACATTACAATCATACAATCATAGAATCATACATGGTATTGGACTCAATAAACGAAAATAGTTTATTATTAGCCAATTAGTTTAGGTCTTGTTCCCTCACCTTTGTTTGAGTGTAGATCCACTTTCAAGCTTTAAGAATCACTTTTATATCACTAGGAGAACCTAGCAAGTCGATAGATTTTAATTAGGATTAATTCTAATAATTTTAAGCTTGCTGTATAGCTAGGGTCGTAGTTTGGGTCGCAGGTAGGGTAGCAGTTTTCTGAGACCCCAGGGTGTAGGGTTGGTCATAGGATCGGTTACCCATCGACCCTAGGTGCGACCACAGCCTCCCTGGACTTCTCGAGAGCATGGGGTCGATCCTGGGGTTTGGTAGGGTCGGTTACCAATCGACCCTATGTGCTACCACACGTAGATTGAGTTGACCTTTCATCCTACAGTCTATTCTTTCATGTTTGGATCCTTTGGCTTACTTTTATAGTCCATTCTATGATTGTTCTATGGCTCAAAATTCCAAGTTACACACTTTACTTTGTTTACAATGATTTCCTCCATGGATTCTATTGGAATCTTTCCATGGATGGATGATTTGGGTTTCTCCTTGATCCTACCCTCTTCATGAACTATTCTAGGGTCTTACATAACTCATGGAGAATGTATCCATACGTTAGGGTTGCTGAGATTCAGAGATTACTCTGAATTTCTTTTCCTTAGTCTTCTTCTCCAATTCTCCTTCTCTTCTCCTTCTCTTCTCTTTCTCTCACTTTCAATTAGGGTTTCAAAAGGAGTGAAAGAGGCTAAGGGACGTCCTATTTATAGAGAAAAACCTCCCAAAATAAGTCCCATCGAGATTAGGAAAGCATCCCCTTGAAATTAGGAAAGTCTCCTAATTACGGTTTCAGTCTATCATCCTAGGGTCGATGCTAGGGTCGCAGGACCCGTCAAACCTAAGGTCTCAAGTCATCCGACCCTAGTACTGAAAAGTCATGGGTTGGACTCTGTTGAGGTGGGGTCGACCCTACCTGTTTATGCATGCAACCCTACCCTCAAATTTACTATTTTTTGGTCAATTTCATACCTGGTCTTGTGATTTCCTTCACGCACTTGGTCCATGTGGCTCGACCATGATAGGTAGACCTGGTACAAGGTGGTAAGACCGGTTAGTTTGACACTGGTCTTACAGCTACTCCTTTGAGTTTGGGTCACCTTGGATTATGAAAGTAATTTCAGAGTCAGAAACCAACTCCGTCAGTCAAAGTGGCTCAATCGCCAAGGGTGAACGAAATGTTTTCCAATCTTAGTTTTTTCATTTAAAATTGACAGGTATGCTAACATGGGAAAGAAACATGTATTCTCTCAGAATTTATGGTTCAGCTTTCTAACTTCTTGGATTCCTCAACTCAGATCTTGGAATTTTAATTTCGCTCTGAAATATTCGGGCTCTCAATATACTGTCTTCCAGCCATTCCAACACTTTGAGGTACAAAAGTCCTCCTTGTGAACATGAACCGAGACCTAAACCGGTGATGATGAGACCTTCCTATGAGTGGATGTAAAAGGAGTGGATGCTTTGTCTACTCACTCAGATGTTCTCTTAAGTCTAGACAATCCTATCCTACATAGTTCAAGCTTCTTCTTTTTTTGGTTTTTTTCAATTTTTTGGTTTTTTTTTTTTATGTTTTTTTCTCTTTTTTTTTTCTTTCTATACAAACAATGAATGAAGGTTAAGACTCAGAAGTGACTGGACACAAGAAAAATACACATACACATACAAGCTGACTCGACCAAACAAAGTTAGCTCCTTCGTGAAAACCGACCATTAGACATCATTTATAACAATTTATTTGTATTTGAATAACCCCATGATTGGTCTTGCAGCCTCAAGATTTTGAATGGATCATTGCAGCACCAAGGTTCGACCATGTGGTTCATAAAATTCCAAGAAATTGAAATGGATATGCTTATTTATAGTTTTCATGAAGGATGACAAAAATGGTTCATGATTGAACAAACTGGTAAATTTCAACTTGATCACAGTATCTATGTCGTGACAGGGATTTTCTGATCATTTTTTGAGATTGATATATCAATATTGAACGGTCAGCACAATGAGCTTTTTACGATGGAGGGCATGTATAGACTGGCCATACTAATGTGTATGCGGGTATACATAACCCTCACGCTCTCAATGAGTGAGAGACAAGAATACTCAAGTGTGGATCCAAACATGTTTACAAGTCAAGGACAAAAATGGACAGAACTTCGATGTCTCGGATGTAAATATTATGATTGAGTAGACTTTACCATGTTGGTTCAAAGATGGACCAAAAATAACATACATATGGCTCAAACTGGGGTAGGACAGAAAAGACCACCTTGATGAGGATGGGGTAACCTATCACCGAATGCACGATGAATAATGGGCCCCCAATCCCTTTATATACTATGAAGCAAGAATCAAGTGACGTGAAGTATCATAACGCATTCCCGGAGGGACTCGAGAAATGTTTGTCAGAGGCTGCTCGCCAGTCGTGATCTTACAAAGTACAGGCCAAGGTTTTGTGTTTCGCCTAGCAGGCTGCCCCACATGCATGGGACCCGATTCGGCTACTCGCATGAAAGTGTGACTGAACCCATACCCCCCAAAGCAATATGTACAAACAATAAATAATAGTACCCTAGATCTAGTAGCAAATGTTAAGTAAATCAATAAAAGGAAAGTATTCTAGGAGTCTGAATATTATTCCCAGTGGAGTCGCCACTGTGAGGACAATGGGAAATCGATGATCCTCCTCGGGATGAATGTGGATCCGTATCGATGAAGATCAATTGTTCTGTTGGATTCGCCACCTAGATTAAGGTCTAGGACCTCTAAAAATGTAGCCTCACCCTAAGGTAAGACTTCTATTGACTCGTAACCCAATGTATTAGTTCTTTGGTCTGCAAGAGATTGGGTAAGTATTCAGGGTACGGTTATGGGAAGGTGTTAGGCACCCAAACCGCCCGATCAATATCGGCCTCCTAAACTTTCCTTAGACTCTAATTTGACTGTGCTTGGTCAACTGGATAACTAGGGTTCAATGGGGGATGTCCTAAACCAAGTTGCTATGTTATTCGAACCTAGGGTTCAGTCAATCATGTTTTAAAGCAAATAAACAAGCAAATATAATATACAATATTATACAGTGAACCGGACCGAAGATCATTCGGTCTTGGACTGAATCTGAGATGTGTAAGACATCTCAAACTACCTACATATTCCAATCCTGGAAATCAAGTCCAAAAACGTAGTTCGAATAGGGTTTTGTGATTAAATATTATGGAAGTGATTTATGCATGTGCTTCAATTAGATTCTTTGTTCAAGTAGAAGTTTATGCTGGATGTATGGTTGATGGGTGGCTTTGTACCGTATTTGGGACTCCCAAATTGCCTACATATTCTAGGGTGTACCCTAGAAATCAGGTACGACGTAGTTCGAAAATATTTGTGAGAGTAGGATTTGGAATGTGTACCAAAATCCTTCCATTTTTGTCGATAGGATCTAGGGATGAGACCTAAATTCCTATCATTTTTATCTGGGATGTGTACTAAATTCTTTCTATTTTTGTTAATAGGATCTAGGGATGAGACCTAAATTCCTATCATTCAGATTTGGGATGTGTACCAAATTTTTTCTATTTTTGTCAATAGGATCTAGGGATGAGACCTAAATTCCTATCATTCAGATTTGGGATGTGTACCAAATTCTTTCTATTTTTGTCAATAGGATATAGGGATGAGACCTAAATTCCTATCATTCAAATTTGGGATGTGTACCAAATTCTTTCTATTTTTGTCAATAGGATCTAGGGATGAGACCTAAATTCCTACCATTTTTCTTGTTTCCATTTTTAGGTTTCTAGGGTTTCCTATCCCTTTTCATTGTAATTTTCTTTTTTTTAGGGTTTCATACCCTAATTATTCTCTTTATTCTAGGGTTTATTCTGCCGTAATTATTCTTTCCATTTTTAGGGTTTCACTACCCTAATTACTGTATTATTTCCATTTTTAGGGTTTCCTACCCTAATTGTTATTTTTTTCTATTTTTAAGGTTTTCTACCCTAATTGCTGTATTCTTTCCATTTTTAGGGTTTTCTACCCTAATTGCTATTCTTTCTATTTTTAGGGTTTTCTACCCTAATTGTTTTTTTTTAACTTTTCTCTTTCCAAGACAAATATGACAAATGAAAACATTCCCACTATAGCAGTGGCAATATTCCAAATATAGCAGTGTGCATCCAAACATGGCAGTAAGCATCTAAATATGGCAATAAGCATGTGGCAGACAGATATAACAATAAGCTAACCAAATATGACAAGTGAACAATCCGAATATGTAGCGAGTGAAAAATCCAAATATGGCATGTGAGCATCATAGCATGTGAGAATCAACAAAACATGTCAGCATCAAGCAAAGCATGTGAGAATCAATGTATCAAACATATATTCAGATCTATGGTCTAGACTCTATGCATCGATCATCAACAATGTGACCAAGATCATATTTCATCGACTGATTTAGATTAATTCAACACATTCACAAGGTCATTCAAATTTATTTAAAATCACATCTAATGACCATATTAAAATTCACATTAAAAATTTCAGATCAATGGTCACAATTAATCACATCAAATTCCCAAGATCAGATCCAAATCTGATGGCCACAATTTAATCATTTAAAATTCAGATCAATGGTCCATATATAATCACCTTAAATTTCAAGCCAATGGGATCAATTTCATAAAAATTCTAAGCATCCGATGGGATCAATCTCATAAAAATTCCAAGCATTCGATGGTATCAATTTCATAACAATTCATGATTGGACCAAATTCATCACATAAGTAAATCACGAATAGATCAATTTTTAGGACATAAAAACAATTTACGATCATATCAATTATAGCACATAAAACAATTCATAATTAGATTAATTTATAGCACATAAAACAATTCATGATTAGATCAATGGTTGTAGGGAGATCAAATGGTGACAGCTAGGTTTGCTTAGGTATGAGGTGTGCAGAGGAGTTCGGTGGGATGTTTGGGGGATGAAGGTGCAGGTGTTGGTGCACAAGAGGGTCGGTGATATGGTGGAGTTGTTGCAATGGCAGTTGAGAGCTTATAGATGTTTGCTGGACTAACGAAGAGAGTTGGTGGATAGGCTTCGATAAGGTGTGTTGGAGGTGTATTAGGTGATAGGTGGACTGCAGGTGGTTGTATAGGTGGTTTCAGGTTGGCTTAGATATCAGTGAGATGAGGTGTTGGGATGGAGAGGTGGTTAGGTATAGGTGCAGCAGGTTTGTGGACAGATGGCTGCAGCATAAGACTATGAGATGGAGGGCATCTGCAAGTCAGGGTGGACTGGTTGTAGGTCGATGGCGATCTGGTGGCAAGGTGGAAGCACGGGGTTGAGGAGATAGGAAACTAAAAATACATAGCAGGAGGGAGGAATAGGCTTACTTGGTTCTTTTCTTCTTCAATCTTCTCCCGGTCTGCTACTGCTTCATTCCTCATTTTTTTCTCGATCTCCTTCTACTTCTTTCATCCTCTCTTATACTTCCTCTCTCTGTGTGCTTTCTTCTCTTCTCCTCCCTTCTTCTTCTTCTCCTTTCTGCTCCCGCTTCTTCTCTCTCTCTATTTTTTTTCTGGTTCTCTCTTCCTCTCTCGATTCTCTCTGATTGGTCTCTCTCTCAATTCCCCTTCTAATTTCTCTCTCTCTTTTGGTTCCTTCTCTTTTTTTTTTCTTTTTTTTTTCTCACTGCCCCTACTCTCTTTCTCCTCCTCTCAGTTCTTCTTCTTTTTTCTGTTTTTTTTCTTTTTTATACTCCCTCTCCACCGCTCTCTCTCTCTCTCTTTCTCCTCTTCTCGGTCCTTCTTTCTTTTTTTGTTTTTTTTCTTTTTTTATTCTCCTTCTCCACCGCTCTCTCTCTCTCTCTCCTCTTCTCAGTTCTTCTTTCTTTTTCTGTTTTTTTCTTTTTTATACTCCCTCTCCACCGCTCTCTCTCTCTTTCTCCTCTTCTCGGTCCTTCTTTTTTTTTTCTGTTTTCTTTTCCTTTTTTTATTCTCCTTCTCCACCGCTCTCTCTCACTCTCTCTCCTCTTCTCGGTTCTTCTTTCTTTTTCTGTTTTTTTTCTTTCTTTTTTTATTCTCCCTCTTCTTTCCTTCTTTTCCCTCTTCTAGATCTCGTCTCCTTCCTTTCACACTTTTTCCTCTTCTTTCCTTCTTTTCCCTCTTCTAGATCTCGTCTCCTCTTCTTTCCTTCTTCTCCCTCTTCTTTCCTTCTTCTCCCTCTTCTTTCCTTCTCTGCTTTGCTGAAAACGTAAACCCCTTCCACCATCATCTTTTCTTACTTTATTTTATTACATCCCATTCAATATAATCTCTTCTTTCCTTAAACCAAATATTCCCCTCCATCGGATCTTACTCAATCTCTCTCGGATCTCTCTTTATTCTCTTTTTTTCTTCTTCCCATTAGAAATCCTTCCCTCGGGTTCCTTTCCTTTCTATATCTTCTTTTTTTTTTCTTTTCATTAGAATCCACTCTTTCTTTCCTAATCTTGGTCAGTCTCTCTTAACACATATAATGTACATTTATACAATATATATCATAAAGTATATAATAATATGTAATAACATACATATTAGTATATAATATATTCTATATAATTACATATATATATATATATATATATATATATATATATATATATATATATATATATATATATATATATATATATATATATATATATATATATGGCACTATGCACATGGACGAACCGGTTCAGTCTAGACTGGTCTGACTTAAGTTGACTGGGCTGGACTGACTTAAACTGAGCTGGGTTGGACTGAGAATGACTTAAATTAACTGGGTTTTCTCTCTATCTTTTCATGGGCCATTTTCGTTGTCATTCTACATAGAATTTTTCGATAGCCTCTATTCCCAGTTTTCTACGTTCACTTTTAGAACATTAAAAATGAGAAATATTGAAACTTGAATAACCTCATTTGGAAATAAAATGGCCAACTTATGAATTTCTGAAGTTTAAGTAGACCAATTGTCGATAATTTGGCTGACCATTCTGCATGGGATCCTTCGAAGACTTCTACCGAAAATCCTTTAAGTGCACTTTGTAGAGTACTACAAATGGAACATAATGAAACTGAAATCACCTGATTTGGATATGGGGTGACCAAAATATGAATTTCCAAAGGTTAAATAACCATTTCCATGTGTAATTTTGCATGGCACCCTTCGGAGATCTCTACCTGAGATTTTTTATGTCCACCTTGTAAAACATCACAAATGAAGAATAATGGCTTTGGAATCATCTGAATCCGATGTAGAACGGAAAAGATATGAACCTTTGAAGTTCTAACAATAATTTTGCATGAAAACTTGTATGGGGCCCACTGGTGACTTCTACCCAAGATTTTTCACATCCATTTTGAAGAGGACTAAAAATAAGGAATAATGGTACTTAAACCATATGATTCAGATGTCGGATGATTAAGAAATGATGATTTGAAATACAAACAATCCAACTTACGATAATTTGCAAGAAAGCCCCTGGGATTATTTATGATAATTTCAGAAACCTCCCTTATACATATCATCCGACTAAAATGATCATATCTTCTTTATTTGATATCAGAATTGAGCAATTCTGATCTCATTTTGAAGATAATTCCATGATCTATGCAACCATGCAGATTACAGCCTGTGACCTTGTTGTGGGACCCACCAAAAACTACCTCGAGGCCGTAGTGAAAACCTAAATTTTCACTCATCTTTCTTCCTTTGTTGTCCACACACCAGTAGGACTTTGTTCAGCTGGAAATGGAAAAAATGGGGTGCTTACAGATGCCTCTCTTCGGTCGAGATATTGAATAACTAAGGTCGAAGACAAAAGTGGCCTATTTTTGCATTATTCAGCACTTGATCTGGATTCTACCATTGTACAACAAATAACTGTAGATCTCAAGCTCCTTGAGTAGCACCCTTATCGGGTCTGTGACTTTAGCTCAAGGCCGCTTGTAATGTAACTGTAACTGTCAAGCTTCTTGAGTAGCGACCTCATCAGGTCTGTGACTTTTGCTCAAGACCGCTTGCAATGTAACTGTAACTGTCAAGCTTCTTGAGTAGCGACCTCATCAGGTTTGTGACTTTAGCTCAAGACTGCTTGCAATGTAACTATAATTGGGCCTTGTGCTCTGAATTTGTAATCTCTGGATGTATAGCCTTTGGATGTGTACCCTTTGGATGTTTAGCCTCTAGATGTACAGCCTCTGGATGTATAGCCTCTGGACCGAATTTGAGGTGTCCCAAATTATGTACGTATCCTTCGGGACTTCCATCCCTCTAGAATCAGGTTCCGTGTAGTTTGGGCCTTTGCTAATCTAAATATAGGATCGAGGGACACTTCAACCTAAACTCCTATCATTATGTATTGTGGCTTGCTATAGCGGTTGGATATGGACATTTCCACTCCTCCCCTTCCAATGTGTGCTGTACTCTTTTCTTGTCTTTCCTTTCTCTTTGTGCTTTCCTCTTTTGTGCTTTCTCTTTCTTTCCTTGACATTTCATTCTTTCTTTTCTTTGCTCTTTTTTTTCTTCATGTTCTTATTCAATTCTTTTCTTCATCTTCCTTCATTTCCAAAACAGGTTGAACTTTCCATAAATATTGAGGTGGCCACCATGGGGCTCAGAACCTACACTTTGTTTACTAACATTACTTGGAATCTAAGACGAACTAGAGATCATGATTTGATAAACTTTCCTTGACTAGACTTAATCTAGACTGAGAGAAACATGTTTCTTTTCTTTAAAAGGAAATCTTGATATGTTTTGCATTCCTGCCAAATTTATATGGGTTTTACTTTGATCAAAGGGCAATCAGGTCTTTTTAATGAGGGACAAATGATGACAATGACTCAAATTTGTATGAGTCATCTTTCTCTTACTTTCAAATAAACTCAGCTAGAATTTCAAACAGTGGGCTCAACTAAACTCATGATGTTTGGATAAATGGGTGATTTTGCCCCAGTGTCTAAGTTCTAGTCTCCACACATTGATAGGCAGGCGACTTTTGAGTCATCACTAGAAATAACCTTAAGGAGATGCAACCCTGCACTAATCTTTAGAAAAATGTCAAAGAATGCTTTCTCCTCTTGGTATCATTCAGATAAAAAGCATGTTTCAATAAGCTATGCTCAAATGCTAAATTAGGTATAACCACGTTTGGGCCCAAATCCTTCAAGTCTATATACTAGTATGACAACGAAGGTCGAGATGGATAGATAAGAAACTATCCAATGGGTCTACCATTGGGAGAGTGTTTGGTTGTTTGTGTAGAATGGCTTGATCTCCACTAGGTGATGCCATTTTATTGGATAGTAACGAAGGACTATGGAATTCTTGGACGTCGTCGAAATGATGAACGACAGATAGATATTCCAGTCAGATTTATTGAATAAAATTTATGCATAACAAGACGACATGTTCACAAGAAACGATACCATAAAATTTTGTGACATTTGAAGTAAGGGCATGGAATGTAAACTCTGTGGAAGACCATTAGATTGATGGATGGGAGAGAGTCTTTAACCGAAAATAAATCCTTTGACGACAACGAAGTGATGAAACCACACCCTGTATGGGCGGGATGTAGTGACCCATATCAAAATCCAGCTCACACACAATGTGAATGTAAGACCCGTATCAAACTAACCCGGTCATACCACCTTGAACCAGGTTTATCCATCATGGACGAGATGAATGAACCAAGGGCATGAAGGAGATCGTGATCCCAGGTATCAAATTGACCCAAAAACACTTAATTTAAAGGGAGCGTCGCATACCCAACAAGGGAGGGTCGGACCCCCCAAGACAGAAAGTCAGACCCTCTGTTTTACTGGGAGGGTCAGACACTTTAGGAAACCAAGGGTCGACGGGATCATCGACACTCTCATTGACCCTCAGTTGCCGCCAGAAACTGAAATTAGGAAAGTTTCCAAATTTTGATTGGATTCCTTCCAAATCCCAATGGGACATAGTTTAGGAGTTTCCACCCTATAAATAGGACGTCCGTAAGCCTCTTTCACTCCTTTTACAATCCTAACTGAATTGAGAGAAAGAGAAGAGAAGGAAGAAAAGAAGAAGAGAAACAAGGAAGAGAAGAAAAAGTAAAAAGGAGAAGAATTGTAGAGAAGGAGTATTCTTTCCAGGTATGGATACTAATTCCATGAATTTCTACAGTCCTTAGGTTAGATAAGGATGAGAGTGTGATCTCGGAGAAATCCAAACCATCAACCCATGGTTAGGTTTCCATGGAAAACCATGGGAGAATACATAAAAGCTATATAGGTGGATGATTCATGGTTCTAGACCATGGAATGTATGTTGAATGGACTGTAGGAGCAAGCCATAGGACCCCAAACACGAAGAATGGACTAAAAGGAGGAAGATTGACCAAAACCCACAGGGGGTCGCACAGAGGGTCGATGACCATCCGACCCTATGTGATTCTGAGTATCGACCCTCAGGGTTCTGGAAGTCCAGATTAGGGGAGGGTCGCACCAGGGGTCGGTCATAACTCAGACCCTACCTCCGACCCTTAGTTAATAGAATGGTTTTAAAAATTAGAATAAATTCTAATTAAATTTTATCGACTTTATTAGGTCTTCAAGCAATATAATAGCAATATAAAGGTGATTCTAAAGCTTGGAAGAGGATCTATTAACAAGCTAAGGTGAGGGAACAAGACCTAAACTAATTGGTTAATAATAAACTACTTTTATTTCCTTGAGTCCAATGCCATGCTTGATTCTATGTGAATATGCTTGTAATGTGCATTCAACATGTCATCCAATATTCCTGCTATTATTGTTCATGCATATTTAATTTTGTTTACTTATAACATGATGATGATGATTGATGCTAGGAATAGGCATGTGAATGTTTGTGGGTGGTTAGTGTGCTTGATGCGAGTAGGGTATCAGGGGAAGTGTTAGGTAGTGTTTGATCTGGGCACTTTAGCTCTACCTTTGACTCAAGTCTTGTGTATTAGCATCGTCATATCGCCGTTACCTTGGCAGAACTATTGCGACGTAGGGCATCAAGGAGGGTCTCGGTCCTTGAGTCCTATACTCTACCGGGAGGCCTTAGCTCTATCTCTACGGGTGCTCTGAGGGATGTTGGGGTGAGGCCTTGGATACATTGTTTGACATTAGGATTGGTCAGTAGCGAGCCCCGTTTGCAGCCCTAGCCATCAGGGGTTTATTTGTTGGTATGGAGTTGTGCAGCGATAAACATGACCTTCGTGTACAATGTCCATTGTGGGTGTTGTGGGCGACGGTGAGAGTTCATCGGGCGTATCCACACTCTCGTGCATAGAGGTGCGCACGACCACCTATCCTTTCTATAGCACAGTGCAAACGTAAAACCAGACCAAAGATATGAATTGATTGCATGCGTATGTATTGTTGCATTGTTTTGTTTGCTCACTGAGCCGTGATGTGTGCTCACCCTCTCGACATCGAATATTGTTAGTTAATGATGCAGGTACCACTGTTGCAGATTATATTGATGCCCCAGCATATGGACATGTGGCGGCGATGGAAGCTGAAGACGTAGAGGATACACATGACTCCTTTTGCGAGTATAACTCATGCGTGTTCGTTTAGGGTTGTTCTTTTATTTAATTATTTGGATTTATTAAAGGGATGTAATGATATTTATTTATGTCCTAGTTGATGCAGAATAATTTGGTATTTAAATATTAATATCACATTTAGATTCTTCAGTTCATTTTATTATAAGACTTCCTCTATTGTGTATTTACTCTGATTATGAATGTTGATGTATGGGGTTTAGATAACATGGATATAGCCTACTCGAGATCCTGGTTGAACCATTGGTTTGTTAGCGGTTCATCACACCATTCTGAATGGTATAGAATTGGGGTGTGACAACTTGGTATCAGAGCTTCAGGCCTTGTCCGCTAGACCAGCATACTTTCACAACCAATTATGAACTGAGATAGGATAAAAAGTAAAAACTGTAATATTAACACACTATAAGCACAAGTGATGTTTGAGACCAATTTAAAAAGAGAATAATGCATCTATTAAAGGGGAAACAATTTTAATACAATGTAAAAGAAATACACGTATATACATAACTAAAACAGAGTACAGTCCACACCCCGGACAGTTACTCTGTAATACAAGAAGAAGGAAAAGATACAATCATGAAGCCAGAGGTGAAGAAGGAGGCGGTGCCTTGCAGTCTCTGTCATAGTCCTCGGCATAGACTCTAGTCAACCAGGCCACCTGAGTATGAGTCGCCTGAAGACTAGCTGTGAGATCAGCCACCCGCTGATCAGTCCGACGCTGAGTGTCTAGAAGCTCCACTATCCTCAGATCCGAAGCGCGCTGAGCCTCTCTAATCTCGTGAAACATACTCAGCACGTCATCAGAAGGTGGACGCGAAGGACCAGCTGCATGTGAAGGAGCCGCCGCAGATGAAGTACCAGCTCCAGCCGCATGCGTGGGTGAAGGCGGTGGTATCGAGTACATCCATGTACATGCGGTCATCGTCATCGGTAGGATCCGCATGAACTCTAGCGGCGGCAGCAGCTGCCTCAGCGTCAGCGATCTCAATGCGAGTGTGAGGGC
The DNA here is from genome assembly GCA_028583415.1 of Protea cynaroides. Lineage (NCBI taxonomy): Eukaryota > Viridiplantae > Streptophyta > Magnoliopsida > Proteales > Proteaceae > Protea > Protea cynaroides. The sequence continues at coordinate 50,503,460 of CM053276.1, forward strand.
GAACCATCTCGTTCCTCTCCTTATCACGGACTTGGGCATCCCGCATGCCCATCTTACAGATAGCCACCCAATCTAGAGGCGACAGAAGGTTTTCTCCTGAATCTTCTCATCCACTAAATCAACCCCCAGGCGGGTAAGCAGAACAATGATCATACGTCCATAGGGTAGATTCTTACAATGGAGGTAATAACAAGACATACAAGCCTTTCCGTACTCAGAATTTCACCGCTGCACCCAAGACCACTCAAGCGGCTCAGCAGCAACCAAAGCCAAATACTGAAAGTCCAAGATGTTATAACAGCAATCAAGTGGGACATATGACGAGAGAGTGTCCTAAACCCTGGAAGCAACAACATCAAGGACGAGTTTATGCTGTTACGTCTGAGGAAGCTGCTGCATCACCCGATGTGGTCACATGTATGACCTAAACCTTTCAGTTGTATTACAATGTGTAAGCATGTAGACTAAGTTTAAACAAGTCACAGGTATCGTACCTATAAATGGCATACCGGCCAGAGTACTCTTCGATTCAGGAGCTACTCATTCTTTTATATCGGTGTCGTTAGGAAAGAAGCTGAACTTACCCATCAAAACATTGGACGACAAACTACTTGTACGGTCATCGATGGGGTTAGAAGTGGAATTGGAGAAAGGTTATGGGCCATGTCCAGTTCTCATTGGCAAGAAAACCTTAGATGCAACCTTGATCCAACTTGGGATGGCAGACTTTGATGTCATCTTGGGAATGGACTGGTTAGCTCGGCATTCTGCAAACCTATCATGCGCCGAAAAGAAGCTAACATTTAAAGACAAAGAAGGAGCAGAATTTAGTTTTGCGGGAACCAAACTGCCCCGTAAATGCAAGCTCATACTCTCTGCACTAAAGGCTAAGAAGTGCCTTGAGAAGGGGGCAGTCGGGTATCTAGTATCAGTGGTCGACCTAACCAAGGGAGCACCACGAATGGAAGATATTGATGTCGTGTGGGACTATCCCGACATATTTCCAGAGGAACTACCAGGATTACCACCCGACAGAGCCACCGAGTTTGTGATAGACCTTATACCTGGAGCCACACCAGTATCAAAAGCACCTTATAGAATGGCTCCTACTGAACTGAAGGAATTGAAAGTGAAACTACAAGAACTGCTGGACAAGGGTTATATTCGACCCAGTATATCACCATGGGGAGCACCAAAATTATTCATAAAGAAGAAGGACGGTAGCGTTCGATTATGTATCGACTATCGCGAGCTGAACAAACTGACAATCAAGAATCGATATCCACTACCTCGGATCGATGACTTGTTCGATCAGTTGCAAGGAGTGAAATTATTTTCTAAGATCGACCTTCGGTCCGGTTATCATCAGCTGAAGATTAAAGAGGGTGATATTCCTAAGACAGCTTTCAGGACCAAATATGGACATTATGAATTCTTGGTCATGTCTTTTGGATTAACAAACGCACCAGCAACTTTCATGGAACTTATGAACCGGGTTTTCCACGACATGTTGGATACATCGGTTATAGTATTTATTGATGATATGTTGGTATATTCCAAGGACAAGGAAACCCACGTTAAGAATCTAAATGCCGCCCTACAGCGTTTAAGGAAAGAGAAGTTGTATGCAAAATTTTCAAAGTGTGAGTTTGGGCTAAGTGAAGTCGCCTTCCTAGGCCATGTGGTAGCCGTTGAAGGAATCAAAGTGGACCCTAGCAAGATCGAGGCTATTGTAAAGTGGGAAGCACCAAAAGGCGTAGCAGAAATAAGAAGTTTTCTAAGTCTCGCTGGATATTATTTGAGATTTATGGAAGACTATTCTCAGATTGCCGTACCTCTCACCAGTTTGACTAAGAAAGGTGAAAAGTTTGTGTGGACGGATAAATGTGAGAAGAGCTTCCAGACATTGAAGACCAGATTGATATCCGTTCTGAATTTGACTATTCCTGTCCCAGGACAGCCATTTACCCTATACACTGATGCGTCAGGACTGAGATTTGGATGCGTACTTATGCAAGGGGAACAAGTAATTGCTTATACCTCGAGACAGTTAAAGATACATGAGAAAAATTATCCCACTCATGATTTGGAGTTAACGACAGTAGTACATGCTGTCAAGATATGGAGACATTACCTATACGGAGAGAAGTTCCAGATTAAGTCGGACCATAAAAGTCTTACTCATTTATTTAATCAGAAGAGTTGAATATGAGACAAAGGAGATGGTTGGAACTATTGAAAGACTATGATTGCGATATCCAGTATCATCCGGGAAAAGCTAATGTAGTAGCGGATGCGTTGAGCAGAAAGGCGATGTTAAAATCTCAAGGGGAGGTTAGTACAACTGCATCTATATGTACTACCAGAATGGTATTCAATCATGGCAATGAGCAATATGTGATAGATACAATGGATGGATCAGCCAACCAAGGATTTATTCATCGGTTTTCAAATATGTTCGTGGCATTGAAAATTATACCAGATATAATGGATGATGTGAAGGCAGCTATCAAATCAGATCCTTATCTGAGAACAGTACAAGAAGATATCGAGAAAGGTAGGACTAACCCTGAGTTCACCTTGGACGAAGAGAAAGTACTGGAATACAAAGGAAGAATATGTGTACCCGAAATAAAAAATGTGGACATTAGACACCGACTGATGATAGAAGCCCATACAACCATTTATTCGATACATCCTAGAAGCACAAAAATGTATCATGATCTAAAGAAACTATATTGGTGGAGAGGAATGAAAGTAGATGTATCTAAGTTCGTGTCTCAATGCCTAAATTGTCAGAAAGTAAAGGCTGAACGACAAAGACCCGCAGGACTGTTACAGCCGTTACCGGAACCAGCATGGAAACGGGACTGCATCACTATGGATTTCGTCACGGGATTACCACTGACCCTCCTCGAGTAGTTGACGTAGTTTGGTTGATTGTAGACAATCTGACTAAGACTGCTCGCTTCATACCGATACGACCTCAGTATACACTGAAAAGGTTAGCAAAGCTGTATGTGGATAATATTGTTCGGTTACACGGTGTACCAGAGAGCATTGTATCCGATAGAGACCCCCGATTTACTTCCAAGTTTTGGGAAGGATTGCGAAAGGCCATGGGTACAACATTGAAGTTCAGTACTGCATTCCACCCACAGACAGATGGACAGTCAGAGCGTACAATCCTGATTCTAAATGATATGCTACGCGCATGTGTAATATATTTCAAAGGATCATGGGATGAAAGGTTACCACTGATCGAGTTCGCTTATAACAATAGCTATCAGGCTACTATACAGATGTCACCATATGAAGTACTATATGGCAGAAAGTGTCGAACTCCGTTGTTTTGGAATGAAGTTGGAGAACGTAGTACTGTTGGGCCAGAATTTGTTGAAGGGACATGTCGAGTGGTAGACATTATCAAGGAAAGTGTAAAAATAGCTCAGAACCGTCAGAAGCAATATGCAGATACTCGCCGTAGAGATCTTGAGTTCGCTGTAGGTGATAAAGTAATCTTGAAGGTATCGCCTATGCGAGGATTGAAATGGTTCGGGCAGCAAGGGAAACTCAGTCCAAGATATGTCGGGCCGTATGAGATTCTAGCTAAGCGTAGAAAAGTGGCTTATCAGTTAGCACTACCACCATCTATGTCAAGTGTGCATGACGTATTTCATATTTCCCTATTGAAGAAGTATGTCAAGGAACCAACGCACGTCCTGACAGTAGATCTATCAGAATTGACTGATGAATTGACATTTGAAGTAACACCAATAGAAATCACCAGTCGAAAGGTTCAACGACTACGCAACCGAGATATCTATTATGTTAAGGTCTTGGAAAAGTAGAGACAAGGAAGAAATTACTTGGGAGGAAGAGAATGCTATGCGGAAGCAATACCCTCACTTATTTGATTCAAAAGGTACGTACAATTTCGGGGACGAAATTTTTATAAGTAGGGGGGAGTTGTAAGGCCCGTATCAAACTAACCCGGTCTTACCACCCTAAACCAGGTTTATCCATCATGGACGAGATGAATGAACCAAGGGCGTGAAGGAGATCGTGATCCCAAGTATCAAATTGACCTAAAAACACTTAATTTAAAGGGAGGGTCGCATACCCAGCAAGGGAGGGTCGGACCCCCCAAGACAGAAAGTCAGACCCTCTATTTTAAAGGGAGGGTCAGACACTTTAGGAAACCAAGGGTCGACGGGATCATCGACCCTCAGTTGCCGCCAGAAACTGAAATTAGGAAAGTTTTCAAATTTTGATTGGATTCTTTCCAAATCCCAATGGGACTTAGTTTAGGAGTTTCCACCCTATAAATAGGACGTCCCTAAGCCTCTTTCACTCCTTTTACAACCCAAATTGAATTGAGAGAAAGAGAAGAGAAGGAAGAGAAGAAGAAGAAAAACAAGGAAGAGAACAAAAAGTAAAAAGGAGAAGAATTGCAGAGAAGGAGTATTCTTCCCAGGTATGGATACTAATTCCATGAATTTCTACAGACCTTAGGTTGGATAAAGATGAGAGTGTGATCTTGGAAAAATCCAAACCATCAACCCATGGTTAGGTTTCCATGAAAAACCATGGGAGAATACATAAAAGCTATATAGGTGGATGATTCATAGTTCTAGACCATGGAATATATGTTGAATGGACTGTAGGAGCAAGCCATAGGACCCCAAACATGAAGAATGGACTAAAAGGAGGAAAATTGACCAAAACCCATAAGGGGTCGCACTGAGGGTCGATGACCATCCGACCCTATGTGATTCTGAGTATCGACCCTCAGGGTTCTGGAAGTCCAGATTAGGGGAGGGTCGCACCAGGGGTCGGTCATAACTCAGACCCTACCTCCGCCTCAGTTAATAGAATGGTTTTAAAAATTAGAATAAATTTTAATTAAATTTTATCGATTTTGTTAGGTCTTCTAGCAATATATTAGCAATATAAAGGTGATTCTAAAGCTAGGAAGAGGATCTATTAACAAGCTAAGATGAGGGAACAAGACCTAAACTAATTGTTTAAAAATAAACTACTTTTATTTTCTTGAGTCCAATGCCATGCTTGATTCTATGCGAATATGCTTATAATGTGCATTCAACATGTCATCCAATATTCCTGCTATTATTGTTCATGCATATTTAATTTTGTTTACTTATAACATGATGATGATGATTGATGCTAGGAATAGGCATGTGAATGTTTGTGTGTGGTTAGTGTGCTTGACGCGAGTAGGGTATCAGGGGAAGTGTTAGGTGGTGTTCGATCCGGGCACTTTAGCTCTATCTCTGACTCAAGTCTTGTGCATTAGCATCGTCATATTGCCGTTACCTTAGCAGAACTATTGCGATGTAGGTCATCAAGGAGGGTCTCGGTCTTTGAGTCCTATACTCTATCGGGAGGCCTTAGCTCTATCTCTACGGGTGCTCTGTGGGATGCTGGGGTGAGGCCTTGGATACATTGTTTGACATTAGGATTGGTTAGTAGCGAGCCCCGTTTGCAGCCCTAGCCATCAGGGGTTTATTTGTTGGTATGGAGTTGTGCAGCGATAAACGTGACCTTCGTGTACAATGTTCATTGTGGGTATTGTGGGAGACGGTGAGAGTTCGTCGGGCGTATCCACACTCTCATGCATGAGGTACGGCAGCCACCTATCCTTTCTATAGCACAGTGCAAACGTAAAACCAGACCAAAGATATGAATTGATTGCATGCATATGTATTGTTGAATTGTTTTGTTTACTCACTGAGCCGTGACGTGTTCTCACCCTCTCGACGTCGAATATTCTTAGTTGATGATGCAGGTACCACTATTGCAGATTATATTGATGCCCCAGCGTATGGACATGTGGCGGCGATGGAAACTGAAGACGTAGAGGATACGCATGACTCCTTTTGCGAGTGCAACTCATGCGTGTTCATTTAGGATTTTTCTTTTATTTAATTATTTGGATTTATTAAAGGGATGTAATGATATTTATTTATGTCCTAGTTGATGCAGAATAATTTGGTATTTAAATATTAATATCACATTTAGATTCTTCAGTTCATTTTATTATAAAACTTCCGCTATTGTGTATTTACTCTGATTATGAATGTGGATGTATGGGGTTTAGATAACACGGATATAGCCTACTCGAGATCCTGGTTGAACCGTTTGTTTGTTAGCGGTTCATCACACCATTCTGAATAGTGAATAATTGGGGTGTGACAACTTGGTATCCGAGCTTCAGGCCTTGTCTGCTAGACCAGCATACTTTCACAACCAATTATGAATTGAGATAGGATAAAAAGTAAAAACTGTAAGATTAACACACTATAAGAACAAGTGATGTTTGAGACCAATTTAAAAAGAGAATAATGCATCTATTAATGGGGAAACAATTTTAATACAATGTGAAAGAAATAAACGTATATACATAACTAAAATAGAGTACAGTCCACACCCCGGACAGTTACTCTGTAGTACAAGAAGAAGGAAAAGATACACTCATGAAGCCGGAGGTGAAGGAGGAGGCGGTGCCTAGCGGTCTCTGTCATAGTCCTCGGCATAGACTCTAGTCAACTAGGGGCCACCTGAGTCTAAGTCGCCTGAAGACTAGCTGTGAGATCAGCCACCCGCTGATCAGTCCGGCGCTGAAAGTCTAGAAGCTCCACTATCCTCAAATCCGAAACGCGCTGAACCTCTAAAATCTCGTGAATCATACTCAGCATGTCATCAGAAGGTGGACGTGAATGACCAGCTGCATGTGAAGGACCCGCCGCAGATGAAGTTCCAGTTCCAGCCGCATGCATGGGTGAAGGCGGTGGTATCGAGTCTACATCCATGTACATGCGGTCATCGTCATCGGCAGGATCCGCATGAACTCTAGCGGCGGCAGCAGCTGCCTCAGCGTCAGTGATCTCGATGTGAGTGTAAGGGCGCACCATCTCATTCCTCTCCTCATCACTGACTTGGGCGTCCCGCATGCCCATCTTGCAGATTGCCTCCCAATCTAGAGGCGACGAGAAGGTTTTCTCCTAAATCTTCTCATCCACTAAATCAACTCCCAGGCGGGTAAGCAGAACAGTGATCATACGTCCATAGGGTAGATTACCCCTATGACTGGGCAATGTGGCACTGATCGTAGTCTGCATGACGATGTAAGGAAGGTAGACGGGCTGTCTAGTGCAAATGTTGTACAGAAGATACTGGGTCAGCTGAGAAACCCTCTCGTATTGGCCACTCTGTGGAATCAGATTATGCTAGATAATCTTGCAAAAGACCCGTGGAGCCGGACGCATATAGCAAGCCCTCATCTGCCAGCGATCAGGTCGTAGCAACTGACTATCAATCTCAGCCCTCATCTCTATGGAGACGAATTGGGGCTCTCTAGGAGCACAGTAAACCACAAGGCCATCATAGGAAATGCCCAACAAATCCGCTAGCTGCCGGTAGTCAAAAGACACCTCAACTCCCTTGACATAGCAAGTAATCCTGAGCTCGTGACCCCTATCCACATCATTGTAATCCCCCACCACCTGGAGATTACAATAAAACTGTCGCACTAAATCCGGGCATGTGCAAGCGTCGTAGGTAATGACAGGGAGCCACCCCATATCACCAAAGGCTCACTCCATGTTGAACAAGGCTAACTCAGCCAAGTTCACCATACAACCTCCCTCCACTTTCTTACGAACAAAGTAGGCATATTGTGCCTCGGCTTCATTGGAACGGAAGCGAAGAGGATTACGAACTCTGGGTACCTTGGTATGAGCCATGGTATCTGCCAATAAGATAGAAAAAAAAATAGATAATATGTTAATAAGATAGAAAACCGAAATTTTTACATTATAACGACGTAATTTGGCCAAAAGCCTCACTTGTCACCCAGACACGTGGGCAGGAGGACTTACGTAGGTCCCAACATGTCCTACAACACTCAGACAGTAGGAAATTCTAGCTAATGAAGTCCAATTTGAAGAAATTGCGAGAAATCAAAAATTTCGACAAATTAGGGCAAAAAGAGTAAAAATCCAAGTCCTCGATAACCAACCGATGAAACTCAAAAATTTTTGAGGACTTTCGTTCCTCGAGACACCAATAACAAAAGCCCCCAATAAAAATCAAAACTTTTACGGTTAGAAAAATTTTAATTTGAAAAATACAAGTTAAATGGACAAAAACCTAGAAATGGAAACCCAAAAATAGGTAAAAATGAGAAAGCATACCTGTAGGGATGATGTGGACGTCGAAACACGGATCTAAACTGACCAAAATTGCGGAGTGGCACTGTAGCAACTCAAAGGCGGGAGACGAGTCGAAACAGGAGAGAAATGATGGGGAATGAACCCAAATCGGATCTTAAAGGTCTGATTTTTGGTTTGAGGGTCGGACAATTCGACCAGGATCATCGACCCTCGGATCGACCCCCGGATCGACCCTCAGCTCTCGGGAATCTGACAGAAAACCATGGTTGGATACTGAGGGTAGGATACCCATCGACCCCCACATCGACCCTCAGCTCTCTAGAAGAACAAGTCATTCCCAAGGTCGGATACTGAGGGTCGGACATACCATCGACCCTGCATAGAAATGATAGTATTTTTCATAAAATGAGCTGGAAATTTTAGAATTTTACATCGGTTAACGTGCCTACATGCAGTATAAAAGATTGACTCACCTATTTTGATGATTTTCAGGCACCACCAATCTCAGAAGAAAACATGTCTGGACGTAGAGTAACCAGGCAGAGCCGAAATGCAGTTCCACCACCACCTTTGGAGGAAACTAGCTAGGAGAATATATAAGCATGGAGAAATCCACAGGTTGTACCCCCAGGAAATCCAGACCAGGCAAATCCTACCAACTTGCCACCTCCACTACCGGAGTTAGCAACCGTGGTAATGAATCTAGTACAACAGCTGCAACAGATGCAACATGCACAGGCTCAAATGCAAGTTGCAATGGGGATTATGTTCCAGGCCGCACATGCTACACCCATGCAAGCTGGACAAGCCAGTGCGGCACCGATGGGTAACCACCCAGCACCTCAAACACCTCAACCACCAGCTGCACAGATCCCCGTACCTGGTCGAAAGCAGCCTAGGTTCAGTATCAGTATCCACAACCTATGTTTGGAGCATACCCCCAAAATCAGATGGATCACTCTCGACTGGTTGAGAGATTTCTGAAGATGAAGCCCAAGGAATTTAATGGTAAACCGTTGGATCCATTATGGCCAGCACATTGGATCGACGAGATGGAGAAAAACTTTCTCATGATGACTACTACTGAAGAAGAAAAGGTGTTATGTGCCACCTTCATGCTGAAAGGCGATGCACATCATTGGTGGAAATCTACCAGGGCATATCTACTGACCAAGCACGCCCTATTGACTTGGGCTATTTATAAAGAAGCGTTCTTTGAGATTTTTTTTCCCCGAAGCTTCAAGGATTCTATGGAGAAGGAGTTCCTGAGTTTATTTCAGGGCCAGATGTCTGTGGATGCATATCAACAGCATTATGAGGAGCTGTTTTTCTTTGCACCACTTAGTATGCAAGAAGAGGACACCAAAACCCATAGGTTTGTCACGGGACTCAGAGGAAGCATCAGAGAGCACCTGCTGGGCTTAGAGAAGAAGATTTATAATGAAGCCGTGCAAATTGCTCGAGTTATAGAATCGAGCCAGAAGGAAAGCTATTTTATGAAAAATAGAGGTGTGAAAAGGCCAGTTGGTAATTCTTACAACGGAGGTAATAACAAGACATACAAGCCTTTCCGTACTCAGAATTTCACCGCTGCACCCAAGACCACTCAAGCGGCTCAGCAGCAACCAAAGCCAAATACTGAAAGTCCAAGATGTTATAACTTCAGTCAAGTGGGACATATGATGAGAGAGTGTCCTAAACCCCGGAAGCCACAACATCAAGGATGAGTTTATGCTGTTACGTCTGAGGAAGCTGCCGCATCACCCGATGTGGTCACAGGTATGACCTAAACCTTTAAGTTCTATTACAATATGTAAGCATGTAGACTAAGTTTAAACAAATCACAGGTATCGTACCTATAAATGGCATACCCGCCAGAGTACTCTTCGATTCAGGAGCTGCTCATTCCTTTATATCGGTGTCGTTTGGAAAGAAGCTGAACTTACCCATCAAAACGTTGGACTACAAACTACTTGTACGGTCACCGATGGGGTTAGAAGTGAAATTAGAGAAAGGTTATGGGCCATGTCCAGTTCCCATTGGCGAGAAAACCTTAGATGCAACCTTGATCCAACTTGGGATGGCAGACTTTGATGTCATCTTGGGAATGGACTGGTTAGCTCGGCATTCTGCAAACCTATTATGCGCCGAAAAGAAGCTAATGAATTTAGTTTTGCGGGAACCAAACTGCCCCGTAAACGTAAGCTCATACTCTCAGCACTAAAGGCTAAGAAGTGCCTTGAGAAGGGGGCAGTCGGGTATCTAGTATCAGTGGTCGACCTAACCAAGGAAGCACCACGAATGGAAGATATTGATGTCGTGCGGGACTATCCCAACGTATTTCCAGAGGAACTACCAGGATTACCACCCGACAGAGCCACCAAGTTTGTGATAGACTTTATACCTAGAGCCGCACCAGTATCAAAAGCACCTTATAGAATGGCTCCTACTGAACTGAAGGAATTGAAAGTGCAACTACAAGAACTGCTGGACAAGGGTTATATTCGACCCAGCGTATCCCCATGGGGAGCACCGGTATTATTCGTAAAGAAGAAGGACGGTAGCGTTCGATTATGTATCGACTATCGGGAGCTGAACAAACTGACAATCAAGAATCGATATCCACTACCTCGGATCGATGACTTGTTTGATCAGTTGCAAGGAGCGAAAGTATTTTCTAAGATTGACCTTCGGTCCGATTATCATCAGCTGAAGATTAAAGAGTGTGATATTCCTAAGACAACTTTCAGGACCAGATATGGACATTATGAATTCTTGGTCATGTCTTTTGGATTAACAAACGCACCAGCAACTTTCATGGAACTTATGAACCGGGTTTTCCACGACATGTTGGATACATCGGTTATAGTATTTATTGATGATATATTGGTATATTCCAAGGACAAGGAAACCCACGTTAAGAATCTAAATGCTGCCCTACAGCGTTTAAGGAAAGAGAAGTTGTATGCAAAATTTTCAAAGTGTGAGTTTTGGCTAAGTGAAGTCGCCTTCCTAGGCCATGTGGTAGCCACTGAAGGAATCAAAGTAGACCCCAGCAAGATCGAGGCTGTTGTAAAGTGGGAAGCACCAAAAGGCGTTGCAGAAATAAGAATTCTTCTGGGTCTCGCTGGATATTATCAGAGATTTGTGGAAGACTATTCTCAGATTGCCGTACCTCTCACCAGTTTGACTAAGAAAGGTGAAAAGTTTGTGTGGACAAATAAATGTGAGAAGAGCTTCCATGAAGACCAGATTGATATCCGCTCTTATTTTGACTATTCCTGTCCCAGGTCAGCCATTTACCCTATACACTGATGTGTCAGGAATGGGATTAGGATGCGTACTTATGCAAGGGCAACAAGTAACTGCTTATGCCTCGAGACAGTTAAAGATACATGAGAAAAATTATCCCACTCATGATTTGGAGTTAGCGGCAGTAGTACATGCTGTCAAGATATGGAGACATTACCCAGATTAAGTCGGACCATAAAAGTCTTACTTATTTATTTAATCCGAAGGAGTTGAATATGAGACAAAGGAGATGGTTGGAACTATTGAAAGACTATGATTGTGATATCCAGTATCATCTGGGGAAAGCTAATGTTGTAGCTGATGCGTTGAGCAAAGAGGCGATGATAAAATCTCAAGGAGAGGTTAGTACAACTGCAGCTATATGTACTACCGGAATGGTATTCAATCATGGCAATGGGCAATATGTGATAGATACAACGGATGGATCAGCCAACCAAGGGTTTATTCATCGGTTTTCAAATATATTCGCGGCGTTGAAAATGATACCGGCTATAATGGATGAAGTGAAGATAGCTATCAAATCAGATCCTTATCTGAGAACAGTACAAGAAGATATCGAGAAAGGTAGGACTAACCCTGAGTTCACCTTGGATGAAGAGAAAGTACTGAAATACAAAGGAAGAATATGTGTACCCGAAACAGAAAATGTGGACATTAGACACCGACTGATGAAAGAATCCCATACCACCATTTATTTGATACATCCTGGAAGCACAAAAATTTATCATGATCTAAAGAAACTATATTGGTGGAGAGGAATGAAAGCAGATGTAGCTAAGTTCGTGTCTCAATGCCTAAATTGTCAGAAAGTAAAGGCTGAACGACAAAGGCCCGGAGGACTGTTATAGCCGTTATCGGAACCAGCATGGAAATGGGACTGCATCACTAGGGATTTCATCACGGGATTACCACTGACTCCTCGATTAGTTGATGAAGTTTGGGTGAGTGTATACCGTCTGACTAAGACAGCTCGCTTCATATCGATACGACCTCAGTATACACTGGAAAGGTTAGCAAAGCTATATGTGGATAATATTGTTCGGTTAAACGGTGTTCCAGAGAGCATTGTATCCGATAGAGACCCCCGATTTACTTCCAAGTTTTGGGAAGGATTGCAAAAGGTCATGGGTACAACATTGAAGTTCAGTACTGCATTCCACCCACAGACAGATGGACAGTCAGAGCGTACAATCCTGATTCTAAATGATATGCTACGCGCATGTGTAATTGATTTCAAAGGATCATGGGATGAAAGGTTACCACTGATCGAGTTCGCTTATAACAATAGCTATCAGGCTACTATACAGATGTCACCATATGAAGCACTGTATGGCAGAAAGTGTCGAACTCCATTGTTTTGGAATGAAGTTGGAGAACGTAGTATTGTTGGGCCAAAATTTGTTGAAGAGACTTGTCGAGTGGTAGACATTATCAAGGAAAGAGTAAAAATAGCTCAGAACCGTCAGAAGCAATATGCAAATACTCGACGCTGTGATCTTGAGTTGGCTGTAGGTGATAAAGTATTCTTGAAGGTATCGCCTATGCGAGGATTGAAACGGTTCGGGCAGAAAGGGAAACTCAGTCCAAGATATGTCGGGCCGTATGAGATTCTAGCTAAGCGTGGAAAAGTGGCTTATCAGTTAGCACTACCACCATCTATGTCAAGTGTGCATGACGTATTTCATATTTCCCTATTGAAGAAGTATGTCAAGGATCCAACGCACGTCCTGACAGTAGATCTACCGGAATTGACTGATGAATTCACATTTAAAGTAACACCAACAGAAATCACCACTCGAAAGGTTCAACGACTACGCAACCGAGATATCTATTATGTTAAGGTCATTTGGAAAGGTAGAGACATGGAAGAAATTACTTGGGAGGAAGAGAATGCAATGCAGAAGCAATACCCTCACTTATTTGATTCAGAAGGTACGTACAATTTCGAGGACGAAATTTTTATAAGTAGGGGGGAGTTGTAAGACCTGTATCAAACTAACCCGGTCTTACCACCTTGAACCTGCTTTACCCATCATGGACGAGATGAATGAACCAAGGGCGTGAAGAGATCGTGATCCCAAGTATCAAATTGACCCAAAAACATTTAATTTAAAGGGAGGGTCACATACCCAGCAAGGGAGGGTCAGACCCCCCAAGACAGAAAGTCAGACCCTCTGTTTTACAGGGAGGGTCAGACACTTTAGGAAACCAAGGGTCGACGGGATCATCGACCCTCTCATCGACCCTCAGTTGCCGCCAGAAACTGAAATTAGGAAAGTTTCTAAATTTCGATTGGATTCCTTCCAAATCCCAATGGGACATAGTTTAGGAGTTTCCACCCTATAAATAGGACGTCCGTAAGCCTCTTTCACTCCTTTTACAACCCTAACTGAATTGAGAGAAAGAGAAGAGAAGGAAGAAAAGAAGAAGAGAAACAAGGAAGAGAAGAAAAAGTAAAAAGGAGAAGAATTGTAGAGAAGGAGTATTCTTTCCAGGTATGGATACTAATTCCATGAATTTCTACAGTCCTTAGGTTAGATAAGGATGAGAGTGTGATCTCGGAGAAATCCAAACCATCAACCCATGGTTAGGTTTCCATGGAAAACCATGGGAGAATACATAAAAGCTATATAGGTGGATGATTCATGGTTCTAGTCCATGGAATGTATGTTGAATGGAGTGTAGGAGCAAGCCATAGGACCCCAAACACGAAGAATGGACTAAAAGGAGGAAAATTGACCAAAACCCACAGGGGATCGCACAGAGGGTCGATGACCATCCGACCCTATGTGATTCTGAGTATCGACCCTCAGGGTTCTGGAAGTCCAGATTAGGGGAGGGTCGCACCAGGGGTCAGTCATAACTCAGACCCTACCTCCAACCCTCAGTTAACAAAATGTTTTTAAAAATTAGAATAAATTTTAATTCAATTTCATTGACTTTGTTAGGTCTTCTAGCAATATAAAGTTGATTCTAAAGCTTAGAAGAAGATCTATTAACAAGCTAAGGTGAGGGAACAAGACCTAAACTAATTGGTTAATAATAAACTACTTTTATTTTCTTGATTCCAATGCCATGCTTGATTCTTTGCGAATATGCTTGTAATGTGTATTCAACATGTCATCCAATATTCCTGCTATTATTTTTCATGCATATTTAATTTTGTTTAATTATAACATGATGATGATGATTGTTGCTAGGAATAGGCATGTGAATGTTTGTGTGTGGTTAGTGTTCTTGATGCGAATAGGGCATCAGGGGAAGTGTTAGGCGGTGTTTGATCCAGACACTTTAGCTCTATCTCTGATTCAAGTCTTGTGCATTAGCATCGTCGTATCGCCGTTACCTTAGCCAAACTATTGCGACGTAGGGCATCAAGGAGGGTCTAGGTCCTTGAGTCCTATACTCTACCGGGAGGCCTTAGCTCTATCTCTACGGTTGCTCTAAGTGATGCTGGGGTGAGGCCTTGGATACATTGTTTGACATTAGGATTGGTAAGTAGCGAGCCCCGTTTGCAGCCCTAGCCATCAGGGGTTTATTTATTGGTATGGAGTTGTGCAGCGATAAATGTGACCTTCATGTACAATGTCCATTGTGGGTGCTGTGGGCGACGGTGAGAATTCATCGGGCGTATCCACACTCTCGTGCATAGAGGTGCGGCGGCCACCTATCCTTTCTATAGCACAGTGCAAACGTAAAATCAGACCAAAGATATGAATTGATTGCATGCGTATGTATTGTTGCATTGTTTTGTTTGCTCACTGAGCCGTGATGTGTGCTCACCCTCTCGACGTCAAATATTTTTAGTTGATGATGTAGGTACCACTGTTGTAGATTATATTGATGCCCCAGCGTAAGGATATGTGGCGGCGATGGAAGCTGAAGACGTAGAGGATACGCATGACCCCTTTTGCGAGTGCAACTCATGTGTGTTCGTTTTGGGTTTTTCTTTTATTTAATTATTTGGATTTATTAAAGGGATGTAATGATATTTATTTACGTCCTAGTTGATGCAGAATAATTTGGTATTTAAATATTAATATCACATTT
This sequence comes from Protea cynaroides, assembly GCA_028583415.1. Lineage (NCBI taxonomy): Eukaryota > Viridiplantae > Streptophyta > Magnoliopsida > Proteales > Proteaceae > Protea > Protea cynaroides. Next base: position 50,519,017 of record CM053276.1, read on the forward strand.
AGATTCTTCAGTTCATTTTATTATAAGACTTCCGCTATTGTGTATTTACTCTGATTATGAATGTGGATGTATGGGGTTTAGATAACACAGATATAGCCTACTCGAGATCCTGGTTGAACCGTTGGTTTGTTAGCGTTTCATCACATCATTCTAAATAGTGCAGAATTGGGGTGTGACAGTGAATCACAACAAACAATCAGGTTCTAAGAAATGGTGTCTATATGTCATTGTACGAGAACCAATTGTCTTATTGCTCTATAACTGAACTCGTCCATCAACAGGGCTCCAAAGGAGTTACCACATGTATATGCCTTGTAATCGAACTCACTCATCATTAATGTTTCAAAGTAGTTGCTCCATGTCTATGCACTATAGTTGAACTTGTCTACCATCATTTTTCCAATGTAATGCTAACCAACCTCATTATTTTGTATTGCTCTTTCTTTTTTCTTTTCTTTTTTTTTTCTCTTTTTTTTTTCTTTTTTTTTTTTTTTTTTTTTTTTTTTTTTTTTTTTTGAGCTCATCTTTGACTTTGAGGTTGATCTTTGCATGTTTTATGTATGTAGACTTCATGCAGTTGTAGAAGACTTGATCACTTGGATTGATGTAAACTTGATAATGCCTTGTGTGTAGACCCATTCTTGTAAAACTAAATGAACCACTTGTATGAGTCTGTAAATGTTCTCTACTTTCAAGGAATATCCCCAAAAAAAAATTCTTTCTATAAATCGACCAAATGGGATGACATTTTGATGTTCCAACTTGTATCTTTGAGAATGCTTCCATGACTTTAACTTAATCATTTGTAACTTTCACATGTGTGTTGAACTTTTATTTTTCTAAAGGCCGGTGGAGTAAAAGTTCAGGTTGTGGCTCATCATCCCAATTGTCATCAGAGTCAGAATTGGCAGTGAACATCGAAAGAGGAAGAAGTATCAAACTGGGAATGAATGGATTGGAAGCAGTAAAAGCACTGTAGTTGATGTCTCAAATGAGATGATTATTGTCCATTTTTTTAGAGCATTTTGGACTGGGCCATCTACAGACACATCGAACTTAAGCCCAAACATAGATGACCTATCAGATACCGATGGTAGCCAGTTTAGACAAGTAATTCACCGAGTTATCCCAATTGGATACGACATCATTGACGCCAACTTATGATTGGTTGTAAGACCGAATCTTCGTTCAAACTTTCTCTAGTATGGCTCATTACGCCTATCTATCGACATGTGTTTGACCCTTTCCATCTTGAGATAAACCCCTCTTGAGTCTATTACCATTTTGATTTATGCCCCAGTTCGGGTTTGACATTCACTTGGTCTATGCCTCAGTTTGGTTTGATGTATCCCAATCTTATGCCCCAGTTTGGATGTCATGAAACTCTGACCTATTATACCCTTGTTCTGTCTATTTCCCTTTTCTGTTTGCCTTACTTTGAATCCATTGACATTTTAGGATGTACTGACATTTTGGTTGTGTCCCAATTTAGGGTGCACTGACATTTTGGTTGTTCCCTAGTATAGGGTGCACTTGAAGTTCATTTTTAGACTACCTCAATTTTGGGATACAATTGACCACATGGTCTTCCTTTTCATCCTAGATTTTGGCAGGTGGGTGGGACATTCTTGAAGGTTCGAGGGCTACTCCTTTGAGTTTGGGTCACCTTAGATGATGAAAGTAATTTTGGAGTCAGAAACCAACTTCGTCAGTCAAAGTGGCTCAATCGCCAAGGGTGAACGAAATGCTTTCCAATCTTAGTTTTTTCATTTAAAATTGGCAGGTATGCTAACATGGGAAAGAAACATGTAATCTCTCAGAATTTATGGTTCAGCTTTCAAACTTCTTGGATTCCTCAACTCCGATCTTGGAATTTTAATTTCGCTCTGAAATATTCGAGCTCTCAATTTACTGTCTTCCAGCCATTCCAACACTTTGAGTTACAAAAGTCCTCCTTGTGAACATGAACCTAGACCTAAACCGGTGATGATGAGACCTTCCTATGAGTAAATGTAATAAGAGTGAATGCTTTGTCTACTCACTCAGGTGTTCTCTTAAGTCTAGAGAATCCTATCCTCCCTAGTTCAAACTTTGTTTTTTTTTTTTTTTTTTGGTTTTTCCCAATTTTTTGGTTTTTTTTTCTTGTTTTTTTTTATTTTTTTTTCTCTTTTTTTTTTCTTTCTATACAAACAATGAATGAAGGTTAAGACTCAGAAGTGACTGGACACAAGAAAAATACACATACACATACAAGCTGACTCGACCAAACAAAGATAGCTCCTTCGTGAAAATCGACCATTAGACATCATTTGTAACAATTTATTTGTATTTGAATAACCCCATGATTGGTCTTGCGGCCTCAAGATTTCGAATGGATCATTGAAGCACCAAGGTTGGACCATGTGGTTCATAAAATTCCAAGAAATTGAAACGGATATGCTTATTTATAGTTTTCATGAAGGATGACAAAAATGGTTCATGATTGAACAAACCGGTAAATTTCAACTTGATCACAGTATCTAGGTCGTGACAGGGATTTTCTGATCGTTTTTTAGATTGATATATCAATATTGAACGGTCAGCATAATGAGCTTTTTATGATGGAGGGCGTGTATAGACTGGCCATACTAATGTGTATGCGGGTATACGTAACCCTCACACTCTCAATGAGTGAGAGACAAGAATACTCAAGTGTGGATCCAAACATGTTTACAACTCAAAGACAAAAATGGACACTTCGACGTCTCGGATGTAAATATTATGATTGAGTAGACTTTACCATGTTGGTTCAAAGATGGAAAAAAAATAACATACATATGGCTCAAACTGGGGTAGGACAGAAAAGGCCACCTTGACGAGGACGGGGTAACCTATCACCGAATGCACGATGAATAATGGGCCCCCAATCCCTTTATATACTATGATGCAAGAATCAAGCGACGTGGAGTATCATAACGCATTCCCGGAGGGACCCGAGAAACGCTTGTTAGAGGCTGCTCGCCGGTCGTGATCTTACAAAGTACAGGCCAAGGTTTTGTGTTTCGCCTAGAAGGCTGCCCCACATGCATGGGACCCGATTCGGCTACTCGCATGAAAGTGTGACTGAACCCATACCCCCCAAAGCAATATGTACAAACAATAAATAATAGTACCCTAGATCTAGCAGCAAATGTCAAGCAAATCAATAAAAGGAAAGTATTCTAGGAGTCTGAATATTATTCCCCAGTGGAGTCGCCACTGTGAGGACAATGGAAAATCGATGATCCTCCTCGGGATGAATGTGGATCCGTATCGATGAAGATCAATTGTTCTGTTGGAGTCACCACCTAGATTAAGGTCTAGGACCTCCAAAAATGTAGCCTCACCCTAAGGTAAGACTTCTATTGACTCGTGACCCAATGTATCAGTTCTTTGGTCTGCAAGAGATCGGGTAAGTATTCAGGGTACGGTTATGGGAAGGTATTAGGCACCCAAACCGTCCGATCAATATCGGCCTCCTAAACTTTCCTTAGACTCTAATTTTGACTGTGCTTGGTCAACTGGATGACTAGGGTTCAATGGGGATGTGCTAAACCAAGTTGCTAAGTTATTCTAACCTAGGGTTCGGCCAATCATGTTTTAAAGCAAATAAACAGCAAATGTAATATATAATATTACACAGTGAATCGGACCAAAGATGGTTCAGTCATGGACTGAATCTGAGATGTGTAAGACATCTCAAACTGTCTACGTATTCTAATCCTTGAAATCAAGTCCAAAAACATAGTTTGAATAGGGTTTTGTGATTAAAGATTATGGAAGTGATTTATGCATGTGCTTCAATTAGATTCTTTGTTCAAGTTGAAGTTTATGCTGGATGTATGGTTGATGGGTGGCTTTGTACCGTATTTGGGACTCCCAAATAGCCTACGTATTCTATGGTGCACCCTAGAAATCAGGTACGACGTAGTTCAAAAATATTTGTGATAGTCGGATTTGGAATGTGTACCAAAATCCTATCATTTTTGTCAATAGGATCTAGGGATGAGACCTAAATTCCTATCATTTTTATTTGGGATATGTACTAAATTCTTTCTATTTTTGTCAATAGGATCTAGGGTTGAGACCTAAATTCCTATCATTCAGATTTGGGATGTGTACCAAATTCTTTCTATTTTTGTCAATAGGATCTAGGGATGAGACATAAATTCCTACCATTTTTCTTGTTTCCATTTTTAGGTTTCTGGGGTTTCCTATCCCTTTTCATTGTGATTTTTTTTTAGAGTGTCATACCCGAATTATTCTCTTTATTCTAGGGTTTATTATGTTCTAATTATTCTTTCCATTTTCAGGGTTTCATACCCTAGTTACTGTATTATTTTTATTTTTCGGGTTTCCTATCCTAATTGTTATTTTTTCTCTATTTTTAGGGTTTTCTACCCTAATTGTTGTATTCTTTCCATTTTTAGGGTTTTCTACCCTAATTGCTATTCTTTCCATTTTTAGGGTTTTTTACCCTAATTGCTATTTTTAAAACTTTTCTCTTTCCAAGACAAATATGGCAAATGAAAACATTTCCACTATAGCAGTGGTAGTATTCCAAATATAGCAGTGTGCATCCAAACATGCTAGTAAGCATCTAAATATGGCAATAAGCATGTAGGAGACAGATATAACAATAAGCTAACCAAATATGACAAGTGAGCAATCCGAATATGGAGCGAGTGAAAAATCCGAATATGGCATGTGAGCATCATAACAAGTGAGAATCAACAAAACATGTCAGTATCATGCAAAGCATGTGAGAATCAATTAATCAAAACATATATTCAGATCTATGGTCTAGACTTGATGCATCGATCATCAACAATGTGACCAAGATCATATTTGATCGACTGATTTAGATTAATTCAACACATTCACGAGGTCATTCAAAATTTATTTAAAATCTCATCTAATGGTCATATTAAAATTCACATTAAAAATTTCAAATCAATGGTCACAATTAATCACATCAAATTCCCAAGATCAAATCCAAATTAGATGGCCACAATTTAATCATTCAGAATCCAGATCAATGGTCCATATTTAATCACCTTAAATTTCAAGCCAATGGGATCAATTTCATAAAAATTCTAAGCATCCGATGGGATCAATCTCATAAAAATTCCAAGCATTCAATGGTATCAATTTCATAACAATTCATGATTGGACAAAATTCATCACATAAATAAATTACGAATAAATCAATTTTTAGCACATAAAGACAATATATCAATTATAGCACATAAAACAATTCATAATTAGATCAATTTGTAGCACATAAAAAAATTCATGATTAGATCAATAGTTGTAGGGAGATCAAATGGTGACAGCTGGGTTTGCTTAGGTATGAGGTGGGTAAAGGAGTTCGGTGGGATGTTTGGGGGATGAAGGTGCAGGTGTTGGTGCACAAGGGGGTCGTGATATGGTGGAGTTGTTGCAATGGCGGTTGAGAGCTTATAGATGTTGGCTGGACTAATGAAGAGTGTTGGTGGATAGGCTTCGATAAGGTGTGTTGGAGGTGTATTAGGTGATAGGTGGACTGCAGGTGGTTGTATAGGTGGTTTCAGGTTGGCTTAGATATCGGTGAGATGAGGTGTTGGGATGGGGAGGTGGTTAGGTATAGGTGCAGCAGGTTTGTGGGCAGATGGCTGTAGCATAAGACTATGAGATGGAGGGTATCTACAGGTCAGGGTGGACTGGTTGTAGGTCGGTGGCGATCTGGTGGCAAGGTGGAAGCACGGGGTTGAAGAGATAGGAAACTAAAAATACATAGCAGGAGGGAGGAATAGGCTTACTTGGTTCTTTTCTTCTTCAATCTTCTCCCGGTCTGCTACTGCTTCATTCCTCTCTTTTTTCTCAATCTCCTTCGACTTCTTTCATCCTCTCGTATACTTCCTCTCTCTGTGTGCTTTCTTCTCTTCTCCTCCCTTCTTCTTCTTCTCCTTTCTGCTCCCGCTTCTTCTCCCTCTCTATTTTTTTTTTCTGGTTCTCTCTTCCTCTCTCGATTCTCTATGATCGGTCTCTCTCTCTCAATTCCCCTTCTGATTTCTCTCTCTCTTTCGGTTCCTCCTCTCTTTTTTGTCTTTTTTTCTCACCGCCCCCACTCTCTTTCTCCTCCTCTAAGTTCTTCTTCTTTTTTTTATTTTTTTCTTTTTTTATACTCCCTCTCCACCGCTCTCTCTCTCTCTTTCTCCTCTTTTCGGTCCTTCTTTCTTTTTCTATTTTTTTCTTTTTCTATTCTCCTTCTCCACCGCTCTCTCTCTCTCTCTCTCTCTCTCTCTCTCTCTCTCCTCTTCTTGGTTCTTCTTTCTTTTTCTATTTTTTTTCTTTTTTTATATTCCCTCTCCACCGCTCTCTCTCTCTCTCTCTCTCCTCTTCTCAGTTCTTCTTTCTTTTTCTATTTTTTATTTCTTTTTTAATTCTCCCTCTTATTTCCTTATTTTTCCTCTTCTAGATCTCGTCTCCTTCCTTGCACTCTTTTTCCTCTTCTTTCCTTCTTTTCCCTCTTCTAGATCTCGTCTCATCTTCTTTCCTTCTTCTCCCTCTTCTTTCCTTCTTCTCCCTCTTCTTTGCTTTGTTGAAAATGTGAACCCCTTCCACCATCATCTTTTATTACTTTATTTTATTACATCCCATTCAATATAATCTCTTCTTCCCTTAAACCAAATATTCCCCTCCATCGGATCTCACTCAATCTCTCGGATCTCTTTTTATTCTTTTTTTCTTCTTCCCATTAGAAATCCTTCCCTCGGGTTCCTTTCCTTTCTATATCTTCTTTTTTTTTTTCATTAGAATCCACTCTTTCTTTCTTAATCTTGGTCAGTCTCTCTTGACAAATATAATGTACATTTATACAAATCATAAAGTATACATAATAATATGTAATAACATACATATTAGTATATAATATATTCTATATATATATATATATATATATATATATATATATATATATATATATATATGGCACTATGCACATGGACGAACCGGTTCAGTCTAGACTGGTCTGACTTAAGTTGACTGGGCTGGATTGACTTAAACTGAGCTGGGTTTAACTGATAATGACTTGAATTAACTGGGTTTTCTCTCTCTATCATTTCATGGGCCATTTCCGCTGTCTTTCTACACAGAATTTTTCGATAGCCTCTATTCGAAATTTTCTGCGTTCACTTTGTAGAACATAAAAAATTAGGAATATTGGAACTTGAATCACCTTATTTGAAAATAAAATGGCCAACTTATGAATTTCTAAAGTTTAAGCAGACTAATTATCGATAATTTGGCTGGCCATTCTGCATGGGATCCTTCGGAGACTTCTACCGGAAATCCTTTATGTCCACTTTGTAGAGTACTAAAAATGGAACATAATGAAACTAAAATCACCTGATTTGGATATGGGGTGACCAAAATATGAATTTTCAAAGGTTAAATGATCATTTCCATGTGTAATTTTGCATGGGGCCCTTCGGAGATTTCTACCCGAGATTTTTTTACGTCCACTTTGTAAAACATCACAAATGAAGAATAATGGATTTGGAATCATCTGAATCCGATGTAGAACGTAAATGATATGAAGCTTTGAAGTTCTAACAATAATTTTGCATGAAAGCTTGCCTGGGGCCCACTGGTGACTTCTACCCAGGATTTTTCACGTCCACTTTGAAGGGGACTAAAAATAAGGAATAATGGTACTAAAAGCATATGATTCAGATGTCGGATGATCAGGATATGATGATTTGAAATTCAAACAATCCAACTCACGATAATTTACATGAAAGCCCCTGGGATTATTTATGATAATTTTAGAAACCTCCCTTGTACGTATCATCCGACTAAAATGATCATATCTTCTTCATTTGATATCAGAATTGAGCAATTTTGGTCTCATTTCGAAGATAATTCCATGACCTATGCAACCATGCAGATTATAGCCTATGACCTTGTTGTGGGACCCATCGAAAACTATCTCAAGGTCATAGTCAAAACCTAAATTTTTACTCATCTTTCTTCCTTTGTTGTCCACACACTAGTAGGACTTTGTTCAGTTGGAAATGGCAAAAATGGGGTGCTTACACTACTCTATAGGTGCCTTTGACACATGTATCGTCCTTTATAAGAAGTCGATGACGAACTCGATCGCACGATTAGATGGTAACCCAGGTAAGTCTCCTGGAAACACATCAGGAAATTTACGCATCACATTAATATCTTCAATTGTGATGCTTCTTTGGTAACATATACCACATATACTATATATCCAACTCCTTTCTCTTCAAAGCATCTCTTCCACTTTAAAATAGAGAGGATTAGCTTTCACTTCTTAGGCAACATGCTTGTAATAAAACTAAATTATATGCCGTCTTTATTCTTGAATGATAACATCTTCTATGCACATAACAACTTTGTAGAGTGTTGAGACAACCAGTCTATTCCCAAGATGACGTCAAAGTCTGCCATCTCAAGTCGATTTAGGTTGCATTCAAATTCTGTCCATCCATACGATTCGAACATTGTTCATAACACTCATCCAATACAACATCTAGTCCAAAAGGGCTTGAACTAGCAAAATCTGGTATAAAGGTCTGAAGAGCACATCTAGCTCCTTAATCTGTTATGGTTTTTCAAAGACTAACGCCAATAATCTCATATCCCAAAAAGTTCATCAGCTTACATCTTCTTTATCATTGTTGTTCTACTCTGATCTCTCTTTCATATACCTTAAAAAATATCTTGTGATTGTTACTTACTTTCTTGCTCATGCACTCTTTTATAGACATGACTCATATGCATCTATCTAGCAATCTTGAAATAGATTCTTTACTACTTTGTCTAAGGTTTCTTACCTATATAGGTTATTCTAAATTCAATCATCTTCCTTCCAATAATTCCTTATTAATTAAACATCTTATCAATGGATGTCAAGAAATGTAAGAATCAGAATGTTTATCCAAAAGTAATTCATTTCCTTCTTTTGAATTCAGTATGATGAAGGACACTTGTTTTATCTAATGAACTTAGGTTCAAAGGATCAGGAGTAAATCTATGGTAATCCAACCGTCATCCAAAGGTCGTTAAGTTGCACAATGGTCTGAATACATGGAAATAGAGGTTCTACAACTCTTAACCTTATGGTTATAGGTTCTATTGAGTATATAATGTCATTGGTCAAGACACTACAGGAGTTAATCTAGAGAAAGTTTTGGTACATCAATAAATCAGGTATAAATCGAAAAGATGTACGCTCAACATGATTAAACATTTAACTGTTCATTCAATTCATATCTCTGTTCATGTTGTCGATCATGAGAGTGGCTCAGATTGGTATAATCAGGACTAATACTAAAGAACAATATCTATAACTCCAATTGACAGGTTGAATCAAGAAGGTATCCTGTCAAGGTACAAGAATTTAAAATCAGGTATGTGCATCCTCTATAATCATAAGAGTAAGTCAATAATGCACCCCATCCTATATCACCTATCTAGTTATATGGCCACAATAGATTTGATCCATTGCTGAAAACGTTTGAGGCTTCATCTTCAGACAATAATCCTCAACCCTTGTTGGATCATTCTGTCATGATCCAGCTATCCCATACATCGGTGGCTGATAAGGGTAACCACCTTGATACACTGCTTGTTGTGCACCAAGCTTCTGCACTAGGGTGTGCGTTACTGGGACTTGCCGTATGGTAGGTACTTTGTTATAGCTAACAGGTGTTGGGGGTACAGTATTGCTACCAATCGATACCGTACTTGGTTTGACCCAGAGATGTTGGTGTAGCATTGGCAACTTGGGTAGTGACTCACATAGTAACTTGCATAATCGATCTCATCTGTTGTTGCTCTTGTATTTTGTCAGGCCAAGTTTTATTACAACTATAGCCTAGGAACTTGTCTTATTTACGTTCTGCCTCAACCAACACAGGTGCTTATGGTGTGTTTGTATTAAATCTTTTAATTTATCCTAACTCAGTTCATGGACACAATTGTGAATGTATTCAGGTTTGATGGGCAAGGCCTAAGAGCTCTGTTACCAAGTTGTCACACCCCAATTTTGAACTAACCAGAATTGTGTGATGAACCGTCAATAAACTAACGGTTCAACCAGGATCTCGTATAAGCTATGCCAACCATGTTAAATCAAAACACATTCCACATTAATCAGAGATAATAAAATAAATAGCGAAAGTCTTATTAGTAATGAACTGAGGTCTAATCATGATAAATAATTAATATTTCAGTTATCTCCAAGTAACCAAAACATAATTACAAATATCCAAATACAAAAGTTAAAAACTAAGCGCATCCATAGTTGAATCGCTAGCTTAACGAATCATAATAGTCCTCCACAACTTTCTTATCCATAGCCACCACCTGTTCATATGTTGGCGTGTCGACATAATCTTCAACCGTAATACCTGCAACATCAGAAACTAAAAAGAATTACGTGCGCGAGGGTCAACACTCCAACTTGAGCTCAGTGAGAAAACAAAATAATGTAACAAACATATGCATGCATTCAATTCATATCTTTGGTCTGAATTATAAGTTTACAATGTGGAATAGAAAGGATTGGTGGCCATCGCACCTATATACACGAGTGTGTGATGCCACCCAAAGGATCAAACACCAATGCCGTCCCACATGCACCCATCATGAAATAGAGATAAAGTTAAAGTGCCCGGATCAAACACCGCATGACACTACCCCTGATGCCCTACCCAAAGCAACACATAAGCCCCTATTGGCGAGGGTTTGCAAACTGGGCTCGCAACTAACCAATCCTAATGCCAAACAGTGTATCCAAGGCCTCACCCTAGCATCCCTCAATACGTTCATAGAGATAGAGTTAAGGCCCCCCGACAGAGTCATAGACTACACAGTCCGTGACCACCTCCCCTGATGCCCTACGATGTAATAGTTATGCTAAGGTAATGGCGATACGACGATGTCAATGGACAAGACTTGAGTAGAGATAGAGCTAGAGTCTAGTGACCAGGATGAACCATAGTGTCACGTCCTCCCCCTGATGCCCACTCGCATCAAGTACACTAACCACACATAAACATTCACATGCCTATTCCTAGCATCATCATCAACATCATGTTATAAATAAACAGAATTAAATATGCATGAGCAGTAATAACAGGAATATTGGATGACATGTGATATGCACATTACAAGCATTCAAGCATAGAATCATTCATGGTATTGGACTCAATAAATAAAAATAGTTTATTATTAGCCAATTAATTTAGGACTTGTTCTCTCACCTTTGATCGATGTTTGTTCCTCTCCCAAGCTTTGGAAGTCACTTTGAATCTATTAGGAACCTAAACAATTAATGTATTTAAGTTAAGGTTCATGTTTACGAAGTTACAATAGTCAAAAACCTTGTTTGGTTACAAAATATGCTTGTTGTTAACGTGTGGTCACAATATAAGAGACCACACACTATGGTCGTAGATTATGCGACCACACCATGCGACCACATGATGTTTGGTCACTTTTTCATCTTTAATCCAAATTCTTCCGGAGTCGATTCCTCAGCCCATCACTTGGGTTCATCCTATGATTATTCTATGGCCATTATTTATAGTTTCTCATTAACCATTATCCCTAATCTCTTTTCTCATGGTTTTTCTTAGAAATTCCATAATCAAAATCGTTGCATTAGATTTAACACAACAACTTGATAAAGGAACCTATCCTATCTTATCTAGCCTACAGAGTCAAGTCCATACCTTAAGCTTGCTGTAAGGAGATAGACCTTTTCTCTTCAAAACCTTCTTCTCCAAGCTTCTTCTCTAATCTCCTTCTTCCCCTTCTCTTCCTTTCTCTTTCTCTGTTAGGTTTAGGGTTTCAATTTGAGTTCTAAAAGAGTGAGAGAGGCTAAGAAACGTCCCTTATATAGAGGGAAAAACTCCATATAAAGTCCCACTTAGATTAGGAAAGAACCCACTCAAATTAAGAAAGTTTCCTAAACATGGAGTCAGTTCAGCATCGTGTAGTCGCACGTGTGGTCGCATAACCCATCGACCACACACCTCAAAACGTGCGAGCATACATTGTGTGGTCTCATGTGTAGTCTCATGGTGTGGTCTCATGTATCAAGCACATGTACCGACCACACATATCGACCACACTTGCTACCACATGACCAAAATTTTTTGGTTTTTAGTTTTTGACTGGTTGCTTCCACAATATCTTAAACGGTCAACCACACCAACTAAATTTGACTCATTTCTTACCTTATCTTGGGGTTTCTTCATACAATTAGTTCACTTGAGCCGATTATGATGGAAAGACCGGTTACGACACTAGAATGTAAGGTTAGACCGGGTTCGTGGCGTGCGGGTCTTGCAAATGGTGTTTAATCCATTGGGTAAATTCACACACTCTTGTATAGAGGTGTGGTGGCCGCCAATCCTTTCTATAACACATTTCAAACTTAAAAATTAGAGCAAAGATATGAATTGAATGAATGCATACGTTTGTTGCATTTTTTTGTTTTCTCACTAAGCTCAAGTTGGAGAGCTGACCCTCGCGCGTGTAATTCTTTTTAGTTTCTGATGTTGTAGGTGTTACTGTTGAAGACCACATGGATATGCCAATGTATGGACATGTAGCAACTATGGATGTGTAAGCTGTAGAGGACGAGAAAGATTCGTCAAGCGAGTGTTTCCACCGGGGTTACGCATAGTGTTTAACTTTCGTATTTTGATACTTGTAATGTGTATTAATTATGTTTTGGTTAATTGGAGATAACTGGATCATTTAATTATTTTTCATATGGATCTCAGTTCATTATTGATAAGATTTCCACTATTTACTCAAATATCTCTGATTATTACTGTGGAATGTATTTTGATTTAACATGGTTGGAATAGCCTATACGAGATTCTGGTTTGAATCGTTGATTTTCATGACTGTTCATCACACCATTGGTTAGTCCAGAATTGGGGTGTGACAACTTTGTATCAGAGCTCTCAAGCCTTGCCCATCAAACCTGAATACTTCCATAAGAGTCCATGAGCTGAGTTAGGATAAATTTAAATTTTTAATACAAACACTCCATAAGCACCTGTGTTGGTTGAGACAGAACTTAAATAAGACAATAATGTACATATAAAAGGTGGAACCATATCTATATTCAGACATAAGAAAAAGAAAATTTAAATTTATCCCGATAAATAAATAACATATAGTACGGTCTATAAGTCGAAAAGTTGCTTGAATATATAAAGGATATAGTACAGTAGCAAGAAGGGAGCATCTGTAAGCAAAAAATCAGAATACCGAGTTGACACTTACAATGTCACACCCCAATTCTGGACTAACCAAAATCGTGTGATGAACAGTCAATAACCAATGGTTCAACTAGGATCTCGTGTAGACCGTGCCCATCCGATTAAATCGGATACATTCCACAAGAATAAACAGAGTAAATAAACAATAGCCAAAGTCTTTAATATTAATGAACTGAGTATCTAACAGTGATAATATAATTAAATATCCAATTATCTCCAAAGTAACTCAAAACGTAAAATAAAATAATTAATCAATTACATGTTTCGATAACCAAATAACTAAACTAATCGAAAACACATGAATTGCACTCGCACGACGGATCATGCGTCTCTCCCATAGCTTCCACGTCTATCATTGCTACTTGTCCATACGTCGGCATGTTCATGTAATCTTCAATAGTAGAACCTGCATCAACAACTAAAAATATTCCACTTCAAAAGGGTGAGCACACATCACGGCTCAGTGAGAAAACAAAACAATACAACAAACATATGCATGCATTCAATTCAATATCTTTGGTCTGGTTTTTAAGTTTGTAATATGCTATAAAAAGGATTGGCAACCACCGCACCTTTATACACAAGTGTGTGAATCCATCCAATGGATCAAACACCATTTTCGTCCCAATGCACCCATCATGGAATAGAGATAGAGCTAAAGTGTCCGGATCAAACACCGCCAACACTTCCCTTGATGCCCTACCCATACCAACACATAAGCCCCAATTGGCAAGGGCTTACAAACTGGGCTCGCAACTAACCAATCCTAAATGTCATCCAATGTATCCAAGGCCTCACCCCAGCATCCCTCAATACGTACGTAACTCTAGAGCTAAGGCCCCCTGGAAGAGTTGAAGACTATACAGTCCAAGACCACCTCCCCTGATGCCCTACGACGTAATAGTTCTGCTAAGGTAATGGCGATACGATGATGTCAGTGAACAAGACTTGAGTAGAGAGAGAGCAAAAGTCTAGTGACCAGGATGAACCACAATGTCATGTCCTCCCCTTGATTCTCCACTTGTATCAAGCACACCAACCACACACACATAATCACATGTCTATTCCTAGCATCATCATCATCATCATATTATAAATAGATAGAAATAAATATGCATGAGCAGTAATAGCAAAAATATTGGATGACATGTGAGATGCAAATTACATGCGTACAAGCATAGAATCAATCATGGCATTGGACTCAATAAACGTAAATAGTTTACTATTAGACAGTTAGTTTAGGTTCTGTTCCCTCGCCTGGTAGAGACATTCAATCTTCTCTAAGCTTTTTAACTTACTCTTGAACCTCTTGGAAACCTAAGAAATTTGTAAGCTCTAAGTTAAGGTTCAAGTTCATCAAATTGCAGTAGTCAATGGTCCAATCCTGGAATCAAACAGACCTTTAGAAACTAAGTGGTCGCAGGTGTAACCGCACCTTTGGTCTCAGTTTCTGCGACCGCAGGTTGTGGGGTCGATACGTGTGGTCGAATATCATGAGACCACACCCATGCGACCACACCCTCCCTGGAAACTTCCCGAGGGCATGTGGCCGACACATCTGCCTCTTGTGGTCGATCAAAGTGCGACCTCGTGAGTATTAGTCAACTTTTCCACTCTCAATGCAATACCTTTATGTTTCGATTCCTTAGCTTATCATTATGATCCTTCCTATGAATGTTCAATGGCTTAAAATTCATACTTTTACATCATCCTTCACCTTAATCCATTCTTCATGGATATCTTAGAGTTTTGTCCAAGGTCTTAGGATTGAGATCTACATTGAATCAATCTCTCCTCCATAACCTATTCTAGGGATTCAATTAATGTAGGGAATGATTCCATACTTTAAACTTGCTGGAGAATCAGAGTTTTCTTTGCAATTCCTTCTCCTAGCCTTCCTCTTCAATTCTCCTTCTCTTCCTTCCCCTCTTTCTCTTTCTTTCAGTTTGGGTTCTAAAAGAGTGGAAGAGACTAAGGGACATCCTTTATATAGAGAAAACATCCATATAAAGTTCCACTTTGATTAGGAAAGAACCCCACTTCAGATTAGGAAGGTTTCCTAATTTCGGAGTCAGTTATACCGTCATGTGGTAGCATGTGGGGTCACAAAATCCATCGACCACACGTCTTAAAACTGCCACCACACGTCTCAGATTCGAGTGGTCTCAGTATTCTGAGGTGTGGTCGACTACACCTGCTTAGTATGCTACCACACGTCTCAATTAGATGATTTTTTGTTCGAATTACGTACCTAGCCTTGTGGTTTCTTTACGCACTTGGTCCCCTTGGTCCGACCATGACATGAAGACCTAATACAAGGTGGTTAGACCGGATTAGTAAAGTACAGGTCTTACATACAAGATGTGGAACTCGATGTATGATAGAAAAAGAAGGAAAATGGCTAGAAACGCCAAAATCCCTGCAAAGATAAAGGGAAAGATCTCTTTCTCAGGCCGAATCTAACAGAGATAACAGAATAATGGTTATGCACCAAAAATAATAGTACCTATAAAGGGAGATAAAGCTATACTCCTGGGTGACGTAGAGACTCAGAGTGAGATCCGCCATACGTTGATCCATCACCCGCTAAGCATTAAGAAGTGGTTGTAACCCGACCCCACTACTATCTGGGTCAAGAATGGGTAATGAGAACCATCTAAGTGTAAGCACCCCATTTTTGCCGTCCCAACTAAACAAAGCCTTACTGGTATATGGACAACAAAAGAAAGAAAGATGATTGAAAGTTTGGATTTTTTAATGTGAATTTAAGAAAGTTTCAATGGGTTTGTGAATTTTAGGAAGTTTTTAATGGGTCCCATAGTAAGGTCACGGGTTATAATTTTGCATGGATGCCTAGGTCATGGAATTATCTTCAAAATGAGACCAGAATTGCACGATTCTGACATCAAATGAAGAAGATATGATCATTTTAGTCAGATAATACGTACAAGGGAGGTTTCTAAAATTATCATAAATAATCCCAGGGGCTTTCATGCAAATTATCATAAGTTGGATTGTTTGAATTTCAAATCATCATATCTTGATCATCCGACATCTGAATCATATGGTTTAAGTACCATTATTCCTTATTTTTAGTCCTCTTCAAAGTGGACGTAAAGGATTTTCAGTAGAAGTCACCAGCGGGCCCCATGCAAGCTTGCATGCAAAGTTATCGTTAGAACTTCAAAGCTTCATATCTTTTCCGTTCTACGTCGGATTCAGATGATTCCAAAGCCGTTATTCTTCATTTGTGATGTCCTACAAAGTAGATGTGGAAAATCTTGGGTAGAAGTCTCCGGAGGGTCCCATGCAAAATTACATATGGAAATGGTCATTTAATCTTCAAAAATTCATATTTTGATCATCTCATATCCAAATCAGGTGATTTCAGTCTCATTATGTTCCATTTTTAGTGCTCTACAAAGTGGACGTAAAATGTTTTCGGTGGAAGCCTCCGAAGGATCTCATGCAAAATGGTCAGTCAAATTATCGATAATTGGCCTACTTAAACTTCAGAAAGTCATAAGTTGGCCATTTTATTTTCAAATGAGGTGATTCAAGTTCCAATATTCCTCATTTTTAATGTTCTACAAAGTGAACGTAGAAAATTTGGAATAAAGGTTATCAAAAAATTCCGTGTGGGATGACAGCGGAAATGACCCATGAAATGATAAGGAGAGAAAACCCAGTTAATTCCAGTCAATCCAGTCAATTCATCTCAACCCAAGCCAGTCTTAGCCCAACTCAGTCAATCCAGTCAACTCAGCTCAAGCCTGTCTCAATCCGTTTCGAATCAGTTCATCCATGTGCTTACTATTTATATATATTATATATTGTATACTATATATATGTATGTTATTAAACATATGTGTATATATGTATATAATATTGATTATTATATATAAATGATAAGATTCAAAAGAGATTTGGAAGAAAAGGAAAGAAAAAGAAAGGACGTGAGAGAAGGAGAGCTAGCTTTTGATCTCGGTTTTGAGAAAGGAGAAGATATAGAAAGAAAAAAAAATAGAGGAGAATCGAGAAGAGAAAGGAAGGAAATCCGAGTGGGAGAAAAAGAATAAAATAATAATAAAGAAAATAAAGGAAGGAAATCCATTGAAAGAGAAGAAAAAGAAAGAATCAAGGAGAAGAGGAGAAGATCGGGAGAAGAGAGAGAGAGAGAGAAAGAGCGGTGGAAAGAAGATAAAAAAAGAATAAAAAAAACATAATCGAAGAGAGAATCAGGGAGTGAATGGAAAAAAATAAAAAAAAAGGGAGGAGAATCCGAAGGAAGATCGAAAGGAGGAGGAAGAGAGAGAGAGCTGTGAGAAAGGAAGAATAAAAAATATAAAAAAGAAAGAGGATCTAAAAGAGGAAGGGAGAGAAGGCGGTGGAGAGAAAGAATAAAAAAATTAATAAAGAAAGAAGAAAGGAAGCAAATCCAGGGGAAAGAAAAGATATGGAGGGAGGTGAGATAAAAAATAATAAAAAAAAGAAAGCGGATATTCTAAAAGAGGAGAAAGGTGGGAGAAAAAAGAAAAAAAAAAAGAAAAAAAGGACGAAAAAAGGAAGAAGGTGGAAAGAAAGAATAATAAAAAAGGGAAGAAGAAGAGAGAGAGAGAGGGGTGGGGAATCGACCCGAGGAGAGGAGAAGAGGAGAAAGAGAGATCGTAGGAGAATAAAAAGAAAAGAAAAAAAAAAGGGGAGGATGGAGAAGAGGGGGTCTTGTTCGATTTTGGAGAAAAAATCAAAGAGAGAAAAAGAGAGAGGGAGAGACCAAGAATAGAATGAAGAGCTGCGAAACAGAGAAGGACGAACGGAGAAGAACAGAAAAGAAGAAGAAGTAGAGAAGAACATAGAGAGAGAGAAGGAGGTAAGTCGGTTTGTTTTTTTGTCTTTCTAATAAGTTTTTTTTTATGCATATGTTGTTCATTCCACTTGCTGCCCATATCTTCAAACCCAGCCATTTGTTGTTGCCATTCACCATTTAATCCCATACAGCCATTGACCACATACTCCCACTAACTCTCCCACTCACAAACCCCTTCCCAATCCTTGCAACCTGGCCATACAATTACCAAGCCATCCTGTCCAAAACCAAGCCACCTGGCCATACAACACATAATCCATGTAACCCCTTAATCCCAAGCATCTCCACTTGCAACCAGATACCAAAACCCAGCCATTCCATCTCATTGACACCTCACTTTATGGCCAAAAAACTCATCACCACCCCTACCCATCGTAATACCTTACTACCTCCCACTTCAAACCCACTAGCAACCGAACCGTGCATGCATCCATCTCCCTTAATCCCTTGCTGTCCTTACACATACATGCATCCATCTCCCTTAATCCCTTGCTGTCACAATACCCAGCTGTGCATGCAACACCTTACACCCTAATTCTCCCACTCACTTCTTATTACCTTGTTGTTCACTACCTAAACCAGCATCACTACACTTGTCCATAACCATTAAGCTTACATTCCATACATCTATTGCAGCACCCCAACATCTGATTCATTGATTATGCAACCACCCAACTACCTCATGCCTCAACCCATATCATTACCCATCAGCCTAGACACCCAACACATGTAGCCATCATACATTAGAGCCAACAGCCTTGCACTCACCGTGCCATCTGTACATGCAAACCCCAGCCAAAACTTGCAAAACCACTGCATCCCTCTTACATGCAGCTGTGTATCTGCCCTCCATACTACCCATAAGCCATCCTACTTCCATAGTCCTTGATTAATTTTTAACTTGTTGATATTGAGTGAATCATAAATTTTTGAATCTTGAGTGAATCTTGTACTGATCTGGAATTTTGATGTGAATTAAATTGTGAACATAATTTGAAATTTTATGAATTTGATTCCCATTGGATGTTTGAAATTTTTAAGGTGGTTGGTCCAACCACAAGATTTGAATTTTTATGTGAATTAGGTATAGACCATTTAGATATGTTAATGCTTGATCCGAATTGTTTGATCTTGATCATGATTGATTTGGAGTAGTCTGAACGGTTGGATTATAATTTTGAATGATATAAACCATTGGATTCTATTTTTTTAATGTATATTGTCTTCATGCTTACATGATTCTTGTGGTTTTGGAATGCTACACATGCTTATTGCCATATTTGTCTGCCACATGCTTACTGTCATATTTAGATGCTTACTGCATACTGCTATGTTTGGATTACTACCACTGCGCTAGTTAAAATATTTTTACCTGCCATATTTGTCTTGAAAAGAGATAAGTTGAAAAATAGCAATTAGGGTAGAAAACCCTAAAAAAATGAAAAGAGCACAACAATTAGGGTAGAAAACCCTAAAAATAAAAAGAATTTGGTACACATCTCAAATAAAAATGGTAGGAATTTAGGTCTCATCCCTAGATCCTATTAATAAAAATAGAAAGAATTTGGTACACATCCCAAATAAAAATGGTAGGAATTTAGGTCTCATCCCTAGATCCTATTGACAAAATTTGAAGGAATTTGGTACACATTCCAAATCCGACTCTCACAAAAATTTTGAACTACGTTGTACCTGATTTCTAGGGCACACCCTAGAATACGTAGGCAATTTGGGAATCCCAAATACGGTACAAAGCCACCCATCAACCATACATCCAGCATAAACTTAAACTTGAACAACAAAGAATCTAATTGAAGTAAATGCATAAATCACTTCCATAATCTTTAATCACACACCCACTTTCGAACTACGTTTTTGGACTTGATTTCCAGGATTGGAATACGTAGGCAGTTGGGGATGTCTTACACGTCTCAGATTCAGTCCAAGACAGAACCATCTTTGGTTCGGTTCATTGTATAATATTGTACATTACATTTGCTTGTTTATTTACTTTAAAACATGATTGGCTGAACTTTAGGTTAGAATAACTTAGCAACTTGGTTTAGGACATCCCCCATTGAACCTTAGTCATCAAGTTGACCAAGCACAGTCAAAATTAGGGTCTAAAGAAAGTTTAGGAGGCCGATATTGATCGGGTGGTTTGGGTGCCTAACACCTTCCCATAACCGTACCCTGAATACTTACCCGATCTCTTGCTGACCAAAGAACTAATACATTGGGTCACGAGTCAATAGAAGTCTTACCTTAGGGTGAGGCTACATTTTTCGAGGTCCTAAACCTTAATCTAGGTGGCGACTCCAACAGAATAAATCGATCTTCATCGATACGGATACACATTCCATCCCGAGGAGGATCACATCGGTTTTCCATTGTCCTCACAGTGGCGACTCCGCTGGGGAATAATATTCAAACTCCTAGGATACTTTCCTTATATTGATTTGCTTGACATTTTGCTGCTAGATCTTGGGTACTATATTTATTGTTTGTACATATTGCTTTGGGGGGTATGGGTTCAGTCACACTTTCGTGCGAGTAGCTGAACCGGGTCCCATGCATGTGGGGTAGCCCGCTAGGTGAAACACACAACCTTGGCATGTACTTTGTGAGACCACGATCGGCGAGCAGTCTCTAACGAGCGTTTCTTGGGTCCGCCCGGGAATGCGTTATGCTACTCCACGTCGCTTGGATCCTTGCAACATAGTATATAAAGGGATTGGGGGCCCATTATTCATCAAGCATTCGGTGATAGGTTACCCCATCCTAGTCAAGGTGGCCTTTTCTGTCCTAACCCTGTTTGAGCCACATGTATGTTATTTTTGGTCCATTTTTTAACCAACATGGTAAAATCTACTCGATCATAATATTTACATCCGAGACGTCAAAGTTCTGCCCCTTTTTTTCCTTGACTTGTCAACATGTTTGGATTTACACTTGAGTATTCTTGTCTCTCACTTGTTGGGAGCGTGAGGGTTACGTATACCCGCATACACATTAGTGTGGGCGGTCTGTACACACCCTCCATCGTACAAAGCTCATTGTGTTGACCGTTCAATATTGATACATCAATCTCAAAAAACGATCAGAAAATCCCTATCACGACATAGATACTGTGATCAAGTCGAAATTACTGGATTGTTCAATCATGAACCGCTTTTGTCATCCTTATTGAAAACTACAAATAAGCATATCCATTTCAATTTCTTGAAATTTGATGAACCACATGGTCGAACCTTGGTGCTACAATGATCCATTCAGAATCTTGAGGCCCCAAGACCAATCATGGGGTTATTCAAATACAAATAAATTGTTACAGATGATGTCTAATGGTCGGTTTTCATGAAGGAACTAAGTTGTTTGGTCGAGTCAGCTTGTATGTGTATATATATTCTTTTCGTGTCCAGTCACTTCTGAGTCTTAACCTTCATTGTTTATAGAAAAAAAAAAAAAAAAAAAAAAAAAAAAAAAAAAACAAAAAAAAAAAAAAAAAAAAAAAAAAAAAAAAAAAAAAAAAAAAAAAAAAAAAAAAAAAAAGAAAAGAAAAAAAAAGGTTGAACTAGGGAGGATAGGATTGTTTAGACTTAAGAGAACACCTGAGTGAGTAGACAAAGCATCCACTCTTATTACATCCACTCATAGGAATGTCTCATCATCACCGGTTCATGTCTCGGTTCATGTTCATAAGGAGGACTTTTGTACCTCAAAATGTTGGAATGGTTGGAAGACAGTATATTGAGAGCCCAAATATTTCAGAATGGAATTGAAATTTCAATATCAGAGTTGGAATCCAAGAGGGTCGAAATCTGAATCATAGATTCTGAGAGATTATATGTTTCTTTCCCATACTAGCATACCTGCCAAATTTAAATGGAAAAAACTGAGATTGAAAAGCATTTCATTCACCCTTAGCGACTGAGCCACTTTGACCGACGGAGTGCTGACTCCCAAATTACGTTCATCACCCAAGGTGACCCAAAATCAAAGGAGCAGCCCTCGACCCTCTAAGAATGTCCCACCCACCTCCCAAAATCCAGGATGAAAAGGAGGACCATGTGGTCAATTGTATCCCAAAATTAAGGTAGCCTGAAAATGAACTTCATGTGTACCCTAAATTAGGGCACAACCAAAATGTCAGTATACCCTAAATTGGGGCACAACAAAAATATCAGTGCACCCTAAACTGGGGCATAATTAAAATGTTAATGGATTCAAAGAGGAGCAAACCAAAAAGGCGATGGACCAAACAAGGGTATAGGTCATGTTTCATGACATCCAAACTGGGGCATAAGATTGGAATACATTTAACCCAAATTGAGGCATTGGCCAAGTGAATGTCAAACCCAAACTGGGGCATAAATCAAAATGGTAATAGACTCAAGAGGGGTTTAGCTCAAGATGGAAAGGGTCGAACACATGTTGATAGATAGGCGTAATGAGCCTTACTAGCAAAAATCTGAACGGAAATTCGGTCCTACAACCAATCATAAGTTGGCGTCAATGTTGTCGTATCCAATTGGGATAACTCGGTGAATTACTTGTCTAAACTGGCTACCATTGGTACCTGATAGGTCATCTATGTTTGGGCTTAAGTTCAATGTGTCTGTAGACAGTCCAGTCCAAAATAATCTGAAAAAATAAACAATAATCATCTCACTCGAGACATCAACTGCAGTGCTTTTACTACTTCCAATCCATTCATTCCCAGTTTGATACTTCTTCCTCTTTCGATGTTTATTACCAATTCTGAGTCTGATGACGATTGAGATGATGAGCCGCAACCTAAACTTCTACTCCATCAGCCTTGAGAGAAATGAAAGTTCAACACACATGTGAAAGTTACAAATGATTAAGATAAAGTTATGGAAGCATTTTCAAAGATACTAGTTGGAACATCAAAATGTCATCCCATTTGGTCGATTTATAGAAAGAATTTTTTTTGGGATATTCCTTGAAAGTAGATAACATTTACAGACTCATACAAGTGGTTCATTTAGTTTTACAAGAATGGGTCTACACACAAGGCATTATCAAGTTTACATCAATCCAAGTGATCAAGTCTTCTACAAGTGCATGAAGTCTACAGACATAAAACATGCTACAGATTAACCTCAAAGTCAAAGATGAACTAAAAAATTAAAAAAAAGAGAGAGGAAAGAAAAAAGAAAGAAAGAAAAAAAAGAAAAAAAAAAGAAAAAAAAAAGTAAAAGAAAAAAGAAAAAAAAAAGAAAAAAAGAAAAAAAGAAAGAGCTATACAAAATAATGAGGTTGATTAGCATACTACATTGGAACATTGATGGTGGATAAGTTCAACTATGGTGCATAGACATGGAGCATCTACTTTGAAACACTAATGATGAGTGAGTTCGATTACAAGGCATATACATGGGGCAACTCCTTTGAAGCCCTGCTGATGGACAAGTTCAGTTATAAAGCAATAAGACAATTGGTTCTCGTACAATGACATATAGACACCATTTCTTATAACCTGATTAGAGAGCTGATCGTTTGTTGTGATTCATGTTGTGTGTTGAGCTGGATTTTTGATATTGGTCACTACATCCCGCCCATACAGGGGGTGGTCTCATCACTTTGTTGTCATCAGAGGATTTTTCTTTTCGGCTAAAGACTCTCTCTCCCATCCATCAATCCAACGGTCTTCCACAGAGTCTACATTACATGCCCTTACTTCAAATGTCACAAAATTTTATAATATCTTTTCTCATAAATATTGTTCAATAAATCTGACTGGAATATCTATCTGTCGTTCATCATTTCGACGGCGTCCAAGAATTTCATATTCTTATGTTGCTGGCCAAAAAAATGGCATCGCCTAGTGGAGATCAAGCCATTCTACATAAACAACCAAACACTCTCTCAATGGCAGACCCATTGGACAGTTTCTTACCTGTCCATCTGGACCTTCATCGTCATACTTGTATATAGACTTAAAGGATTTGGGCCCAAACGTGGTTATAATCGATTCAGCATCTGAGCATAGCTTGTTGAAATTTGTTTTCTATCTGAATAATACCGAGAGGAGAAAGCATTCTTTGACGTTTTTCTAAAGATTAGTGTAGGGTTGCATCTCCTTAAGGTTATTTCTAGTGATGACTCAAAAGTCACCTGCCTATCAATGTGTGCAGACTTGAACTTAGACACTAGGGCAAAATCACCCATTTATCCAAACATCATGAGTTTAGTTGAGCCCCTTGTTTGAAACTCTAGCTGAGTTTATTTGAATGTAAAAGAAAGATGACCCATACAAATTTGAAAAAATGAAATAAAATTGAGTCATTGTCATCATTTGCCCCTCATTAAAAAGACATGATTGCCCTTTGATCTAAGTGAAACCCATATAAATTTTCCAGGAATGAAGAACATATCAAAATTACCTTTTAAAGAAAAGAAACATGTTTTCTCTCAGTCTAGATTAAGTCAAATCAAGGAAAGTCGATCAAATCATGATCTCTAGTTCCTCTTGGATTCCGAGCAATGTTAGTGGACAAAGTGCAGATGCTGAGCCCCATTTTGGCTACCTCAATATTTATGGAAAGTTCAACCCATTTTGGGAATGAAGAATGATGAAAAAAGGAATTGAAAAGAACAAGAAAAAGAAAAAGACAAATGAAAAAAAAAGAGAAAAGGAAAGAAAGGTGAAAGTACAGAGAAGAAAGAAAAATGAAGAAAGCAGAATAAGAATGGAAAAGAGAACAAGATACAAGCAAAGAAAAGAAAGAAAGCTCATGGGAAGAGAGAGAAAGCTCTAGCTCGAACTACGCAAAACCTGATTCTGGAGGGATTGAAGTCCCAAAGGATACGTAGGCAATTTGGGACACCCCAAATTCCGTCCAAAGGCCATACATCCAAAGGCTATACATCCAAAGGCTACACATCCAAAGGCTATACATTCAAAGACTACGCAGCCAAAGGCTACACATCCAGAGGTTACAAATCCAGAGCACAAAACACAGTTACAGTTACATCATGAGCGGTCTTGAGCTAAAGTCATAGACCTCATGAGGTCGCTACCCAAGAAGCTTGACAGTTACAGTTACATCATGAGCGGTCTTGAGCTAAAGCCACAGACCTGATGAGGTCGCTACTAAAGAAGCTTGACAGTTACAATTACATCATGAGCGGTCTTGAGCTAAAGCCACAGACCTGATGAGGTCGCTACTCAAGAAGCTTGACAGTTACAGTTACATCATGAGCGGTCTTGGGCCAAAGTCACAGACCTGATAGGGTCGCTACTTAAGAAGCTTGACAGTTACAGTTACATCATGAGCAGTCTTGAGCTAAAGCCACAGACCTGATGAGGTCGCTACTCAAGAAGCTTGACAGTTACAGTTACATCATGAGCGGTCTTGAGCCAAAGTCACAGACCTGATAGGGTCGCTACTCAAGAAGCTTGACAGTTACAGTTACATCATGAGCGGTCTTGAGCCAAAGTCACAGACCTGATAGGGTCGCTACTCAAGAAGCTTGACGATTCTGATTACATCATGAGCGGTCTTGAGCCAAAGTCACGACCGATAGGCTCGCTACTCAAGAAGCTTGACGATTCTGATTACATCATGAGCGGTCTTGAGCCAAAGTCACGGACCGATAGGGTCGCTACTCAAGAAGCTTGGATTCTGAGTTACATCATGAGCGGTCTTGAGCCAAAGTCACAGACCTGATAGGGTCGCTACTCAAAAAGCTTGACAGTTACAGATTACTTCATGAGCGGTCTTGAGTCAAAGTCACAGACCTGATGAGGTCGCTACTCAAGGAGCTTGACGTCTACAGTTGTTTGTTGTACAATATGAAAAAAAAAGGGAAGGAGAGTAGTTACAGCATCAGTTCAAGAGAGCAACGGTAGAATTCGGATCAAGTGCAGAATAATGCAAAAATGGGCTACTTTTGTCTTCGGCCTCAACTGCCCACAATCTTGGCCGAAGAGGGGCATCTGTAAGCACCCCATTTTTGTCGTCCCAACTAAACAAAGCCTTACTGGTATATGGACAACAAAAGGAAGAAAGATGATTGAAAGTTTGAATTTTTGAATGTGAATTTGAGGATGTTTCAATGGGTTTGTGAATTTGAGGAAGTTTTCAATGGGTCCCACAGTAAGGTCACGGGTTATAATTTTGCATGGATGCCTAGGTCATGGAATTATCTTCAAATTGAGACTAGAATTGCTCGATTCTGACATCAAATGAAGAAGATATGATCATTTTAGTCAGATGATACGTACAAGGGAGGTTTCTAAAATTATCATAAATAATCCCAGGGGCTTTCATGCAAATTATCGTAAGTTGGATTGTTTGAATTTCAAATCATCATATCTTGATCATCCGACATCTGAATCATATGGTTTAAGTACCATTATTCCTTATTTTTAGTCCTCTTCAAAGTGGATATAAAGGATTTTCGGTAGAAGTCACCAGTGGGCCCCATGCAAGCTTGCATGCAAAGTTATTGTTATAACATCAAAGATTCATATCTTTTCCGTTCTACGTCGGATTCAGATGATTCCAAAGCCGTTATTCTTCATTTGTGATGTCCTACAAAGTAGACATGGAAAATCTTGGGTAGAAGTCTCCGGAGGGTCCCATGCAAAATTACATATGGAAATGATCATTTAATCTTCAAAAATTCATATTTTGATCATCCCATATCCAAATCAGGTGATTTCAGTCTCATTATGTTCCATTTTTAGTGCTCTACAAAGTGGACATAAAATGTTTTCGGTAGAAGTGTCACACCCCAATTTTGGTCTAACCAGAATGGTGTGATGAACCGCTAAATAACCAACGGTTCAACCAGGATCTCAAATAGGCTATCCCCGTGTTATCCAACTTACGCACATCCACAATCATAATCAGAGTAAATACACAATAGCGGAAGTCTTATAATAGCATGAACTGAGAAACTAAATGATATTAAAATTTAAATAACAATTTATTCTGTATCAACTGAGACATAAATAAATATCAATACAAATCTTTAATAAATCCAAGTAAAGAAACCTATAAAATATCTAATCAAATACACACGAGTTGCACTCGCAAGAGGAGTCGTGTGTATCCACTTCAGCTTCAACTTCCATCGCTGCCACGTTCCCGTACGCAGACGCATTCATATAGTCCTCAATGGTATAACCTGCATCATCAACTAAAAATATTCGACGTCAAGGGGTGAGCACACAACACGGCTCAGTGAGTAGCCAAAACAATGCAACAATACATATGCATGCAAAAAGTCAATTTATATCTTTGGTCCGGTTTTAAAGTTTGCAGTATGCAATAGAAAGGTTTAGGTGGCCAAAGGTCGAGTTTATTGACTCCGCCTCTATACACGAGTGTGTGACGTTACCCGAAGATCACGTTTATCGTCAACTCACATGCACCCAATCATGAACATTATATAACAAAGGTTACGTTTATTGCTATATAGTGCCATACCAACACGTAAGCCCTTGTTACGAGGGCTGCAAACTAGCCTCGCAACTAACCAATCCTAATGCCAAACAGTGTATCCAAGGCCTCACCCCAGAATCCCTCAGAATGTCCATAGAGATAGAGCTAAGACCCCCCGATAAAGTCACAGACTACAAGGACCGAGACCACCTCCCCTGATTATCTACGACATAATAGTTCTGCTAAAGTAATGGCGATACGACGATGCCAATGCACAAGACTTGAGTTAGAGATAGAGCTAAAGTGCTGAGACCCACCAAAGGTTAACGTTTATTGACGTTCTCATCACACCTCCCCTGATACTCGCTCGCATCAAGCACATCAACCACACACATACAAGCACATGCCTATTCCTATCATCATCATCATCATCATCATCATGTTATAAATAATAACGTAAATATGCGTGAACAAGTAATAGAAATATTGGATGGCATGCTGTATGCACATTACAAACATATTCGCATAGAATCAAGCATAGCATAGGACTCAAGAAATAGAAAACAGTTTATTATTAACCAATTTAGTTTGGGGTTAAGGTTCCTCACCTTAGCTTGCTATAAGATACTTTTCCAAGCTTTAAAATCACCTTTACAATGTTATTATATTGCTAGAAGACCTAACAAAGTCGATAGAATTTAATTAGAATTAATTCCAAATTTAAAAACTACTCTGTTAACTGAGGATCGAAGGTAGGGTCGATGCTAGGGTCGATGGGTCTATCGACCCTTCCCTCTTTCTAGACTTCCCGAATGCTGAGGGTCGATGGTCAAGAACACCTAGGGTCGGATGGTCATCGACCCTCGGTGCGACCCTTGGTGCACTTTGGTCCAATTCCCTCTTTTAATCCATTCTTCGTATTTGGGATCCTATGGCTTGCTCCTACATTCCATTCTACATTCATTCCATGGTCTGAAACCATGTATAACCCACCTAGATAGCTTTCTTGCATTCTTCTATGGTTTTCCATGGAAACCTAACCATAGATTGGTGGTTTGGGTTTCTTCGAGATCCCACTCTCAACAATTACTAACCTAAGGTCTGTAGAAATTCATGGAATTAGTATCCATACCTGAGAAGATTACTCCTTCTCTAAAATTCTTCTCATTTTTGCTAAGTTCTCTTGCTTGCCTCTCTTCTTCCTCTTTTCCTTCTCTTCTCTTTCTCTCAATTCAATTAGGGTTGTGAAAAGAGTGAAAGTGGCTTAGGGACGTTCTTTAAATAGACAAGGAATATCCTAAATAAGTCCCTCTGAGATTTGGAAAGAATCCCAATTAAAAAATATAGAAATTTCGTAATTTCTATATTTTGCAGAAATCGAGGGTCGATGGGAGGGTCGATGATTTCGTCGACCCTAGGGTCTTAAGCTATCCAACCCTCCCTTCAAAACTGAGGGTCTGACTCTCTGTTTTGAGAGGTCCGACCCTGCTTAGCTGGGTATGCGACCCTTCCCCTATTTTAAGTGTTTTTGGGTCGATTTGATACCTGGGATCTCGATCTCCTTCATGCCCTTGGTCCATTTGACTCGACCATGATGGGTAAACCTGGTTCAAGGTGGTAAGACCGGGTTAGATTGACATGGGTCTTACAAGAAGCCTCCGAAGGATCTCATGCAAAATGGTCAGCCAAATTATCGATAATTGGCCTGCTTAAACTTCAGAAAGTCATAAGTTGGCCATTTTATTTCCAAATGAGGTGATTCAAGTTCCAATATTCCTCATTTTTAATGTTCTACAAAGTGAACGTAGAAAATTTGGAATAAAGGTTATCAGAAAATTTCGTGCGGGATGACAGCGGAAATGATCCATGAAATGATGAGGAGAGAAAACCCAGTTAATTCCAGTCAATCCAGTCAATTCATCTATCCCCAAGCCAGTCTTAGCCCAACTCAGTCAATCCAGTCAACTCAGCTAAAGCCCATCTCAACCCGTTTCGAATCAGTTCATCCATGTGCTTACTATTTATGTATATTATATATTCTATACTATATATATGTATGTTATTAAACATGTGTATATATGTATATAATATTGATTATTATATATAAATGATAAGATTCAAAAGAGATTTGGAAGAAAAGGAAAGAAAAAGAAAGGACATGAAAGAAGGAGAGCTAGATTTTGATCTCAATTTGAAAAAGGAGAAGATATAGAAAGAAAAAAATAGAGGAGAATCGAGAAGAGAAAGGAAGGAAATCCGAGTAGGAGAAAAAGAATAAAATAATAATAAAGAAGAGAAAGGAAGGAAATCCATTGAAAGAGAAGAAAAAAAAAAGAGAAAGAAAGAATCAAGGAGAAGAGGAGAAGATCGGGAGAAGAGAGAGAGAGAGAAAGAGCGGTGGAAAGAAGATAAAAAAAAGAATAAAAAAAATAGAATTGAAGAAAGAATCGGGGAGAGAATGGAAAAAAATAAAAAAAAAACGGAGGAGAATCCAAAGGAAGATCGAAAGGAAGAGGAAGAGAGAGAGAGCGGTGAGAAAGGAAGAATAAAAATATAAAAAAGGAAGAGGATCTATAAGTGGAAGGGAGAGAAGGCGGTGGAGAGAAAGAATAAAAAAATAATAAAGAAAGGAGAAAAGAAGAAAATCCGGGGGAAAGAAAAGATATGGAGGGAGGTGAGATAAAAAAAAAAAAGTAGATATTCTAAAAGAGGAGAAAGGTGGGAGAAAAAAGAAAAAACAAGAAAAAAAGGACGGAAAAAGGAAGAAGGTGGAAAGAAAGAATAATAAAAAAGGGAAGAAGAAGAGAGAGAGAGGGGTGGGGAATCGACCCGAGGAGAGGAGAAGAGGAGAGAGAGAAATCGTAGGAGAATAAAAAAAAAAGAAAAAAAAAGGGGAGGATGGAGAAGAGGGGGTCTTGTTCGGTTTTGGAGAAAAAATCAAAGAGAGAGAAAAAGAGAGAGAGGGAGAGACCAAGAATAGAAAAAAGAACTAAGAAACAGAGAATGATGAACGGAGAAGAATAGAAAATAAGAAAAAGTAGAGAAGAACATAGAGAGAGAGAAGGAGGTAAGTCGGTTTGTTTTTTTGTCTTTCTATTAAGTTTTTTTTTATGCATATGGTGTTCATTCCACTTGCTACCCATATCTTCAAACCCAGCCATTTGTTGTTGCCACTCACCATTTAATCCCATACAGCCATTGACCACATTCTCCCACTAACTCTCCCACTCACAAACCCCTTCCCAATCCTTGCAACCTGGCCATACAATTACCCAGCCATCCTGTCCAAAACCAAGCCACCTGGCCATACAACACATAATCCATGTAAACCCTTAATCCCAAGCATCTCCACTTGCAACCAGATACCAAAACCCAGCCATTCCATCTCATTGACACCTCACTTTATGGCCATAAAACTCATCACCACCCCTACCCATCGTAATACCTTACTACCTCCCACTTCAAACCCACTAGCAACCGAACCGTGCATGCATCCATCTCCCTTAATCCCTTGCTGTCACAATACCCAGCCGTGCATGCAACACCTTACACCTTAATTCTCCCACTCACTTCTTATTACCTTGTTGTTCACTACCTAAACCAGCATCACTACACTTGTCCATAACCATTAAGCTTACATTCCATACATCTATTGCAGCACCCCAACATCTGATTCACTGATTATGCAACCACTCAACTACCTCACGCCTCAACCCATCTCATTATCCATCAGCCTAGACACCCAACACATGTAGCCATCATACATTAGAGCCAACAGCCTTGCACTCACCGTGCCATCTGTACATGCAAACCCCAGCCAAAACTTGCAAAACCACTGCATCCCTCTTACATGCAGCTGTGTATCTGCCCTCCATAGTACCCATAAGGCATCCTACTTCCATAGTCCTTGATTAATTTTTAACTTGTTGATATTGAGTGAATCATAAATTTTTTAATCTTGAGTGAATCTTGTACTGATCTGGAATTTTGATGTGAATTAAATTGAGAACATAATTTGAAATTTTATGAATTTGATTCCCATTGGATGTTCGAAATTTTTAAGGTGGTTGGTCCAACCACAGGATTTGAATTTTTATGTGAATTAGGTATAGACCATTTAGATATGTTAATGCTTGATCCGAATTGTTTGATCTTGATCATGATTGATTTGGAGTAGTCTGAACTGTTGGATTATAATTTTGAATGATATAAACCATTGGATTCTATGTTGATAATGTATATTGTCTTCATTCTTACATGATTCTTGTGGTTTTGGAACACTATACATGCTTATTGCCATATTTGTCTGCCACATGCTTACTATCATATTTAGATGCTTACTGCATACTGCTATGTTTGGATTACTACCATTGCTCTAGTTGAAATATTTTTATCTGTCATATTTGTCTTGAAAAGAGATATGTTGAAAAATAGCAATTAGGGCAGAAAACCCTAAAAAAATGAAAAGAGCACAACAATTAGGGTAGAAAACCCTAAAAATAGAAAGAATTTGGTACACATCCCAAATAAAAATGGTAGGAATTTAGGTCTCATCCCTAGATCCTATTAACAAAAATAGAAACAATTTGGTACACATCCCAAATAAAAATGGTAGGAATTTAGGTCTCATCCCTAGATCCTATTGACAAAATTGGAAGGAATTTGGTATACATTCCAAATCCGACTCTCACAAAAATTTTGAACTACGTTGTACCTGATTTCTAGGGCACACCCTAGAATACGTAGGCAATTTGGGAATCCCAAATATGGTACAAAGCCACCCATCAACCATACATCCAGCATAAACTTCAACTTGAACAACAAAGAATCTAATTGAAGTAAATGCATAAATCACTTCCATAATCTTTAATCACACACCCACTTTCGAACTACGTTTTTGGAGTTGATTTCTAGGATTGGAATACGTAGGCAGTTTGAGATGTCTTACACGTCTCAGATTCAATCCAAGAGCGAACCATCTTTGGTTCGGTTCACTGTATAATGTTGTACATTACATTTGCTTGTTTATTTACTTTTAAACATGATTGACTGAACTTTAGGTTAGAATAACTTAGCAACTTGGTTTAGGACATCCCCCATTGAACCCTAGTCATCCAGTTGACCAAGTACAGTCAAAATTAGGGTCTAAGGAAAGTTTAGGAGGTCGATATTGATCGGGCAGTTTGGGTGCCTAACACCTTCCCATAACCATACCCTGAATACTTACCCGATCTCTTGCAGACCAAAGAACTAATACATTGGGTCACGAGTCAATAGAAGTCTTACCTTAGGGTGAGGCTACATTTTCCGAGGTCCTAGACCTTAATCTAGGTGGCGACTCCAACAGAATAAATCGATCTTCATCGATACGGATACACATTCCATCTCGAGGAGGATCACATCAGTTTTCCATTGTCCTCACACTAAGCAAATGCCAAATAATGATAATCAGACTGCAACAAATCTAAGGGGGTAAACAACCTGGCCACTCCATCCAATCTACTTAGACCATGAAATCCCTTAGCCGATAACAAATTTAGGCCGGTAAAATGCAAGAGCAACAAGAGATGATATCAGATATATAAGTTACCATGGAAATTGCTACCTAAGTTGTCAATTCTATACCAACACCTACAGGTTAGACCGTGTATTCTGAACCAACCAGAATGGTGTGATGAACCGTCAATGATCCAACGGTTCAACCAGGATCTCGAATAGGCTGTGTCTATTTGCTTAAACCATACACATCCACAACCATAATCAGAGTAAATAAACAATAGCGGAAGTCTTTAATACTAATGAACTGAGTATCTAACAGTGATATCGTAAATAAAGTATCCAATTATCTCCAAAAGACTAAGACATAAAATAAAATAAATTAATCAATTACATCTTTTGAATAATCCAATTAATAAATCTAATCAAAGACGCATGAGTTGCACTCGCACGATGAATCATACGACTCCATCATAGCTTCTGCATCCATTGCTGCAACATGTCCGAACATCGGAGCATTTATATAATCTTCTACAGTAGGACCTGCATCATCAACTAAAAATATTTGACGTCGAAAGGGGGTGCACACATCATGGCTCAGTGAGCAAACAAAAGAATGCAACATACATGAGCATGCATTCAATTCATATCTTTGGTCTGGTTCATAAGTTTGCAATGTGCAATAGAAAGGATAGGTGGCCACCGCACCTCTATACACGAGTGTGTGAAGCCGCCCAATGGATTAAACACCAATGCCGTTGTCACACCCTAATTTTGCACCAACCAGAATGGTGTGATGAACCATCAATTAACCAACGGTTCAACCAGGATCTCGAATAGGCTATACCCACCATGTTGAACCAAAACACATTTCACATTAATCAGAGATAATAAAATAAATAGCGGAAGTCTTACAGATAATGAACTGAGGTCTAGTCAGGATAAAAAATTAATATTCTATTTATCTCCAAGTAACCCAAACATAATTTAATACATATTACAAATATCAAAATAAGAAAGTTAAACACTAAGAGTATCCACAGTTGAGACACTCACTTAACGAATCACAATAGTCCTTCATAGCTTGCTCATCATAGCCGTCACTTTTTTATACGTTGGCGTGTCGACATAATCTTCAACCGTAATACCTGCAACAACAAAAACTAAAAAGAATTACACACGCGAGGGTTAGCTCTCCAACTTGAGTTTAGTGAGTAAACAAAACAATGCAACAAACATATGCATGCATTCAATTCATATCTTTGGTCTGGTTCATAAGTTTGCAATGTGCAATAGAAAGGTTGGTGGCCGTCGCACCTCTATACATGGGTCTGTAAGCCCACCCAATGGATCAAACACCATTGCTGTCCACATCCACCCCACCATGGAATAGAGATAGAGCTAAAGTGCCTGGATCAAACACCGCATGACACTTCCCCTGATGCCCTACCCATACCAACACGTAAGCACCTATTGGCGAAGGCTTGCAAACTGGGCTCCCAACTAACCTATCCTAATGTCAAACAGTGCATCCAAGGCCTCACCCCAGCATCCCTCAATACGTCCATAGAGATAAAGCTAAGGCCCCCCAGCAGAGTCAGAGACTACACGGTCTGAGACCACCTCCCCTGATGCCCTACGACGTAATAGTTCTGCAAAGGTAATGGCGATAAGACAATGTTAGTGGACAAGACTTGAGTAGAGATAGAGCTAGAGTTTGGTGACCAGGATGAATCACAGTGTCAGGTCCTCCCCTTGATGCTCCACTCGCATCAAGTACACTAACCACACACATACATTTACATGCCTATTCCTAGCATTATCATCAACATCATATTATAAATAAACAAAAATTAAATATGCATGAACAATAATAACAGGAATATTGGATGACATATGATATGCACATTACAATCATACAAGCATAGAATCATTCATGGTATTGGACTCAACAAATGAAAACTGTTTATTATTAGCCAATTCATTTAGGTCTTGTTCCCTCACCTTTGGTTGCTAGTAGATCCTCGTTCAAGCTTTATAATTCACTTTTAAATCACTGAAAAGACCTAACAAGTCGATAGATTTTAATTAGAATTAATTCCAATATATTTAGACTAATAGAAACTGAGGGGTCGCAGGTAGGGTAGCACCTGGGGTCTCAGTTCTGCGACCACAAGGTCTAGGGTCGCAGGGTAGGGTAGCACCTGGGGTCTCAGTTTATGCAACCCCAGGGTATAGGGTCACAGGTGGGGTCAAACATACTTTGACCATACGTGCGACCACACCCTCCCTGGAACTTCCCGAGGGTATGTGGTCGATCATGTAGGTCTCGTGGGGTCAAATATCATTCGACCCTACGTGTGACCACACGTGTTCTTGGTCAATCTTTCACTCTTAAGTCCATTACTTCATGATTGAATCCTTTGGCTTACCATCATGGTCCTTCCTATGATCATTCTATGGCTCAAAACTATAATTTTATACACCGTCCATTGTCCACAATGATTTCCTCCGTGGATTCTCTTGGAATTTATCCATGAATGGATGATTTGGGTTTCTCCTAATCCTGTCTTCTTCATGAACTATTATAGGCCCTTAATTCATGTAGGGAATTAAGTTCATACCTTAGGTTTGTTGAGATTCAGAGGTTTCTCTGAACTTCCTCTTCCTTGGTCTTCTTCTTCAATTTTCCTTCTCTTCCTTCTCTTCTCTTTCTCTCACTTTCAATTGGGGTTCTAAAGGAGTGAAAGAGGCTAAGGGACGTCCTATATATAGAGGAAAACCCTCCATAATATGCCCCAATGAGTTTAGAAAAGTCCCCCTTTGAATTAGGAAGGTTTCCTAATTTTCGGTTTCTAACTGTTTCCGTAGGGTCGGATGTAGGGTCGTAGAATTCATCGACCCTACATTTTTTAAAACATGCGACCCCATGACCAAAAAGTCATGGGTTGGACCCTTTTGAGGTGGGGTCGATCACACCTGTTTAGGCATGCGACCATACAATCATATTTGACTATTTTTGAGTTAAATTTCATACTTGGTCTTGTCATTTCTTCACGCACTTGGTCTACTTGGCTCAACCACGATAGGTAGACCTGGTACAAGGTGGTAAAACCGGTTAGTTCGATATGGGTCTTACAACTCCACCACCCTTAAAAGAAATTTCATCCTTAAAATTTGAATGTACAGATCTTACAACTCCCCCATCCTTAAAATAAATTTTGTCCTCAAAATTTGAATTTACTTCGGAGTCAATAGGTGGGAATTATATTTCCGCATTGCATCTTCTTCCTCCCATGCAATATTATCCATGTCTTGTCTTCACCAGGTTATCGGCTTCATATTTGGTCTCAGGTGAGGGAGAAACTAACTGGATATATGGTTTTGAAAGCGGCTTCAGTTCTTAGTTCGGGGTAAGAATGAGCAGATCCTCTCAATGCCATGCATCTAAAAAGGTATTATGCCTGCTTTTATGCCAAAGGCACGGGTCAGAAAGCTAGCTATAATAATTATCCCAGCTTTGGAGATGTTGTACCTTCCAACTAGTGAACTAGGCTGGTACCACTTCAATAGTTAAATCTTCTATCTAATTCAGTAGATTAGTGGTCAATACCTTTGATATGGATCTCCAACGTACTTCTTCAATAAAGACACGCGAAATACGTCATGCATACTAGACATGGACAGTGGTAACGTTAATTGATATGTAACTTTTTTACATCTCTCCAAAATTTATAAGGTTCAACACATATATAGGATCCCACTTTCCCTTCTTGCTGGACTGCTTCAAACTACACATAAGTGATATCTTCAAAAACACTTTGTCACTTATGGCAAACTCAAGGTCTTGGTGTCTCCTGACAATCCTGAGCTATCTTTGACCCTTTTTTTTATCTTGTCTGCCACTCGACAGGTTTCTACAATAGACTCAGGTCTTAAAATTCTTCATTCTCCGACTTCGTTCCAAAACAAAGGAATTTGACATTTCTACTGTACCATGCTTCATAGGTGACATTTACATGTTAGCTTGGTAGCAACTTCAATTCACGATAACTTCTCAACTCAAGCTCCTTGAAATCAATTTTACAAGCTCGGGGCATATCTCTTAGGATCTATATAGTCCGCTCCGACTGTCCGTCGGTTTAAGGTAAAATGCAGTACTAAACTTCAACTTTGTCCCCATTATTTTTTGTAGATCCTCCCAAAACTTTGAGATAAAGCATGCGTCTCTAACTGACACTATGCTCTCAGGCATACCATTCAATCTGGCAATATTATCCACATATAGCTTAGTTAGCTGCTCCAGAGCATACCGAGGTCGTATAGCAATGGAATTAGCTATCTTCATAAGGTGATCAACAATCACCCAAATGTCGTCAACCGATCTAGGAGTCAGTGGCAAATTGGTGACATACTTCATTGTAATGCAGTTTTACTTCCAGACTAACTCTGATAGTGATTGTAGTAAGCCATGTTGGTCTTTGTCTTTCAGCCCTTACTTACTGATAATTCAGTTACTGAAACATACATCTAGCCACAACTACTTCCATACCTTTCTACCAAAATAAGCTCTTCATGTTTTGGTATATTTTGTACTTCTAGGATGTACCCAATACGTAATAGAATGGGCTTTCAGCATTATCTTGTATCTTATGATCAACGTTTTTCACTTCAGGTATGCATAATCATCCTCTGTATCTCAGGACCTTTTTTGCATCCGAAGTAAGTCAGGATTAGGTCTTTCTTTCTCTAAATCTTCTTGCACCGTTCTTATATATCGATCTAACAAAATTGTGACTTTTACTTCATCCATCAATTCAGAGATGATCTTTTATGCCACAAGCGCATCCGAGGAACTATTGCTCCATAAGTTCAATCATAAGTTCTCGCTCAATTGGATCACCACGAGTTTCTATTATATGTTACTCTTTTTCCAAATCTAAATCTATTGCTGTGAAACATAAGGTAGCATTTATACTGTGTCCTTCCTTGGACTTCATAATTCCCTTTTTGCTTAAGGCCTTAGCTACTACATTAGCCTTGCACCAGTGTCATTGAATATCACGGTCTTAATCCTTTAGGAGTTCCAACCATCTCCATAGCTTCCTGTTTAACTCTTTCTGGGTGAAGAGATAAGTAAGACTCTTGTAATCCGATTTAATCTGAATTTCTTCTCTATATAGGTAATGTCTCCATGTCTTGATTGCATGAATCACAGTTGCTAACTCCAAATCATGAGTTGGGTGATTCTTTTCATGCTCTTTCAGTTATCTTGAAGCATATGCAATCACTTATTTACCTTGCATCAACCCGCATCCTAGATCCAATCCGAAAGCTTCGATGTATAGGGTAAAAGGTTTCCCTAGTACTAGAACGATCAAGATGGGAGCTGATATCAACCTTGCTTTTAGAGTTTGGAAACATTCTTCACACTTGTCTGTCCAAACAATCTCCTCTCCCTTCCTGGTTAGCTTGGTAAGAGCTTTTTGCGATCATAGAGTGGTCCTCCACAAATCATCTATATTAGCCAGCTAAACCCAAAAACTTCTGATCTTCACAATATTCTTTAGGTGTTTATCACCATATGATTACTTTTATCTTAACAGGGTGTGCTTTAATCCCTTTTTATGATGCTACGTGATCTAAGAAGATCACTTTGTTTAATCAGGTCTCATATTTCTTGGACTTGGCATAAAGCTTTTCCCTTCTCAGCTGTTGTGAAGCTGTTCTAAGATCCGTTGTATGAGTTGCTTCATTCTTGGAATAAACCAAAATATCATCTATGAAAACTATGACCGATGTGTCCAACATGTCATGAAACACCCAGTTCATCAACTCCATAAAAGATGTAAGGGCATTGGTTAATCCAAACATCATAATTGGAAACTCAAAATGTCCAATCCTGATTCTAAAAGCTATCATCGGAGTATCGTTGTTCAACTTCTTCAGCTGATGATATCTTGACCGAAGATCAATCTTAGGAAATACCTTTGTTCCTTGTAAATTTTTAAATAAGTCATCGATCTGAGGTAGTAGTTATCGATTCTTGTTCGTGAGCTTGTTTAGTTCCCAGTAGTCTATACATAATCTGACACTACCGTCCTTCTTCTTCACGAATTGCATTGGCGCTCCCCGTAATGCAATACTTA
This sequence comes from Protea cynaroides, assembly GCA_028583415.1. Lineage (NCBI taxonomy): Eukaryota > Viridiplantae > Streptophyta > Magnoliopsida > Proteales > Proteaceae > Protea > Protea cynaroides. Next base: position 50,558,285 of record CM053276.1, read on the forward strand.
GCCTATTAGGGCCCTTGTCTAATTACTCACGTAGTTGAGTCTCAGTTCCTTCAACTCCACAGGAGCTACTCTATAGGTATCTTTAACACAAGTACCGTCCTTGGTAACAAGTCGATGACGAACTCGGTCGCATGATCAGATGGTAACCTAGGTAAGGATCCTGAAAACACATCAGGAAATTTATGCATTATATCAGTATCTTCCATCTGTGGTGCTTCTTTGGTAACGTATACCACAGATACCATATATCCAACTTCTTTCACTTCAAAGCATCTCTTTACCTTTAGCATAGAGAGAATCAGCTTTCACTTCTTAGGCAACATGCTTCCAATAAAACTAAATTATATGTCATCTTTATTCTTGAATGATAACCTCTTCTATGCACATAACAACTTTGTAGAGTGTTGAGACAACCAGTCTATTCCCAAGATGACGTCAAAGTCTGCCATCTCAAGTCGATTTAGGTTGCGTCCAAATTCTGTCCATCCATATGATTCGATCATTGTCCATAACATTCATCCATTCAGCAATCTCAAAATAGATTCTCCATTACTTCATCTGAGGTCTCTTGGCTATAGAATCTAATTTGAATTCAATCATCTTTCTTCCAATAATTCTATTATCACTAAACATCATATCAATAGATGTCGAGAAATATAAGAATCATATCGCTTATCCAAAAATAATTCATTTCCTTCTTTCAATTTAGAATAATGACAAACACTTGATTTATCTAATGAACTTAGGTTTAAAGGATCAGGAGTAAATCTATGGTAATCTAACCGGTATCAAAAAGGTTGTTAAGTTGCACGGTGGTCCAAATACATGAAAATAGAGGTTTTACGGTTCTTAACCTCATGATTACAGGTTCTTTCGAGTATATAATGCCAATTGGTCAAGGCACTACATGAATAAATCTAGAGAGTTTTGGTACATCAATAAATTAGGTATAAATCGAAAAGAAGTATGCTCAACATGATTAAACATTTAACTGTTCATTCAGTTCATATCTCTGTTTATGTTGTCGATCATGAGAGTGGCTCAGATTGGTATAATCAGGATTAATACTAAATATATAATATCTATAAATCTAATTGACAGGTTAAATTAAGAAGGTATCCTGTCAAGGTATGAGAATTAGAATCAGGTATGTGCATCCTCAATAGTCATAAGAGTAAATCAATAATGCACCGCATCCTATATAACCTATCTAGTTATATGGCCATAATAGATTTGATGCTTTGCTGAAAATGTCTGAGGTTTCATCTTCAAAAAATATTTCTCAACCCTGGTCGGATCAGTCTACCATGATGCAGCTATCCCATACATTGGTGGCTAATAAGGGTAACCACCTTGATACACTGCTTGTTGTGCACCAAGCTTCTGCACTGGGGTGTGCGTTACTGGGACTTGCTGTATGGTAGGCACTATGTTATAGCTAACAGGTGCTGGGGGTACAGTGTTGCTACCAATTGGAACCGTACTTGGTTTGACCCGAAAGTGCTGATGTAGCATCGGCAACTTGGATAGCGATTTCCATGGGAACTTGCATAATCGGTCTCATCTATTGTTGCTCTTGCATTTTGTCTGGCCAAGTTTATTACAATCGTAGTCAAGGCACTTGGTAGTCTAGGTAGATTGGTTGGAGTGGCTTAGTTGTTCACCTTATTTGCTCTAATCTGATTATCATTATTTAGCATCTACTCAGATGAGTTTTCACTACCCTTTCTCAACCCAAATAGTGGTGGGGTCAAGTTGCAACCTCTTCTTAATGCTCAGTGGGCAATGGATCAGCGTATGGCGGATCTCACTCTGAGTCTCCACGTCACCCAGAAGTATTGCTTTATCTTCTTGTTGTTACTCTTATTCTTAATGTATGGCCATTATTCTCCTATCTCTGTTGGATTTAGCCTAAGATCTTTCCCTTTACCTCTATAGAGATTTAAGCATCACTAGCCATTTTTCATCTTCTTTTGCCATACATCGAGTTTCATGTCCTGTGAGTACTAACTCAGTATTTAAATTTTCTACTTTACAGAGGCTTCCTTCTTGCTACTTTACTATATCCTTTGTATACTTAGGCAACTGCCCGACTTATAGATAATATCCTTTATTATTTTTTTAGATTTTCTCTTTCTGTCTGTGTATATATATGGTTCTACCTTTTATATGTACATTATTGTCTTGTTTATGTTCATTCAACACATGTGCTTATGGTATATTTGTATTAAAGCTTTTAGTTTATCCTAATTCAGCTCATGGACTCCAGTGAAAGTATTCAGGTTTAATGGGCAAGGCCTGAGAGCTCTGATACCAAGTTGTCACACCCCAATTTTGAAGTAACCAGAGTGGTGTGATGAACCGTCAATAAACCAATGGTTCAACCAGGATCTCGAATAGGCTATATCCACCATGTTAAACAAAAAAACATTCCACATTAATCAGAGATAATAAAGTAAATAGCAGAAGTCTTATAGATAATGAAATGAGGTCTAGTCATGATAAATAATTAATATTCTATTTATCTCCAAGTAACCAAAACATAATTTAATACATACTACAAATATCAAAATACAAAAGTTCCACACTAAGCGTATCCACAGTTGAAACACTTGCTTAACGAATCACAATAGTCCTCCACAACTTGCTCATCATAGCCGTCACTTGTTCATATATTGGCGTGTCGACATAATCTTCAATCGTAATACCTGCAATATCAGAAACTAAAAAGAATTATACGTGTGAGGGTCAGCTCTCCAACTTGAGCTCAGTGAGTAAACAAAACAATGCAACAAATATAGGCATGCATTCAATTTATATCTTTGGTCTAGTTCATAAGTTTATAATGTGCAATAGAAAGGTCTGGTGGCCGTCACACCTCTATACACGGGTGTGTAAGCCCACCCAATGGATCAAACACCATTGTCGTCCACATCCACCCCACCATGGAATAGAGATAGAGCTGAAGTGCCCGGATCAAACACCGCATGACACTTTCCCTGATGCCCTACCTATACCAACACGTAAGCCCCTATTGACGAGGGCTTGTAAACTGGGCTCGTAACTAACCAATCCTAATGTCAAACAGTGTATCCAAGGCCTCACCCCAACATCCCTCAATACATTCATAGAGATAGAGCTAAGGCCCCCCCGACAGAGTCAGAGACTACATGGTCCGAGACCACCTCCCCTGATGCCCTACGACGTAATAGTTCTGCTAAGGTAATGGCGATATGACGATGTTAGTGGACAAGATTTGAGTAGAGATAGAGCTAGAGTCTGGTGACTTGGATGAACCACAGTGTCACGTCCTCCCCCTGATGCTCCACTCGCATCAAGTACACAAACCACACACATACATTTACATGCCTATTCCTAGCATCACCATCAACAATATATTATAAATAAATGGAAATTAAATATGCATGAATAATAATAACAGGAATATTGGATGACATGTGATATACACATTACAATCATACAAGCATAGAAACATTCATGGTATTGGACTCAATAAACGAAAATAGTTTATTATTGGCTAATCCATTTAGGTCTTCTTCCCTCACCTTTGGTTGCTAGTAGATCCTCGTTCAAGCTTTATAATTCAATTTTAAATCACTGGAAAGACCTACCAAATCGATAGATTTTAATTAGAATTAATTCTAATATGTTTAGACTAACAGAAACTAAGGGGTCACAGGTAGGGTAGCACCTGGGGTCTTAGTTTTACGACCATAGGGTCTAGGGTCGCAGGGTAGGGTAGCACCTGGGGTCTCAGTTTATTCGACCCCAGGGTATAGGGTCGTAGGTGGGGTCGAACATACTTCGACCCTACGTGCGACCACACCCTCCCTGGAACTTACCGAGGGCATGTGGTCAATCATGTAGGTCTCGTGGGGTCGGATATCATTCGAGCCTATGTGCGACCACACATGTTCTTGGTCAACCTTTCACTCTTAAGTCCATTCCTTCATGTTTAAATTCTTTGGCTTACCATCATGGTCCTTCCTATGATCGTTCTATGGCTCAAAACTACAATTTTATACACTGTCCATTGTCCACAATGATTTCCTCCATGGGTTCTCTTGGAATTTGTCCATGAATGGATGATTTGGGTTTCTCCTAATCCTGTCTTCTTCATGAACTATTCTAGGCCCTTAATTCATGTAGGGAATTAAGTTCATACCTTAGGTTTTCTGAGATTCAGAGGTTTTTCTGAACTTCCTCTTCCTTGGTCTTCTTCTTTAATTTTCCTTCTCTTCCTTCTCTTCTCTTTCTCTCACTTTCAATTAAGGTTCTAAAGGAGTGCAAGGCCCTTGGAATAGAAAGGAGAAGATAATCGACATATGCAAAAGTTAATGAACTGACAGTCGATGCTAGACCACGGTTTACACCTATAGTAGACTTCATTGGAAAAGACAATTATCTCACAAAAGCTACCACAAGAGAAAGTAAAACATCGAGATGATATGTTTTGTATTACATCCTCTGTGAAGATATTTGTTATAAGAGATCCTATGATGAGGTACAATTGGACTGTGTCGACGAAGAGCAAGCATAAACCCTCATTGAGCAGATACACCAAGGAGTCTGTGGGCCTCATATTGAATGCTAGGATGCTAGTGAAGAAGTTTATGAGAATGGGGCATTATGAGAACACAAAGGGGACAGAATACGTAGAGTTTTTGAAGAAGTGCCTAAATGTCAAATCTTTACCAATCTGATACATGTACCGCCTATAGAATTGCACACTTTCTATTTACCTCGGCCATTCTCAAAATGGAGAATAGATGTGATTGGAAAGATTCACCCAAAGGCATCAAATGAACATGAGTTCATCTTAGTTTCCATTGACTATTTTACCAAGTGTGTAGAGGCTCAGTCATATGCCAAGCTCACAATAAATAAAGTTGTCAAGTTCTTTAAAGAGCGTATCATCTATCGGCACGAGATGCTTCATGTCCTAATCTTAGACTAGGGTCAACATATCAAAGGGAATGCACAAAAGTTGTTTGTGAAGTTTAGCATCCAGAGGCACTGTTCTTTCCCTTATCGTCCGTAGACAGATGGAGCAGTAGAGACTGCCAAGGGAAATGTCAAGGTCATACTTCAGAAATGGTAGAAACATGCTTATTAGGTAGACAAGCTACTGTATACATTATGGGCTTATTGTATTTCTGTAAGGACTTCTATTAGAGCAACCTTACTCTTTGGTATATGGCATGGAGGCAGTACTCCCTGTGGAAGTAAAATCACCATCCTGGAAAAACTTGATGAAGGCCAAAGTTCCTAAAGTTGATTGGCTTTGATCTAGTTGTGAAGAATTTAATCTCATAGACATAAGGAAAATGAAAACGGTAGATAATGCAAAGAAGTACCAACAAAGAATGACTACCACTTTTAACAAGAAGGTCTGTGTTCATCATCTGGCAGTAGGAGATCTAGTACTGAAGGAGTAAAGAGCACCTATCCATGACCTCAAGGGTAAGTTTCGTCCAAACTGGGGTAGACCATTCATTGTAAAGGAAATCGTACCAGGAAAGGCAGTTCGATTGATAGATCTGGATGAAGAACAACTACAATATCTGACCAACCTCAATCAATTGAAGCAGCATTATGTTTTACCACTGCACCTTTCCCAAAAAAAAGAATAAAAATGGGGGGTGCAGTAGGACATTTCACTTTCAAGAGCCAACAATGAAACTCAACCATTTTGGATGTACTTCAAGACAAGATTGGGCTAGATTCTCTAAAGAGACTATTACATCCTGCTACTTAGGATTGGTTTTATCATCTTGTCATGATTAGAGGAAGAACTTCCAACTTTCTGGCTAAACTCTTTCATCCGTTCATCTATCCAACGGATTTCCCAAGAGTCGTATATCAAGCCCATCTTTCACATCCTTCAATATCGACCCTAGTGGGCATGTCAATCTGAAAATAATGATAATCTGGTTGGAACTCTTATCTGTTGTTCATTACATTCAATGGCATCCAAAAGTTCCAAAGAGCCCTTCCTTGAAATGGTATCTCTTCAGAGGGATCGACCATTCCACATAAACAACCAAAAGATTTTCCTTATGGGAAACCATCTGGATAGCTTCATATCAGCCACATTAGGCCTTCGTCATTTGTCACCAATCTTTGGATTTTGAAACTTAGGCCCAGACAAGGTCATACATATGCATGTTTCATGCACCGCTTACTAAGGTTTTCAACATGTCTATAATGTAAGAAAATTCCAATGATTCCCTTACCAACTCTGTTGTGAATCAAGATTTTCTCCGGGTCATTCCAGTGAGTATCCAAGAACTTCTACTCGTCAGGCAGAATGGCCAAGATGGATAAAGCATCGAGGGAGTGGAGTTGGCTTAAAGAACTTACTAAAGATAAAAAAAATTTATAAGGAAGGTCCACTTGTGCGCCTTCTCCAGATGGTAATAGTAAAGCATGTGCACAAGTTTGTTGAAAGTGGCTATTCAGTGCTGGGGTTTAGATGGCTTACATGTTCAAGAAAGGTTTCGTCTCTCTCCGTTATGAGTGGCAAAAATGTGGTTCACATTGTCCTTAACCTCAATTGCTACAATCTCAAGTGAAGAGGGGTATCTGTAAGCACCCTATTTTTGCCATCCCTAGCCAGATGGAGCTTTATTGGTGTATAGACAACAAGAGAGCGAAGGTGAATGAAAATTTGGAAAGTAAAGGGGAGGCGAGTGAAACTTTATCAAACCAATAGTCAATCAATCCCTCTATGCTCTCTATGGTATTCTGAGTTGAGCCAAAGTGTCCCCATTGTACGAGAGTCTTGGTGGGCATATTCAGAAAGGTTGCGGGTCAATTCAAGGTTTGAAAGCTAAGTGGTGACTTCAAGGCTGATTTTTATGGGCCCCATAGCAAGGTCATGGGCTATAATCTGTATGGATGCATAGGTCACAAAATTATCTTCAAAATGAGACTAGAATCGTTCAATTCTGATGTCAAACGAAGAAGATATCGCGATTTTAGTCGGATTGAATTTGGCTTATTAGATCCAAGGGCTTTTCTGTAAATTATCATAAATTAAAGATTTATTGGGCTAATGATCTTGATTTGAATCGATTGGACTTTATTCGACCATATCTTGATCATTCAACATCCAAATCAGATGATTCAAGCACCAGCATGCTCCATTGTTCGTCCTCTTCAAAGTGGACGTGGAAAATCAGGGACAACGGCCTTTGAAGGATCCCATGCTGAGCTGCGAGTCGATATGACCGCCTAAACTTTGATCCTTTATAATTTATTATCCGACGTTCGAATCAAGTGATTCAAGCACTAGTGTTCTTCATTTTGGATACCCTGTAAAGTGGACGTGGAAAATTTAGGAGAAAAGTCACCAAAGAATTCCATGCAGATGCGTAATAAAATGGCCCATAAAAGAGGGAGAGGAATTGGTTAAACCCAACTCAACCCAACTTGGTTCAACCCAAGTCAACTCAAACCCAATTTAGTCCAACCCAGTTAAACTCGACCAGTCTGGCCTGACCCAGCCCAGACCGGTCCAGACTAAGTCGGGTCATCCCATGTGCATATACTTTATGTATTTGTTATATATATCTTAGAAAAATTTTCATCTAACCCCCGAAAAGGATGTCAAATACTATCTACTATCCAATGGTTTCCATAAAATCTAACCGGCCCCATTTAACTGACAGACTTGACTGAACATGTGAGTAGACATTTCTACCCTTTCTATTTGAAACTTTAAAACATTAAAATGAGATAAAGTTACAATTTGCCCCTTTTTTTTCTTATTTCTTATTTATCCAATGAACAATACATTGGAACAGCTAAAAGAGAACACATTTTGTTTTCCTTCTGCCATAGCAGAGGATGCCTAATCCTGTTGTGATGTCTCCCCAGAGCATTATAGAGAGGAAAAAAGAAGATAAACCATAGACAATGGAGAACAAGAACCAATGAAATATTGCAAATTATGATTACTGAATTTTATTGCAGCACTAGCAGAAGATGCTTGTCTGAGTCATTAATGGCGATGGATCAATCTTGAATCTAACAACTCTGTATCTCTTTCACATCGCATGGACTGTAGAGTACCAGCTTGTTTTTAAGCACAAATCGAACCACAAACGAGATCAGTAGAGGAGAAAACATCACCGTACTTCAACCCTAAAAGATTTACCATTTTTTTTCTTTTGCTTCCAATTTTTCCTCTTTTTCATGAACGAAAAACGTTTTCTTACCTACCGCATGGAGAGGAATATTTCGTAAACTTAAATGGATGAGGGAAGTGTTTTCTATTGGTTTTTCTTAATTTGCAGGTTTTTATAGGTTTACAGACTGTAAAGATTCCATTCGAGGTGGGCAGAGATAGAGAATGATAGGCATATTTTCTTGTTCATAGAGATAAAACAGAGACAAAAAAATTAGGATGATCAGTACAAGAATCCAAGCGTCCTAACCAAATTGAAGTCTCTCTTCGAATACAAGAACTAAAAAAAGATTATAAGATATAGAGAAACAGAGAGAAAAAAAGAAGAAGAAGAAGGTTACCTGATGTAAGACCCGTATCAAACTAACCCGGTCTTACCACCTTGAACCAGGTTTACCCATCATGGTCGAGCCAAATGGATCAAGTGCGTGAGGGAGATCACGATCCCAGGTATTAAACTGACCCAAAAATACTAAAAATAGGGGGAGGGTCGCATACCCAGTAATGTAGGGTCGGACCCCCAGTATAAAAGTCAGACCCTGAGTTTTTAACTGGCGGTCGGACATTTTAGAACCAGGGGTCGACGGGATCTCCAACCCCCTCATCGACCCCCAATCTGCCTACAGAAACAATGATTTGGAAACTTTCCAAATTTCAATGGGATTCTTTCCTAATCTCAATGGGACTTATTTTTGGAGTTTCTACTCTATAAATAGGACGTCCCTAAGCCTCTTTCACTCCTTTTAGAACCATAATTGGATTGAGAGAAAGAGAAGAGAAGGAGAAGAGAAAGAGAAGAGAAGAAAAGTGGAGAAGAAGATCAAAGAGAAGGTTTCAACGAGATAAGCCTAATTCTCAGGTATTGTACTATCTCCATGTAATTCTACAGACCTTAGAATGGATAGTGAAGAGGGAATGATCTAGGAGAAACCCAAATCATCCATCCATGGTTAGGTTTTCATGGAAAACCATGGGGGAAATCATAAAAACCATATAGGTGAATGAACTACGGTTCTAGACCATAAAACATGTATGAAATGGATTATAGAAGCAAGCCATAGGACCCCAAACACGAAGGAATGGACTGAAGAATGAAAATTTGACGAAACCCACAGGGGGTCGCACGGGGGGTCGATGGCCAATCGACCCTACAAGACCCTAACAATCGACCCCCAGTGTTCGGGAAGTCCAGACTGTGGGTGGTCGCACCCAGGGTCGATGGAACCTCCGACCCTGGCATCGACCCCCACTTAACAGCATGCTTTTTAAAGTCCGAATTAATTCTAATTAAATTCTATCGACTTGATTAGGTCTTCTAGTGTTATAATATCGATATATAGTTGATTCTTAATGCTTGAAAGAGGACCTACGATCAAGTAAAGGTGAGGGAACAAGACCTAAATTAATTGGTTAATAATAAACTATTTTACTTTTGAGTCCAATGCCATGATTGATTTTATGCGTGTATGATTGTTATGTGCATTCAACATGTCATCCAATATTTCTATTATTACTGTTCATGCATATTTAATTATTGTTTATAACATGATGAAGATGATGATGATAGGAATAGGCATGTGGGTGTATGTGTGTGGTTGGTGTATTTGATGCAAGCGAGTATCAGCGGGAGGTGTCATAGGCAGGGCCTCGACACTCTAGCTCTATCTCTAACTCAAGTCTTGTCCACTGACATCGTCGTATCGCCATTACCTTAGGAGAACTATTACGTCGTAGGGTATGAGGAGAAGTGGTCTTGGGCCGTGTAGTCTCTGACTTTGTCGGGGGGCTTTAGTCCTATCTGTATGGAAGTATTGAGGGATTATGGGGTGAGGCCTTGGATACACTGATTGGCATTAGGATTGATTAGTTGCAAGCCCAGTTTACGAGCCCTCGCCAGCAGGGGCTTACGTGTTGGTATGGGCATCGGGTACAGCAATAAACGTGACCTTTGCATGTACATTGTCTATGGTGGGTGCATGTTGGTTGACAATAAACGTTACCTTTGGGCGGCTTCACACACTCATGTATAGAGGTGCGGCATCAATAAACGTGACCTTTGGCCACCTATCCTTTCTATAGCACATTGCAAACTTATTTACCAGACCAAAGATATGAATAGAACGCATGCATATGTTTATTGCATTGTTTTGTTTGCTCACTGAGCCATGATGTGTGCTCACCCTCTCGATATCAAATATTTTTAGTTGATGATATAGGTAGTACAGTTGAAGATTATATGAATGCTCCGGTGTATGCGCATGTTGCTACAATGGAAGCTGAAGACTTGGAGGATACGCATGATCCCACATGCGAGTGCAACTCATGCGTATTCTATTAGAATTTTATTTGAATTTATAAAAGGATGTAATTGATATTTTATTTATTTATGTCTCAGTTGATACAACAATAACTTGATATTTTAATTATGATTATTACATTTAGAGTTCTCAGTTCATTTATTATAAGACTTCCGCTATTGTGTATTTATTCTGATTATGGTTATGGATGTGCATGATTTTATTTTTAATGGATACTGCCTATTAGAGATCCTGGTTGAACCGTTGGTTTATTAGTGGTTCATCACATCGTTCTGAATGGTGCAGAATTGGGGTGTGACAACTTGGTATCAGAGCATCTCAGGCTTTATCTGTGAAACCATATACTTCCACAAAAAGTCATGAACTGAGATAGGATAAAAATTTAAAAGATGTAATAATAACACACCATAAGCATCTGTGTTGTTTGAGACTAAATTGAAAGAGAATAATGCATCTATTAAATGAGAAACAAATTTATATACAATCAAAAGGAAGAACAAATGTTTTATATATATATATATATATATGATTAAAGCAGAGTACAATCCACAGTCCAGACAGTTACTCTGAAATACAAAAAGAAAAATAAACGAAGGGCATCAAGAAGCTAGAGTTGATGGGGGAGGCAGTGCCTTACGGTCTCTATCATAGTCCTCAGCGTAGACTCTGGTCAACCAAGCTATCCGAGTCTGGGTCGTCTGGAGATTAGCTGTGAGATCAGCCACCCATTGGTCAGTCACACGCTAAGCATCCCTAAGCTCTCCCATCCTCTGGTCAGACATACACTGAGTCTCTCGAATCTCGTACAAGATCCCCATCATGTCATCAGAAGGAGCATACGAAGGACCAGCTGCATGCGAAGGACCAGCTGAAGAAGATGGACCAGCTCCAGTAGCATGAGTAGGTGATGGAGGAGGTATGGCATCTACATCCAAGTATAGCCGGTCGTCATCATCCCCATGAACCCCAGCTCCAGCGGTTGCTGCTGCTGCGGCCTCAACGTAGCCATCTCCACTCGAGTGCGAGGGTGCACCATCGCGTTCCTCTCCTCATTACTGACCTAGGCATCCCGCATGCCCATCTTGCAGATAGCCTCCCAATCCAGAGGCGATGAGAAGGATTTCTCCTGAATCTTCTCATCCAATATGGCACTAATCATCGTACGCATAATGATGTAGGGAAGGCAGACGGGCTTCCTAGTGCATATCCAGTATAAGTGATACTGGGTCAACTGGGAGACCCTCTCGTAATGACCACTCTGCGGTATCAGGTTATGCTGAATGATCTTGTAGTATACCCACGGATCTGAGCGCAGATAACTCGCTCTCATCTACTAGCGATCAGGTCTGATGAGCCGGCTATCAATCTCAGCCCTCATCTATAGAGAAAAGAACTGGGGCTCTAGAGGAGCACAGAATACCAAGGGGCCATCATAGGAAATGCCCAACAAGTTGGCCAGCTACCGATAATCAAAGGAAACATCAACCCCCTTGACGTAACTGGTGATCCGAAGCTTACCACCCCTCTCAACATCATTGTAATCTCCCACCACCTGGAGATTACAGTAGAACTGGCGTACCAAGTCAGGACAGGTACACGCGTTATAGGTGATGATGGGAATCATCCCATATCACCAAAGGCCCCCTCCACATTGAACAAGGCTAAGCTAGCCAAGTCCACTTTGCGGCCGCCCACTACCTTCTTGCGAGCGTAGTGGGCATACTGTGCCTCAGCTTCATTGGAACGAAAACGAAGACGGTCGGAAACTCTGGGTACCTTGGTATGAGCCATAGTATCTGCAAATAAGAAAGAAAAACAAATAATGGATTAGTAGAGAGTAAAAATTCAAAATTTTGACATAATAACGACGTAAATTGGTCAAAAGCCTCACTTTTCACCCATACGCGTGGGCAGGAGGACTTACATAGATTCTAGAATTTCCTGTAAGACTCATACATTCGGAAATTTCAACTAATTAGATTGAATTGCAAGGAATTTGAAGAAATTCAAAATCTCGACAAAATTAGGGCAAAAAGTGTAAATTTTGAGTTTCATGATAACCAACCAATGAAACTCAAATATTTTTTAGGGCTTTCATTCCTCGAGTCACCAACAACAAAAGCCCCCAATAAAAATAGAATTTTTACGGTTGGAAAAAGTTTAATTTGAAAAATACGAGATAAACGAGCAAAAACTTAGGTAAAGAAACCTAAAAACATAAAATGGTAGAAGACATACCTATAGCGGAGGTGTAGACGATGAAACAAGGAGTGCAAACCACCAACGGATCGGAGTTGTCACTGTAGCAACTCAGAGGGACGAGTTGAGTCGAAGCGGAGAAGAAAGAGTGAGAAATGGACTTTGAATCGGAACTTAAAAATCAGATTTTTAGTTCGGGGGTCGGAAAATTTGATTAAAACAATCGACCCCCGCATCGACCCTTGGCTCTCGAAAATCTGACAGAGAACCAGGGGTCACACCCTGGGTCGGATATCCTCTGACCGCCCCCATCGACCCCCGGCTCTCGGGAAGAATGGGTGATTTACCAGGGTCGCAGACTGAGGGTCGGACACCCATCGACCCCCACCATCGACCCTGCAGTGAAAACAAAACATTTTCGAAAGAATGATCTGAAAATTTTGAAATTTGCAATTGTTAGTGGTTTTAAATATGAGAATGAAGTATTTAATGATTGTCTCTCGTGTTCAATGATTTTAGGCAATCCCACTATCAGATTAATTAATGGCAGGACGTAGAGTAACTAGACAGAGCCGTAACTCTATCCCACCACCACCACCTGTGGGGGAGAATAGCCAGACACAACCAGGAACACAAGGGAATATGAACACGGCACCGTCCATCATAAATGGGCAGGCAAATCCTACCAATCTGCCAGCTCCACCTACAGACTTGGCCACATTTGTAATGAACTTGGCCCAACAGTTGCAACAGATGCAACAGGCACAAGCTACTATCCAAGCTGCCATAGGCATAACTCTTCCAGCTGCACAAACACCTCCAATGCCAGCTGGACAGGCAAGCACAGCACCAGGGGGGAGTAATACAGTACCCCACGCACCTCAGACTCCTATCATGCAGGCTCAAGTACCGAATCCTGAGATAGCTCAAGGTGGATATCAATACCAACCACCTATGTATGGAGCGTATGTCCCGCAGCGACTAGACCACTCCAGACTAGTGGAGCGTTTTCTGAAACTAAAGCCCAGAGAATTCAATGGCAAGCCAGCAGATCCTTTATGGCTGGTACACTGGGTTGACGAAATGGAAAGAAACTTTATGATGATGACACTAAATGAAGAAGAAAAAGTATTATGTGCCACCTTTATGCTAAAAGGAGATGCACACCATTGGTGGAGGTCCACCAGGATTTACTTACAAAGCACGCCCAACTGACTTGGGATATTTATAAAGAGGCGTTCTTTGAGAAGTACTTTCCAAGAAGTTTCAGAGATTCTATGGAAAGAGAGTTCCTGAGTTTATATCATGGGCAGATGACTGTGGATGCGTATCAACAGCGTTATGAAGAGCTGTTCTTCTTTGCACCCACTAGTATGCAAGAGGAAAACACAAAGACCCAAAGGTTCGTCATGGGACTTAGGGGAAGCATCCGCGAGCACGTTCTGGGACATGAAAAGAAAATTTATAATGAAGCGGCATAAATTGCTCGAGTTATAGAATCGAGCCAGAAGGAGAGTTATTTCATGCAAAACAGAGGTGTCGAAAGGCCAGCTGGAAATTCTTATAATGGAGGGAATAACAAGACATTCAAACCCATCCGTTCTCAAGGCTTTACCACTGCAACCAAGACTACTCCCGTAGCTCAACAGCAACAGAAGCCAGAAACTGAAGGGATAAAATGTTTTAACTGCAACCAAGTGGGACATATAGCAAGGGAATGCCCTAAGCCCAAGAAACAGCTACATCAAGGACAAGTTTACGTGGTTATATCTAAGGATGCTGCCGCATCGCCTGATGTAGTCACAGGTATGACTTATATTTTTAGTTAGTTGTATTACATTGTATGAGTTTGTAGACTAAACCCAGACAAATCACAGGTATCGTACCTATTAATGGCATTCTCGCCAGAGTACTCTTTGATTCAGGAGCTACTCATTCCTTTATATCTGTGACGTTTGGGAAGAAGTTAAATCTACCCCTTAAATCCTTAGACTACAAACTACTTGTACGATCACCTATGGGATTAGAAGTGGAGTTAGAAAAAGGTTATAGACCATGTCCAGTTCTTATTGGTGAAAAGACCTTGGATGCGACCTTGATCCAACTTGAGATGACAGACTTTGACGTCATCTGGGGAATGAACTGGTTAGTTTGGCATTCTGCAAACTTATTGTGTGCCGAAAAGAAGCTGACATTTAAAGACAAGGAAAGAGCAGAGTTCAGTTTTTTGGGAACCAAACTTCCTCGTAGACGAAACCTCATACTCTCGGCGCTAAAGGCTAAGAAGTGCCTGAGAAAGGAGCAGTCGGATATTTATTATATGTGGTTGACCTTACCGAGGAAGCACCACAAATGAAAGATATTGATGTCGTGCATGACTTTCTAGACGTATTTCCTGAAGAACTACCAGGATTACCACCCGACCGAGCTATAGAGTTTGTTATAGATCTTATACTTGGAGCCGCACCAGTATCGAAAGCACCTTATAGAATGGCTCCTACTGAACTGAAGGAATTGAAATTACAACTACAAGAACTGCTGGACAAGGGTTACATTCGCCCTAGCATATCACCATGGGGAGCGCCAGTATTATTCGTGAAGAAGAAGGACGGTAGCGTTTGCTTGTGTATAGACTACCAAGAACTGAATATACTGACAATCAAGAATCGGTAACCATTGCCTCGGATCGATGACCTGTTCGATCAGTTGCAAGGTGCCAAAGTGTTCTCAAAGATTGATCTTCGGTCAGGCTACCATCAGCTGAAGATTAAGGATGGTGATATCCCCAAGACAGCATTCAGGACCAGATATGGACATTATGAATTTTTGGTCATGTCTTTTGGATTGACAAACGCACCAGCAACCTTTATGGAACTTATGAACCGGGTTTTCCACGACATGTTGGATACGTCGGTTATTGTATTCATTGATGATATATTAGTCTACTGCAAGGATGAGGAAACACATGTTAAGAATCTAAACGCCGCTCTACAGCGACTACGCAAGGAAAAACTCTACACCAAATTTACAAAGTGTGAGTTTTGGCTAAAGGAATCGCATTTTTAGGCCATGTAGTATCCGCTGGAGGAATTAAAGTGGATCCCAGCAAGATTGAGGCTATTGTAATGTGGGAAGCACCGAAGAGCGATGCAGAAATAGAAGTTTTCTGGGTCTAGCTGGATATTATCGACGATTTGTGGAAGACTATTCCCAAATTTCCGTACCTCTTACTAGTTTGACTAAGAAGGGAGAGAAGTACGGTTGAACAGATAAATGTGAGAAGAGTTTCCAAACCTTGAAGGCTAGATTGATATCAGCGCCAATCTTGACCATCCTGATTCCAGGACAATCATTTATCTTGTACACCAATGCGTCAGGACTAGGATTAGGATGTGTACTCATGCAAGGATAACAAGCAATTGCTTATGCCTTAAGACAACTGAAGACACATGAGAAGAACTATCCTACGATTGATTTGGAACTAGCGATAGTAGTACATGCTGTCAAAATATGGAGACATTATCTCTACGGGGAGAAGTTTCAGATTAAATCAGACCATAAAAGTCTTACTTATCTATTTAATCAGAAGGAGCTGAATATGAAACAAAGAAGATGGCTGGAACTATTGAAAGACTATGATTGTGATATCCAGTATCATCCAGGGAAATCTAATGTAGTAGCTGATGTGTTGAGTAGAAAGGCAATGATAAAATCTCAAGGAGAGGTTAGCACAACTGTCGTAATATGTACTACCAGAGAGGTATTCAAGCACGGTAATGAATAGTTTGTGATAGATGCACTAGATGGATCAGCCAACCAAGGGTTTATTCATCGATTTTCAAATATGTTCACCACATTGAAGATTATACCAGATATAGTCGATGAAGTGAAGACAGCTATCAAATCAGACCCCTATCTAAGAACGGTACAAGAGGACATCGAAAAAGGTAGAACTAACCCTGACTTCACCTTGGACGAAGGAAAAGTACTGAAGTACAAAGGAAGAATATGTGTACCCGAAACAGAAAGCTTGGACATCAGACACCGATTGATGAAAGAAGCCCATACCACCATCTATTCGATACATCCTGGAAGTACAAAAATGTATCATGATCTAAAGAAATTATATTGGTGGAGAGGAATGAAAGCAGATGTAGCTAAGTTCATGTCTCAATGCCTAAATTGTCAAAAAGTAAAGGCTGAACGACAAAGACCGGCTGGACTGTTAAAGCCGTTACCGGAACTAGCATGAAAATGGGACTGCATCACTATGGACTTCATCACGGGATTACCATTGACTCCTCGAGTAGTTGACGCAGTTTGGGTGATTGTAGACCGCCTGACTAAAACAGCTCACTTTATACCTATACGACCTCAGTATACACTGGAGAGCTTAGCTAAGTTGTATGTGGATAACATTGTGCGATTACACGGTGTACCTGAAAGCATTGTGTCCGATGAGATCCACGATTTACTTTGAAGTTTGGGAAGGATTGCAAAAGGCTATGGGTACAACATTGAAGTTTAGTACTGCATTCCATCCACAGACAGATGGACAGTCAGAGCGTACAATTCAGATTCTAGAAGATATGCTTCGAGCATGTGTAATTGATTTTAAAGGATCGTGGGATGAAAAGTTACCACTGATTGAGTTCGCTTATAATAATAGCTATCAGGCTACTATACAGATGTCACCCTATAAAGCACTATATGGCAGAAAGTGTCGAACTCCGTTGTTTTGGAATGAAGTTGGGGAATGTAGTATTGTTGGACCAGAATTTGTTGAAGAGAATTGTCAAGTGGTCGACATTATCAAGGAAAGAGTGAGAATAGCTCAGAATCATCAGAAGCAATATGCAGATACCCGACACTGAGACCTCGAATTCCTCATGGGTGACAAAGTATTATTAAAAGTATCGCATATGCGAGGATTGAAATGGTTCGGACAGAAAGGGAAACTAAGTCCAAGATATGTTGGGCCATATGAGATTTTAGCTAAGCGTGGGAAAGTGGCATACCAGTTAGCACTACCACCATCTATGTCAAGTGTGCATGATGTATTTCATATTTCCTTATTGAAGAAGTATGTCAAGGATCCAATGTACGTTTTGACAGTAGACCTACCTGATTTGACTGAAGATTTGACATTTGAAGTAGCACCGACTGAAATCACTAGACTAAAGGTTCAACGACTACGCAACCGTGATATCTATTATGTTACGGTCATCTGGAGAAGTAGAGATATGGAAGAAATCACATGGGAAGAAGAGAATGCTATGCGAAAGCAATACCCTCATCTATTCAACTCGGAATGTATGAACAATTTCGAGGATGAAATTTTTATAAGTAGCCCAGTCTGCTGACAGAAACCGTGATTTGGAAACTTTCTAAATTTCAATGGGATTCTTTCCTAATCTCAATGGGACTTATTTTTGGAGTTTCTACTCTATAAATAGGATGTCCCTAAGCCTCTTTTACTCCTTTTAGAACCCTAATTGGATTGAGAGAAAGAGAAGAGAAGGAGAAGAGAAAGAGAAGAGAAGGAAAGTGGAGAAGAAGATCAAAGAGAAGGTTTCAAAGAGACAAGCCTAATTCTCAGGTATGGGTACTATCTCCATGTAATTCTACAAATCTTAGAATGGATAGTGAAGAGGGAATGATCTAGGAGAAACCCAAATCATCCATCCATGGTTAGGTTTTCATGAAAAACCATGGGGGAAATCATAAAAACCATATAGGTGAATGAACTCCAGTTCTAGACCATAGAACATGTGTGGAATGGATTGTAGAAGCAAGCCATAGGACCCCAAACAAGAAGGAATGGACTGAAGGATGAAAATTTGACGAAACCCACAGGGGGTCGCACGGGGGGTCGATGGCCAATCGACCCTACAAGACCCTAACAATCGACCCCCAGTGTTCGGGAAGTCCAGACTGTGGGTGATCGCACCCAGGGTCGATGGAACCTCCAACCCTGGCATCGACCCCCAGTTAACAGCATGTTTTTTAAAGTTTGAATTAATTCAAATTAATTTATATCGACTTGATTAGGTCTTCTAGTGTTATAATATCGATATATAGTTGATTCTTAAAGCTTGAAAGAGGACCTACGATCAAGTAAAGGTGAGGGAACAAAACCTAAACTAATTGGTTAATAATAAACTGTTTTACTTTTGAGTCCAATGCCATGATTGATTTTATGCGTGTATGATTGTTATGTGCATTCAACATGTCATCCAATATTTCTATTATTACTGTTCCTGCATATTTAATTATTGTTTATAACATGATGATGATGATGATGATGATAGGAATAACCATGTGGGTGTACGTGTGTGGTTGGTGTGTTTGATGCGACAGAGTATCAGCGGGAGGTGTCGTAGGCGGGGCCTCGGCACTCTAGCTCTATCTCTAACTCAAGTCTTGTCCTGTCACATCCTAATTTTATACCATTCAGAACGGTGTGATGAACCGCTATAAACCAACGGTTCAACCAGGATCTCTATTAGGTGGTATCCATTAAAAATAAAATCACGCACATCCACAACCATAATCAGAATAAATACACAATAGTGGAAGTCTTATAATAAATGAACTGAGAACTCTAAATGTAATAACCATATTTAAAATATCAAATTATTGTTGTATCAACTGAGACATAACTAAATAAAATATCAATTACATCTTTTATAAATCCAAAAAAATCCTAATGGAACACGCATGAGTTGCACTCGCATGAAGGGTCATGCGTATCCTCTAAGTCTTTAGCATCCATTGCAGCAACGTGCGCATACACCAAATCATTTATATAATCTGCAACTGTGGTACCTGCATCATCAACTAAAAATATTCGACGTTGAGAGGGTGAGCACAAATCATGGCTCAGTGAGCAAACAAAACATTGCAACAAACATATGCATGCATTCAATTCATATCTTTGGTCTGGTAAATAAGTTTGCAATGTGCTATAGAAAGGATAGGTGGTCAAAGGTCACGTTTATTGGCCCCTCTTCTATACACGAGTATGTAAAGCCGCCAGAAGATAACGTTTATTGTCGACTCACATGCACCCAATTCATGAACATTGTACAACAAATGTTAACATTTATTGTTGTACAGTGCCATACCAACACGTAAGCCCCGGCTGGCGAGGGATTACAAACTGGGCTCGCAACTAACCAATCCTAATGTCAAACAGTGTATCCAAGGCCTCACCCCAGTAACCCTCAATACGTCCATAGAGATAGAGCTAGGGTCTGGTGACCAGGATGAACTACAGTGTCATGTCCCCCCTGATACCCTACAACGTATTAGTTCCGCTAAGGTAATGGCAAGACGATGATGTTTAGTGTACAAGACTTGAGTTAGAGATAGAGCTAGAGTCTGGTGACCAGGATGAACCACAGTGTCACGTCCTTCCCCTGATACTCGCTCGTATCAAGCATACCAATCATTCACATACATCCACTTGCCTATTCCTATCATCATCATCATCATCATGTTATAAATAATAATAAAATATGTATGAACAATAATAATTAAAATATTGGATGACATGTTGAATGCACATAACAAGCATACACGCATAGAAACAATCATGGCATTGGACTCGAATAAAATAGTTCATTATTAACCAGTTAGTTTAGGTCTTGTTCCCTCACCTTTACTTGATCGTAGGTCCTCTTTCAAGCTTTAAGAATCAACTATATATCGATATTATATCACTAGAAAACTAACCAAGTCGATAGAATTTAATTAGAATTAATTCAGACTTTAAAAAGCATGCTACTAACTGGGGGTCGATGCTAGGGTCAGATTTTTAATCGACCCTGGGTGCGACCACTCCTATTCTGGACTTCCTGAACACTGGGGGTCGATGCTCAGGGTCTGGTAGGGTCGACTGGCCATCGACCCCTCATGCGACCCCCTGTGGGTTTTATCAATTTTTCATCCTACAGTCCATTCTTCGTGTTTGGGGTCCTATGGCTTGCTCCTACAGTCCATTCCACACATGTTCTATGGCCTAGAACCGTGGTTCATTCACTTATATGGCTTTCATGATTTTCCCCCATGGTTTTCATGAAAACCTAACCATGGGTGGATGATTTAGGTTCCTCCTAGATCATTCCCGCTTCTCTATCTATTCTAAGGTCTGTAGAATTACATAGAGTTAGTATCCATACATGAGAATTAGGCTTGTTTCTCTGAAGCCTTCCCCTTGATCTTCTTCTCCACTTTCCTTCTCTTCTCTTTCTCTTCTCCTTCTCTTTCTCTCAATCCAATTAGGGTTCTAAAAGGAGTGAAAGTGGCTTAGGGACGTCCTATTTATAGAGTAGAAACTCCTAAAATATGTCCCATTGAGATTAGGAATGAATCCCATTAAAATTAGGAAAGTTTCCTAATTTTTGGTTCGAGCTGTTTTTACCGACTACCGGGGGTCGATAGGGGGGGTCGGAGATCCCGTCTACCCTGGTCCTTAAGATGTCCGACCCCCTTGTGTAAAACTAGGGGTTTAATTTATACTTGGGGGGTCCGACCCTCCCTTGCTGGGTATGCGACCCTCCCCTTATTTTGAGTGTTTTTGGGTCAGTTTAATACCTGGGATCATGATCTCCTTCACGCACTTGATCCGTTTGGTTCGACCATGATGGGTAAACCTGGTTCAAGGTGGTAAGAACGGGTTAGTTTGATACAGGTCTTACAACTCCCCCTACTTATAAAAATTTCATCCCCGAAATTGTTCATACCTTCTGAGTCGAATAAATGAGGGTATTGCTTTCGCATAGCATTCTCTTCTTCCCATGTAATTTCTTCCATGTTTCTACTTCTCCAAGTAACCTTAACATAATAGATATCTCGGTTGCGTAGTCATTGAACCTTTCGGCTGGTGATTTCAGTTGGTGTTACTTCAAATGTCAAATCATCAGTCAAATCAGACAGATCTACTGTCAGAATGTGCGTTGGATCTTTGACATACTTCTTCAATAAGGAAATATGAAATACGTCATGCACACTTGACATAGATGGTGGTAGTGCTAACTGGTAAGCCACTTTCCCACGCTTAGCTAGAATCTCATATGGCCCGACATATCTTGGACTTAGTTTCCCTTTCTGTCCGAACCTTTTCAATCCTCGCATAGGAGATACTTTTAAGAATACTTTATCACCCACGACGAACTCAATGTCTCGGCGTCGGATATCAGCATATTGCTTCTGACAATTCTGAGCTGTTCTCACTCTTTCTTTGATAATGTTGACCAATCGACAAGTCTCTTCAACAAATTTCGGTCCAATAATACTACGTTCCCCAACTTCATTCCAAAACAACGGAGTTCGACACTTTCTGCCATACAGTGCTTCATAGGGTGCCATCTGTATGGTAGCCTGATAGCTATTATTATAGGCAAATTCAATCAGTGGTAACTTTTCATCCCATGATCCTTTAAAATCAATTACACATGCTCGAAGCATATCTTCTAGAATCTGAATTGTACACTCTGACTGTCCATCTGTCTGTGGGTGAAATGCAGTACTAAACTTCAATGTTGTACCCATAGCCTTTTGCAATCCTTCCCAAAACTTTGAAGTAAATCTTGGATCTCTATCGGAAACAATACTTTCAGGTACGCCGTGTAATCGCACAATGTTATCCACATACAGCTTAGCTAACCTCTCCAGTGTATACTGGGGTCGTATAGGTATAAAGCAAGTTATTTTAGTCAGACGGTCTACAATCACCCAAACTGCGTCAACTACTCGAGGAATCAGTGGTAAACCCATGACGAAGTCCATAGTGATGCAGTCCCATTTCCATGCTGGTTTCGATAATGGCTGTAACAGTCTTGCTGGTCTTTGTCGTCAGCCTTTACCTTTTGACAATTTAGGCACTGAGACACGAACTTAGCAACATCTGCTTTCATTCCTCTCTACCAATATAATTTCTTTAGATCATGATACATCTTAGTGCTTCCAGGATGTATCGAATAGATGGTGGTATGGGCTTCTTCCATCAATCGGTGTCTAATGTCCAAACCTTCTATTTTGGATACACATATTCTTCCTTTGTACTTCAGTACCTTTTCTTCGTCCAAGGTGAACTCAGGGTTAGTTCTACCTTTTTCAATGCCTTATTGTACCGTTCTTAGGTAGGGGTCTGATTTGGTAGCTGTCTTCACTTCATCTACAATATCCGGTATAATCTTCAATGCGGTGAACATATTTGAAAACCGATGAATAAACCATTGGTTGGCTGATCCATCTGGTGTATCTATTACAAACTGTTCACTACCATGCTTGAATACTTTTCTGGTGGTACACATTGCGGCAGTTGTGCTAACCTCTCCCTGAGATTTTATCATTGCCTTTCTGCTCAACGCATCGGCTACTACATTAGCTTTCCCTGGATGATACTGGATATCACAATCATAGTCGTTCAATAGTTCCAGCCATCTTCTTTGTCTTATATTTAGCTCCTTTTGATTAAATAGGTAAGTAAGACTTTTATGGTCTGATTTAATCTGAAACTTCTCCCCGTACAGATAATGTCTCCATATTTTGACAGCATGTACTACTACCGCTAATTCCAAATCATGAGTAGGATAGTTCTTTTCATGTGTCTTCAGTTGTCTTGAGGCATAAGCAATTACTTGTTCTCCTTGCATGAGTACACATCCTAATCCCAGTCCTAACGCATTGGTGTACAAAATAAATGGTTGTCCTGGAATCGGTATAGTCAAGATTGGAGCTGATATCAATCTAGCTTTCAAGATTTGGAAACTTTTCTCACATTTATCCGTCCAGACAAACTTCTCGTCCTTCTTAGTCAAACTGGTAAGAGGTACGACAATTCGGGAATAGTCTTCCACAAATCGTCGATAATACCCAGCTAGACCCTGAAAACTTTTAATTTCCGCAACGCTCTTCGGTGCTTCCACTTTACAATAGCCTCAATCTTGCTGGGATCCACTTTAATTCCTTCTGCGGATACTACATGGCCTAGAAATGCGACTTCCTTTAGCCAAAACTCACACTTTGTAAATTTGGCGTAGAGCTTTTCCCTTCGTAGTCGCTGCAGAGCGGTGTTTAGATTCTCGACATGAGTTTCCTTGTCTTTGGAGTAGACTAATATATCATCAATGAATACAATAACCGACGTATCCAACATGTCATGGAAAACCCGGTTCATAAGTTCCATAAAGGTTGCTGGTGCGTTTATCAATCTAAAAGACATGACCAAAAATTCATAATGTCCATATCTGGTCCTGAATTCTGTCTTGGGGATATCACCATCCTTAATCTTCAGCTGATGGTAGCCTGACCGAAGATCAATCTTTGAGAACACTTTGGCACCTTGCAACTGATCGAACAGGTCATCGATCCGAGGCAATGGATACTGATTCTTGATTGTCAGTTTATTCAGTTCTTGGTAGTCTATACACAAGCGAACGCTACCGTCCTTTTTCTTCACGAATAAAACTGGCGCTCCCCATGGTGATATGCTAGGGCGAATGTAACCCTTGTCTAGAAGTTCCTGTAGTTGTACTTTCAATTCCTTCAGTTCAGTAGGAGCCATTCGATAGGGTGCTTTCGATACTGGTGCGGCTCCCGGTATAAGATCTATGACGAACTCTGTAGCTTGGTCGGGTGGTAATCCTGGTAATTCTTCAGGGAATACGTCTGGATAGTCACGCATGACATCAATATCTTCCATTCATGGTGCTTACTTGGTAATGTCAACCACCGATACTAAATAACCGACTGCTCCTTTCTCAAGGCACTTCTTAGCCTTTAGTGCCGAGAGTATGAGCTTTCGTTTTCGGGGAAGTTTCGTCCCTATAAAACTGAACTCGGCTCCTTCCTTATCTTTAAATGTCAGCTTCTTTTTTACACATAATAGGTTTGCAGAATGCCGAACTAACCAGTCCATTCCTAAGATGACGTCAAAGTCTGCCATCTCAAGTTGGATCAAGGTCGCATCCAAGGTCTTTTCATCAATAAGAACTGGACATGGTCCATAACCTTTTTCTAACTCCACTTCTAATCCCATAGGTGATCGTACAAGTAGTTTGTAGTCTAAGGATTTAAGGGGTAGATTTAACTTCTTTCCAAACATCACAGATATAAAGGAATGAGTAGCTCCTAAATCAAAGAGTACTCTGCCAGGAATGCCATTAATAGAATCAAAGAGTACTCTGGCAGGAATGCCATTAATAGATACGATACCTATGATTTGTTTTGGTTTAGTCTACATGCTCATACAATGTAATACAACTAAAAAAATGTAAGTCATACCTGTAACCACATCAGGCGATGCGGCAGCATCATTGGATGTAACCGCGTAAACTCGTCCTTGATGTAGCTGCTTCTTGGGCTTAGGACATTCCCTTACTATATGTCCCATTTGGTTGTAGTTAAAACATTTTGCCCCTTCAGTAATTGGCTTCTGTTGCTGTTGAACTACGGGGATAGTCTTGGCTGCAGCGGTAAAGCCTTGAGCACGGAAGGGTTTGAATATTTTGTTATTCCCTTCATTATAAGAATTTCCAACTGGCCTTTTTATACCCCTATTTTGCATGAAATAACTCTCCTTCTGGCTCGATTCTATAACTCGAGCAATTTGTGCTGCTTCATTATAGATTTTCTTTTCATGTCCCGGAACGTGCTCAAGGATGCTTCCCCTAAGTCCCATGATGAACCTTCGGGTCTTTGTGGTTTCCTCTTGCAGTCTAGTGGGTGCAAAGAAGAACAGCTCTTCCTAACGCTGTTGATAAGCATCCACGGTCATCTGTCCCTGATATAAACTCAGGAACTCTCTTTCCATAGAATCTCTGAAACTCCCTGGAAAGTACTTCTCAAAGAACGACTCCTTATAAATATCCCAAGTCAATTGGGCATGCTTTGTAAGTAAATAAGCTCTGGTAGACCTCCACCAATGGTGTGCATCTCCTTTCAGTATAAAGGTGGCACACAACACTTTCTCTTCTTCATTTAATGTCATCATCATAAAGTTCCTTTCCATTTCGTCGACCCAGTATGCCAGCCATAAAGGATCTGCTGGCTTGCCATTAAATTCTCTGGGCTTCAATTTCAGAAAACACTCCACCAGTCTGGAGTGGTCTAGAGGCTGCAGAACATACGCTCCATATATAGGTGGTTGGTATTGATATCCACCTTGAGCTATTTCAGGATTCGGTACTTGAGCCTGCATGATAGGAGTCTGAGGTGTGTGGGGTACTGTGTTACTTCCCCCGGGTGCTGTGCTTGCCTGTCCAGCTGGCATTGGAGGTGTTTGTGCAACTGGAGGAGTTATGCCTATGGCAGCTTGGATAGTAGCTTGTGCCTGTTGCATCTGTTGCAGCTGTTGGGCCAGGTTCATTAGAACTGAGGCCAAGTCTATAGATGGAGCTGGCAGATTGGTAGGATTTGCCTGCCCATTTATGACGGATGGCGCTGTGTTCCTGTCCCCCTGTGGTCCAGGATGTGTCTGGTTATCTTCCCCCACAGGTGGTGGTGGAATAGAGTTACGGCTCTGTCTGGTTGCTTTATGTCCCGCCATAAATAATTCTGCTAGTAGGATTGCCTGAAATCATTGAACACGAGAGAAAATCATTAATTACTTCATTCCAATATTTTTAAATCCACTAACAATTGCAAATTTCAAATTTTTCAGATCATTCAATCGAAAATGTTGTGTTTTCACTGTAGGGTCGATGGGTATCTGACCCTCAGCATCCGACCCTGGGAAATCACCCATTTTTCCCAAGAGCCGGGGGTCGATGGGGGGGGGTCGGAGTATGTCCGACCCAGGGTGCGACCCCTGGTTCTCTGTCAGGTTCCCGAGAGCTAAGGGTTGATGCGGGGGTCGATATGGGGGTCGATTGTTCTAATCGAATTGTCCGACCCCCGTACAAAAAATCTGATTTTTAAGTCCGATTCAAAGTCCATTTCTCATTCTTCCTTCTCCGCTTCGACTCAGTTCGTTCCTCTGAGTTTCAACAGTTCTCATTCTGACCCGTTGGTGGTTTGCACTCCTCGTTCCATCGTCTACACGTCCGCTACTGGTATTTCTTCTACCTTTTCATGTTTTTAGGTTTCTTAACCTAGGTTTTTACTTGTTTAACTTGTATTTTTCAAATTAAACTTCTTCCAACCATAAAAATTTGATTTTTATTGGGGGCTTTTGTTATTGATGACTCGAGGAACGAAATCCCTCAAAAATATTTGAGTTTCATTGATTGGTTATCGAGAAACTTGAAATTTTCACTTTTTGCCCTAATTTTGGTGAAATTTTGAATTTCTTGAAACTTCTTGCAATTCAATCTAATTAGTTGAAATTTCCGACTGTTTAAGTCTCACAAGTTAGTTTCGGATCTATGTAAGTCCTGCTGCCCACGTGTATGGTTGAAAAGTGAGGCTTTTGACCAATTTCCATCGTTATTACGTCGAAATCTCGGGTTTTTACTCTCTACTAACCCATTATTTGTTTTTCTTTCTTATTTGCAGATACTATAGCTCATACCAAAGTACCCAGAGTTCGCGACCATCTTCGTTTCCGTTCCAACGAAGCCGAGGCACAGTATGCCCACTACGCTCGCAAGAATGTAGAGGGAGGTCGCAAAGTGAACTTGGCTGAGTTATCCTTGTTCAATGTGGAGAGAGAATTTGGTGATATGGGATGGCTCCCTATCATCACTTATGACGCGTGTACCCGTCCTGATTTGGTACGCCAGTTCTACTATAATCTCCCGGTGGTGGGAGATTACAATGATGTGGAGAGGGGTGATGAGCTGCGCATCACGAGCTATGTCAAGGGAGTTGACATCTCATTTGACTATCGGCAGCTGGCCGACCTACTGGGCATTTCCTATGCTGGCCCCATGGTGTTCTGTGCTCCTGGAGAGCCCCAGTTCTTCTCTCTACAGATGAGGGCTGAGATTGATAGTCAGCTCCTCCGACCTGATCGTTGGCAGATGAGAGCATGTTATCTGCGTTCAGATCCACGGGTATACTGCAAGATCATTTAGCATAACCTGATACCGCAGAGTGGTCATTATGAGAGGATCTCCCAGCTGACCCAGTATCTCTTATACTGTATATGCACTAGGCTGCCCGTCTACCTTCCATACAGCATTATGCGTACCATGATCAGTGCTATGTTTCCCAGTCACACTGGCAACCTTCCTTACAGATGCATGATCACTACCTTGCTTACCCGCCTGGGGGTTGACCTAATGGATGAGAAGATTCAGGAGAAATCCTTCTCATCACCTCTGGATTGGGAGGCTATTTGCAAGATGGGCATGCAGGATGCCCAGGTCAGTGATGAGGAGAGGAACGCGATGGTGCGCCCTCGCACTCGAGTGGAGATGGCTGATGCTGAGGCTGTAGCAGCAGCCGCTGGAGCAGGGGTTCCTGGGGATGATGATGATCGACTATATATGGATGTAGATGCCATACCCCCTCCATCACCTACTCATGCTACTGGAGTTGGTCCATCTTCTTCAGCTGGTCCTTCGCATGCAGCTAGTCCTTCGTATACTCCATCTGATGACATGATGAGGATATTACACGAGATACGAGAGGTTCAGCGTATGTCTGACCTGAGGATGGGAGAGCTTCTAGAGGCTCAATGATCGTCCGATCAGCGGGTGGGAGAGCTTCTGGTTGCTCAGCACGTATCGGATCAGCAGATGGGAGAGCTGAGGGATGCTCAGCGTGTGACTGACCAGCGGGTGGCTGATCTTACAGCTAGTCTCCAGACGACCCAGACTCAGATAGCTTGGTTGACCCGTGTCTACGCTGAGGACTATGATTGAGACCGTGAGGCACCGTCTCCCCCATCACCTCCAGCTTCTTGATGTACTTCGTTTATTTTTCTTTTTGTAATTCAGAGTAACTGTCAGCTTTCGAGCTGCCCCTTTCAAAGTCAGAATGCTGGGCATTATGAGTAAGGCCCGCGCAACCTAGTTGCGCGCAGGATTGTGGACTGTACTCTGCTTTAATCATATATATATAAACATTTGTTCTTCCTTTTGGTTGTATATAAATTTGTTTCTCATTTGATAGATGCATTATTCTCTTTTAGTCTAGTCTCAAACAACATAGATGCTTATGTTGTGTTATTATTACATCTTTTAAACTTTTATCATATCTCAGTTCACGACCTTTTGTGGAAGTATATGGTTTCACAGATAAAGCCTGAGAGGCTCTGATACTAAGTTGTCACACCCTAATTCTGCACCATTCAGAACGGTGTGTTGAACCACTATAAATCAACGGTTCAACCAGGATCTCTATTAGGCAGTATCCATTAAAAATAAAACCACGCACATCCACAACTATAATAAGAATAAATACACAATAGCAGAAGTCCTATAATAAATGAACTGAGCACTCTAAATGTAATAACCATATTTAAAATATCAAATTATTGTTGTATCAAGTGAGACATAACTAAATAAAATATCAATTACATCTTTTATAAATCCAATAAAATCCTAATGGAACACGCATGAGTTGCACTCGCATGAAGGGTCATGCATATCCTCTAAGTCTTCAGGCTCCATTGCAGTAACGCATGCAAACACCAAAATCATTTATATAATCTGCAACTTTGGTACCTGCGTCATCAACTAAAAATATTCGACTTCGAGAGGGTGAGCACACATCATTGCTCAGTGAGCAAAGAAAACAATCCAATAAACATATGCATGCATTCAATTCATATCTTTGGTTTGGTAAATAAGTTTGCAATGTGCTATAGAAAGGATAGGTGGTCAAAGGTCACGTTTATTGGCCCCTCCTCTATACACGAGTGTGAAGCCGCCCAAAGGTAACGTTTATTGTCGACTCACATGCACCCAATTCATGAACATTGTACAACAAAGGTTAACGTTTACTGCTGTACAGTGCCATACCAACACGTAAGCCCCTGCTGGCGAGGGCTTGCAAACTAGGCTCGCAACTAACCAATCCTAATGCCAAACAGTGTATCCAAGGCCTCACCCCAGCATCCCTCAGTACATCCATAGAGATAGAGCTAGGGTCTGGTGACCAGGATGAACCACAGTGTCACGTCCCCCCTGATACCCTACAACGTATTAGTTCTGCTATGGTAATGGCGATACGACGATGTTTAGTGTACAATACTTGAGTTAGAGATTGAGCTAGAGTCTGGTGGCCAAGATGAACCACAGTGTCACGTCCTCCCCTTGATACTCGCTCGTATCAAGCACACCAACCATTCACAAACATCCACATGCCTATTCCTATCATCATCATCATCATCATATTATAAATAATAATTAAATATGCATGAACAGTAATAATAGAAATATTGGATGACATGTTGAATGCACATAACAAGCATACACGCATAGAATCAATCATGGCATTGGACTCGAATAAAACAGTTCATTATTAACCAATTAGTTTAGGTCTTGTTCCCTCACCTTTACTTGATCGTAGGTCCTCTTTCAAGCTTTAAGAATCAACTATATATCGATATTATATCACTAGAAAACCTAACCAAGTCGATAGAATTTAATTAGAATTTATTTGGATTTTAAAAAGCATGCTGCTAACTGGGGGTCGATGCTAGGGTTGGAGTTTTGATCGACCCTGGGTGCGACCACCCCTATTCTGGACTTCCCGAACACTGGGGGTCAATGCTCAGGGTCTGGTAGGGTCAATTGGCCATCGACCCCCATGCGACCCCCTGTGGGTTTTGTCAATTTTTCATCCTACAGTCCATTATTCGTGTTTGGGGTCCTATGGCTTGCTCCTATAGTCTATTCCACACATGTTCTACGGCCTAGAACCGTGGTTCATTCACCTATATGGCTTTCATGATTTCCCCCATGGTTTTCCATGAAAACCTAACCATGGGTGGATGATTTGGGTTCCTCCTAGATCATTCCCTCTTCTCTATCTATTCTAAGGTCTGTAGAATTACATGGAGTTAGTATCCATACCTGAGAATTAGGCTTGTTTCTCTGAAGCCTTCTCCTTGATCTTCTTCTCCACTTTCCTTCTCTTCTCTTTCTCTTCTCCTTCTCTTTCTCTCAATCCAATTAGGGTTCTAAAAGGAGTGAAAGAGGCTTAGAGACGTCCTATTTATAGAGTAGAAACTCCTAAAATAAGTCCCATTGAGATTAGGAATGAATCCCATTAAAATTAGGTAAGTTTTTTAATTTTTGGTTCGAGCTATTTTTACCGACTACCGGGGGTCGATAGTGGGGGTCGGAGATCCCATCGACCCCCCTGTGTAAAACTGGGGGTCTGACTTTATACTGGGGGAGTCCGACCCTCCCTTGTTGGGTCCCCTTATTTTTAGTATTTTTGGGTCAGTTTAATACCTGGGATCGTGATCTCCTTCACGTACTTGATCCGTTTGGTTCAACCATGATGGGTAAACCTGGTTCAAGGTGGTAAGACCGGGTTAGTTTGATACGGGTCTTACATGTCCACTAACATCGTCGTATCGCCATTACCTTAGCAGAACTATTACGTTGTAGGGTATGAGCAAAAGTGGCCTCGGACCGTGTAGTCTTTGACTCTGCCGGGGGGCTTTAGCCCTATCTCTATGGACGTATTGAGGTATGCTGGGGTGAGGCCTTGGATACACTGATTGGCATTAGGATTGGTTAGTTGCGAGCCCAGTTTGCGAGCCCTCACCAGCAGGGGCTTACGTGTTGGTATGGGGAACGGGTACAGCAATAAACGTGACATTTGCGTGTACATTGTCCATGGTGGGTGCATATGGGTCGACAATAAACGTTACCTTTGGGCGGCTTCACACACTCGTGTATAGAGGTGCAACGTCAATAAACGTGACCTTTGGCCACCTATCCTTTCTATAGCACATTGCAAACTTATTTACCAGACCAAAGATATGAATTGAATGCATGCATATGTTTGTTGCATTGTTTTGTTTGCTCACTGAGCCATGATGTGTGCTCACCCTCTCGACGTCGAATATTTTTAGTTGATGATGCAGGTACTACAGTTGAAGATTATATGAATCCTCTGGTGTATGCGTGTGTTGCTGCAATGGAAGCTGAAGACTTGGAGGATACGCATGATGCCTCATGCGAGTGCAACTCATGCGTATTCTATTAGAATTTTATTTGAATTTATAAAAGGATGTAATTAATATTTTATTTATTTATGTCTCAGTTGATACAACAATAACTTGATATTTTAATTATGATTATTACATTTAGAGTTCTCAGTTCATTTATTATAAGACTTTCGCTATTGTGTATTTATTCTGATTATGGTTGTGGATTTGCATGGTTTTATTTTTAATGGATACCACCTATTAGAGATCCTAGTTGAACCGTTGGTTTTTTAGCGTTTCATCACACCGTTCTGAATGGTGCAGAATTGGGGTGTGACACCTGAGGTTCACCACCATCTCTAAAAACGGAGGCTGGCTTCTTCTCTCAGTTATTGAAGTAGCAAAACCAGAATCAGAACAATGAAATGTGAAGGATTTGTTTTTCAAATCAGATAACCCTAGAATCCGTAAGGTTTTCGAATGACGACGGTATTTCCCCAATGAGATTGTTATAGATCAGATCAAGATGATTCAAAGACAATTCTTTTGGTATGTCACCTGAAAGGTTGTTATAACCCAAGTAAATCAATTTCAGACTCTTGATTGGCCCTAACTCCCGTAGAATTTCACCTACGAACTGGTTCTAAGCTAACGTTAGATACTGGAACTCTGTAAGGTTCTATATGGAATTAAGAATGCTTACGGTGAAGATTGATTTGGTTTTCTTCGAATCTATATTTCTTATGTGTCACACCCCAATTTTGCACCAACCAGAATGGTATGATGAACCGTCTATGATCCAACGGTTTAACCAGGATCTCGAATTGGCTGTGTCCTTTTACTTAAACCATATACATCCACAACCATAATCAGAGTAAATAAACAATAACGAAAGTTTTTAATATTAATGAATTGAGTATCTAACAGTGATATCATAAATAAAGTATCCAATTATCTCAAATAACTGAAGACATAAAATAAAATAAAATAATCAATTACATGTTATGAATAATTTAACAATTAAATCTAATCAAAGACGCATGAGTTGCACTCATACGACGAATCATGCAACTCCATCATAGCTTCTGCATCCATCGCCCCAATATTTTCGTACATCGGAGCATTCATATATTTTTCTACGGTAGAACCTGCATCATCAACTAAAAATATTCAACGTCGAAAGGGTTAGCACACATCATGGCTCAGTGAGTAAAAAAAAACAATGCAACAAACATATGCATGAATTCAATTCATATCTTTGGTCTAGTTCATAAGTTTACAATGTGCAATAGAAAGGATTGGTGGCCGCCGCACCTCTATACACGAGTGTGTGAAGCCGCCCAATGGATCAAAACCATTGCCATCCCACATGCACCCATCATGGAATAGAGATAGAGCTAAAGTGCCCAGATCAAACACCACATGACACTTCCCCTGATGCCCTACCCATACCAACACGTAAGCCCCTATTGGCGAGGGCTTGCAAACTGAGCTCGCAAGTAACCAGTCCTAATGTCAAAAAGTGTATCCAAGGCCTCACCCCAGCATCCCTCAATACGTCCATAGGGATAGAACTAAGGCCCCCCGATAGAGTCAGAGACTACACGGTCCGAGACCACCTCCCCTGATGCCCTACGACGTAATAGTTCTGCTAAGGTAATGGCAATTTATGACGATGTTAGTGGACAAGACTTGAGTAGAGATAGAGCTAGAGTCTGGTGACTAGGATGAACCACAGTGTCACGTCCCCCCCTTGATGCTCCACTCGCATCAAGCATACTAACCACACACATTCATTCACATGCCTATTCCTAGCATCATCATCATCATCATGTTATAAATAAACTGAATTAAATATGCATGAACAGTACTAATAGGAATATTGGATGACTTTTGAAATGCACAATACACGCATACAAGCATGGAATCATTAATGGCATTGGACTCAATAAATAAAAACAATTTATTTTTAGCCAATTAGTTTAGGTCTTGTTTCCTCACCTTTTGTTGATAATAGATCCTCGTTCAAGATTTATAATTCACTCTTAGACCACTTGGAAATCTAACAAATTTATAGATTTTAAATTAAAACTAATTCCCATGAATTTAGACTAACATAACTGAGGGGTCGCAGGTGTGGCAGCACCTGTGGTCTCAGTTTCTGCGACCACAGGTTGTGTGGTCGCAAGGAGTAGTCGCATATCCTATGACCATACGTGCGACCACACCCTCCCTGGAAACTTCTCGAGGCCATGTGGTCAGACATGTGTGTTTCGTATAGTCGCACATCATGCGACCACATGTGCGACCATACGTGTAATGGTCAACTTTTCATCCTCAACTTCATTCCTTCATGTTTAGATCCCTTGGCTTATCATCATGGTCGTTCCTATGATTGTTCTTTGGCTCAGAACTAGTATTTTATACAGAATCCATTGTCCACATAATTTCCTTCCATGGATTCACTTGGAATTATCCATGGATTAATGATTTGGGTTTCACCTAAATCCTATCTCCTTCATGAACTATTCTAGGCTCTCAATTTAAATGGAAAATGTTTTCATACCTTAAGCTTGTTGAAGATTCAGAGTTTTCTCTGAATTTTCTTCCTCCTTAGTCTTCCTCTTCAATTCTCCTTCTTTTCCTTCTCTTCTCTTTCTCTCACTTTCAGTTTGAGCTCTAAAAGAGTGAAAGAGGCTAAGGGATGTCCTATTTATAGAGGAAAATCCTCCATAATATGCCCTACTAAGTTTAGGAAAGAACCACCTTCGGATTTGGAAGGTTTCCTAATTTCGGTTTCTGACTGGGTTTGTATGGTCGGAGGTGGGGTCGCAAAACCCGTTGACCACACCCTCTGAAACATGCCACCACACGACCTAAATTCCTATGGTTCCATTATTTTGAGGTGTGGTCGGTCACACCTGTTTAGGTATGCAACCACACGCTCATAATTGACTGTTTGTGGGTTGATTTCATACCTGATCTTGTGGTTTCTACACGCACTTGGTACACTTGGCTCGACCATGATAGGAAGACCTAATACAAGGTGGTAAGACCGATTAGTTCGATACGGGTCTTACATAATGGGTCTCTCTAAAGGTGTGCTCCAAGTGATTTAAATTAAGCTCCTAATGTTATGCCTAATTTGCAATAATTGAGCCCTTTTGGTTCCTTATCTCCAAAGTTGTGCTCTAAGTGATTTAAAGCGACAATTTTGAAGTCTCTCCAGTAATCAACGTTAAACGTGCATTTTTGTTAGAGCAAGAATGAAAGAGAGGGAACAGAGTGGGAACCGAAGAGAGAGAGAGGGAGGAAGAAGATGGTTGTTGTAGGATTTAGTTTTGGGGGTATTATCGTCTTTTACTTTTAAAATAAGGGTAATATTGTCCTAATATTTGCAACTAATGGGACTCTACTAACGGGTGGGGTCTCTTTGACTAATGGTGGAAAAAATTTGGGTGGTAGATGAGACTTTTGAAATTGTTGGGGGTTAGATCGAATTTGACATAGTTTTTGGGGGTTAGATGAAATTTTTTCTATATTTTATATATATGATATATACTATATATATATATATATATATATATATATATATATATATATATATATATATATATATATATATATATATATATATATATATATATATATATATATATCTTCATATATATTATATTATTATATATATAATATCTATGTATAAAGAAGAAGAAAGAGAGTGGAATCCAACACGGGGAGAGAGAAAGAGAGAGACTAGGAGAGAAAAGAGGAAAAGGAAGAAAGAGAGACGAAGAGAGCGAGAGAGAGAGAGAACAAAAAAGACGAAAGAGAGGAAGAGACACATAGAGAGAAAGAATAAGAGAGAAAGAGAGAGAAGATCGGTAGAGGTGCTAACACCTCCACCTCTTCTCCCTAAAACCCAACCACCTCCCATGCTTCATTAATTCATTCAGCCGAAAAAGAAGCCTGCCCTGCCAATATTTCATTAAACCCACCGCCATCGATACCTACATCGACACTCCATGCAACCGGTCGATTTTCCTCCAGCATACAGTAGACCAACAACCTACTACACTCCAAGCCCATCACTCATTAAACCCACAGCCATGCTACCTCCTGCCCACCGTAACCCAGCACTCCACCCACCTGCAAGCACTCCACTCATATGCAAATACTCCACCTCACCTTACCTGCACAGCCACCGACCACACCACTCTCCCATTGCCCTGCTAACCACTCCATCCACTGCTCTTATTCAATGCAACCACTGCCAACTACACTCCACCTCCCATAATCTGTACAGCGCACCAACAACGTTGACACTCCTCTAATCTCCATCGAATCCTACTCTAATCTACTCCATCTCCCATTAAACCCTAACTGTAGCCACCCCTGTTTGAGCATTTTCTCCTATAAAAACCCAACAGACCACCGAACCTGTGGGATTTTTTTGGCATGGCTGTTCACCATCTGGAGAACACTAGATCTAAAGCTCCAGCAAGAGAAAAAAAACTTGCTACTACACCTCCCTGCACAACAAACCCTCAGCCATCACTCGCAGCCCCGACCAACTTCCATCACCCCTGCTACCATCTCAACCACCTGTAGACACCCGCAGTTACCCATGATCGACTCCATTGCTGACCACTACTCTCAATTCCTGGTCAACCAATAACTTCCAACCATTTTCAAACAAAGCCCGTAATCCTGTGAATCACCACAGCATCTTCTACTTACCTGTTGCAGACCACATTGATACCACCTGCCATTCTTTTCATCGACTCAAGGAGACTATTCCGCGACCATTGACAAACCTTCGATCACCTCGCGACACACTACGACGACCATCATCAATGACCCGACGACCCTCGCGATTCTTGCGATGACCTGGGCAACACTTCATCACACATATTAGCCGAAACGAACAAGGTCGGCCTTCC
The DNA here is from genome assembly GCA_028583415.1 of Protea cynaroides. Taxonomy (NCBI): domain Eukaryota; kingdom Viridiplantae; phylum Streptophyta; class Magnoliopsida; order Proteales; family Proteaceae; genus Protea; species Protea cynaroides. Next base: position 50,595,014 of record CM053276.1, read on the forward strand.
TTTTCTTTTCCTTCGCTCGGTTTGAATGGTAACATGTAACGCATCCAATATGTTGTTATTTTTTTTTATTCTTTGATATCGATGCATGCATTACATTGGTTTGATATCATGCATGGTGTATGATATTGTGTTGTATATTATTCTTTTTATCTTGCAGGCATATTGTATGATAATACATGTAAATATGGTATTAAATCTAATAACCATTGATTTTGGTTAAATTTGATCCCATTGATTCGAAAAAAATATGTTTTGATCTATTTTGATAGTAATTATGTCCCAATTGATCTGCAATTTTTATGGAATTGATCCGATTATGGAAATTGAATGGAATTGATCCGATTGTGAAAATTTAAATGGAATTGATCCAATAATGGAAATTGAATGTGATGAAAATTATTCTGATCATAGGATTTAAATTTTTGTGATTGGTCCGACCATATGATTGTAGTTTTAATGTGGTTGATCCAACCACATGATCTGAATTTTATGAGAATTGATCATGACCGTATGATTGGAATTTTGATGAGTTGACCATGGCCATTGATTTGAATTTTGATGTGACTAAAACACATCCATTGATCTTAATATTTTAATGTGAATTTTAAGATGGTCATTAGATGTGATTTTAAGCAATTTGAACCATCAGATTGTCTTGATAAGTGATTTTAATCAATCTGAGCGGTTGGATTGTTATGGTAAGCAATCTGAACCATTAGATTGTCTTTGGAAATGATTTAAATGAATCTGAATCATTGGATTATCATGATGAGTGATTTGAACCATTAGATTATCTTTGGAAGTGATTTTAATCAATCTGAACGGTTAGATTATGATCTTGAGTGATTTGAACCGTTGGAATGTCATCGTGGATATTTTGAGTGATATAAACCATTGGATTATCATTTTGTGAAATCTAGGCCATTGATCTTAGCTATTTTAATGAGATACAAGTCATTGATTATGATTATAACTTGATGTGAGATCTGAGCCATTGATATTGGCTATTTTGATGAAATCTAAGTGTTGATCATAATTATCAATGTTTTGAAGAGATCTAACCGTCAGATTGAGGATCTGATATTGTTGACATTGTTATATTCATGCATCTATCATGTCCACTTGATTACATTGTCATATTGTGCACTGCCATGTTTAGAATGCTTACACTATTAGCTTTGAGTACACTGCCATGTTTGATATGCTTGCTAACATCATGGTTGAATGACGTTTATGTTGGCAAGAACTTATTTTTCACTACACCTTAGTCGAACTACCATGCATATACATTGTTGGAAGACATTCTTAGGTGTGGAGATGTGCAAGTAGGAATCCACATTCAGGGAAGGGAAAAAGCAGAAAAGGTAAAAGCCTCAATCAAGAAGCATGATGCCTAGCCCAACAATTTCAAAATTACGGTTTAGGTTACAAGGGTAGCTTTAGGATGATCCCTACTCTTCAGTTCATTTCTCCTAGGGTGCCGAAACCTAGATAGGTGTGATGAGATTCCAATCATAAATCTTTTAGGTTCATTACTCGGTCCTACGGGACCACCCATATTCTGACCCAAACTGGTCATCCAATGAATAACCCATCTCTTTCGAACTACGCGGATCTTGATTCTCAGGGCAATACCCTGAGATACGTAGGTAGTTTGGCCATGAGACCCAAATACGAACCCACACTCTAGTCTTGTAAAATCATTCCATGTCCTTGTCTCCTTGGTTGCCAAGGCTCCAACCCAAGTTATGTGTTTTTTAATATGCACCTCTTTGCTTGGCGAGGTTCTACTTATGAGTACTCATCCCCTTGCTTAGCTTGACTACCTTTTTGCTCGGTGAGGTTCATCTGTTCCAAAGTGTGCTTGTGAGTACGACTCTCTTTTCTTGCCGAGGTTCTACTTATGGTTCTTAGCTCCTTAGGTTATCCATATCTATCGTCATCTACACATTTATCCACAACCCATCTTTTTCGAACTATGTGGATCCTGATTCTCAAGCAGTCATAGTGAGATAGGTAGGTAGTTAAGGAAAGAGACCCAAATACGGACCCATACCCTATTCTTGTGAAAACATTTGCATCCCCTTTCCTGGTGGGACCATCCTCTTGCTTGGCAAGATTCCTTATTCATCCCTTTGTTTAGCGGGACCATCCTCTTTCTTGGCAGGATTCCTTATTTATCTCCTTGCTTGGCGAGACCATCCTCTTGCTTGGCAGGATCCTTTACGCATCCCCTTGCTTGGCGGGACCATCCTCTTGCTTGGCAGGATGCCTTTTACCTTATCCCCTTGCTTGGCGGGACCATCATCTTACTTGGCAGGATCCCTTGCCTCATCCCCTTGCTTGGCAGGACCATCCTCTTACTTGGTAGGATCTTCCACCTTATCCCCTTGCTTGGCGGGACCATCATTTTACTTGGCAGGAACCCTTGCCTCATCCCCTTGCTTGGTGGGACCATCCTCTTGCTTGGCAGGATCTGTAAGACCCGTTTCAATCTAACCCGGTCTTACCACCTTGAACCAGGTTTACCCATCATGGTCGAGTCAAATGGACCAAGAGCGTGAAGGAGATCGAGATCCCAGGTATCAAATCGACCCAAAAACACTTAAAATAGGGGAAGGGTCGCATACCCAGCTAAGCAGGGTCGGACCTCCCAAAACAGAAAGTCAGACCCTCAGTTTTGAAGGGAGGGTCGGACAGCTTAGGACCCTAGGGTCGACGGGATCATTGACCCTCCCATCGACCCTCGGTCGCCGTAAGAAAATAAAATTAGGAAATTTCTTAATTTTTGATTGGGATTCTTTCTTAATCTCAAAGGGACTTATTAGGATATTCCTACTCTATTTAAAGGACGTCCCTAAGCCACTTTCACTCCTTTCACAACCCTAATTGAATTGAGAGAAAGAGAGGAGAAGGAAAAGAGGAAGAAGAAAGGCAAGGAAGAGAACTTAGCAAAAAGGAGAAGAATTTCAAAGAAAAAGTAATCTTCTCAGGTATGGAGACTAATTTATGAGTTTCTACAGACCTTAGGATAGTTATTGGAGAGAGTGTGATCACGGAGAAACCCAAACCATCAAGCTACGGTTAGGTTTTCGTGGAAAACCATAGAAGAATGCATGAAAGCTATCTAGGTGATTGATTCGTGGTTCCAGACCATGGAATGAATGATTAATAGAATGTAGAAGCAAGCCATTGGACCCCAAACACGAAGAATGGATTAAAAAGATGGAATTGGACCAAAGTGCACAAAGGGTCGCACCGAGGGTCGATGACCATCCGACCCTAGGTGGTCGCACCCAAGGTCGATCAGGACTCCGACCCTACCTCCGACCCTCATTTAACAGAGTGGTTTTTAAATCTGGAATTAATTCTAATTAAATTCTATCGACTTTGTTAGGTCTTCTAGCAATATATAACACTATAAAGGTGATTCTAAAGCTTGGAAAAGCATCTTATAGTAAGCTAAGGTGAGGAACCAAAACTCCAAACTAAATTGGTTAATAACAAAAATTGTTTTCTATTTCTTGAGTCCTATGCCATGCTTGATTCTATGTGAATATGTTTGTAATGTGCATACAACATGCCATCCAATATTTCTGTTACTTGTTCATGCATAGTTACTTTATTGTTTATAACATGATGATGATGAAGATGATAGGAATAGGCATGTGCTTGTATGTGTGTGGTTGATGTACTTGATGCGAGCGAGTATCAGGGGAGGTGTGATGAGAACATCAATAAATGTTAACCTTTGGAGGGTCTCAGCACTTTAGCTCTATCTCTAACTCAAGTCTTGTGCATTGGCATCGTCGTATCGCCATTACTTTAGCAGAACTATTATGTCGTAGAGTATCAGGGGAGGTGGTCTCGGTCCTTGTAGTCTCTGACTCTACCGGGGGGCCTTAGCTCTATCTCTATGGACATTCTGAGGGATGCTAGGGTGAGGCCTTGGATACACTTTTGGCATTAGGATTGGTTAGTTGTGAGCCCAGTTTGCAGCCCTCGCTAACAGGGGCTTACGTGTTGGTATGGCACTATATAGCAATAAACGTAACCTTTGTTATATAATGTTCATGGTTGGGTGCATGTGAGTCGACGATAAATGTGATCTTCGGCTGATGTCACACACTCGTGTATAGAGGCGGGGTCAATAAACGCCACTTTTGACTACCTAAACCTTTCTATTGCATACTTCAAACTTTAAACCGGACCAAAGATATAAATTGATTTGCATGCATATGTATTGTTGCATTGTTTTGGCTACTCACTGAGCCGTGATGTGTGCTCACCCCTCGACGTCGAATATTTTTAGTTGATGATGCAGGTTATACCGTTGAAGACTATATGAATGCGTCTAAGTACGGGAACGTGGCAGCGATGGAAGCTGAAGCTGAAGTGGATACACACGACTCCTCTTGCGAGTGCAACTCGTGTGTATTTGATTAGATATTTTATAGGTTTCTTTATTGGATTTATTAAGACGTGTATTTGGTATTTAAATATTTATGTCTCAGTTGAAAACAGAATAATTTGCTATTAAATTATTAATATCATCTTAGTTTCTCAGTTCATGTTATTATAAGACTTCCTCTATTGTGTATTTACTCTGATTATGATTACGGATGTGTGTAAGTTTAGATAACGCGGGGATAGCCTATTTGAGATCCTGGTTGAACCGTTGATTTATTAACAGTTCATCACATCATTCTGAATAGTGCAGAATTGGGGTGTGACAACTTGGTATCAGAGCTTATCAGGCCTTGTCCGCTAAACTAACATACATTCGAGACAATTGTGAACTGAGATAGAATAAAAGTAAAAACAGTAATATTAACACACTGTAAACACAAGTGACGATTGAGACCAAATTTAAAAAGAGAATAATGCATCTACTAAAGGGGAAACAAGTTACATATAATGAGAGCGAAACAAAACGTATATGCATAATGAAAGCAGAGTACAGTCCACAACCCGGACAGTTACTCTGAAGTACAAGGAAACTAAAGTACACTCAGGAAGCTGGAGGTGAAGGAGGAGGCGGAGCCTCACAGTCTCTGTCATAGTCCTCAGCATAGACTCTAGTCAACCAGGCTATCTGAGTCTGGGTCGTCTGTAGACTAGCTGTGAGATCGGCTACCCTCCTATTAGTCGCACGCTGAACCTCTATAAGCTCTCCCATCCGTGTGTCTGATATGCGATGCGCAGCAAATAGCTCATCCACTCTCACACGCTGAGCGTCTAGCAACTCCTCCATCCTCAGATCAGATCTGCGCTGAGCCTCCCTGACCTCCTGCAGCATCTCCATCATATCAGGAGGTGGGCGTAGAAGGCCAGCCGCATGCGAAGGACCAGCCTCAGGTACAGGATCCGCCGCAAAAGAAGTACCAACACCAGCCGCATGCGTAGGTGAAGGCGGTGGTATCGTGTCAACATCCATATACATGCGGTCGTCATCATCGACAGGATCCACATGGGCTCTAGCAGCGGCAGCAGCAGCCTCAGCATCAGCCATCTCGATACGAGTGTGAGGGCGCACCATCGCGTTCCTCTCTTCATCACTAACTTGGGCATCCCGCATACCCATCTTGCAGATTGCCTCCCAATCTAGAGGCGACGAGAAGGTCTTCTCCTGGATCTTCTCATCTACCAGGTCAACCCCCAGACGGGTCAGTAGCACTGTAATCATGCGTCCATAGGGTAGATTACCCCTATGACCGGAAAATGTAGCACTAATCATGGTCCGCATGATGATGTAAGGAAGGCAGACCGGCTGTCTGGTGCAGGTACTGTATATCAGGAACTGGGTCAGCTGAGAAACCCTCTCATAATGCCCACTTTGCGGGATCATATTATGCTGGATAATCTTGCAGAAGACCCGTGGAGCTGGACGCATGAAACAAGCTCTCATCTACCATCGATCAGGACGGAGCAACTGATTGTCGATCTCTGCCCTCATCTCCATCTCAACAAACTGGGGCTCTCTAGGCACACAGTACACCAAGGGGCCATCATAGGGAATGCCCAACAAGTCGGCCAGTTGTCGATAATCAAAAGAAATGTGCACCCCTTTAACGTAACTGGTGATGCGCAACTCCTGACCATGCTCAACGTCATTGTAATTCCCCACCACCTGGAGATTACAATAGAATTGGCGCACCAAATCCGGACATGTGCACGCGTCGTATGTAATGACAGGGAGCCACCCCATGTCACCAAAGGCTCCCTCTACGTTGAACACGACTAACTCAGCCAAGTTCACCATACGACCACCCTCAACCTTCTTACGGGCATAGTCGGCATACTGTGCCTCGGCTTCATTAGAACGGAAGCGAAGTGGATCACGCACTCTGGGTATCTTGGTACGAGCCATGGTATCTCCAAAACAAGAAAGAAAAGGAAAAATAAGGAAATTATGGGATAAAAATCTGGAATTCGATTTAATAATGACGTAAGTGACGATAAAGCCCTATTTCTCACCATACAAGTGGGCATGAGAACTTACGTAGGTTAAAATACATCCTACAACCCACATACAGTAGGAAATTTTAACTGACAAAGTCCAATTTGAAGAAATTCAAGAAAAATCGAAAATTTCGACAATTAGGGCAAAAAGAGAAAATTTTAAGTTTCTCGATAACCAACCGATGAAACTTAAAAAATTTTGAGGGCTTTCGTTCCTCGAGACACCAATAACAAAAGCCCCCAATAAAAATCGAATTTTTACGGTTGGAAAAAGTTTAATTTGGAAAATACAAGTTAAATGTGCGAAAACCTAGAAATGGAAACCTAAAAACAGGTAAAAAATGGGAAGACATACCGGTAGGGAAGAAGTGGACGTCGAAATCCAGAATAAAATCGACCAACAACAGTGGAGTAGCACTGTAGCGACTCAGAGTGGAGAGGCGAGTCGAAACGGGAGGGAAATAATAAGAAATGACCCAGAATCGGATCTTAAAAATCTGATTTTTGGTCCGAGGGTCGGACAATTCGACTGGAACCATCGACCCTCGAATCGACCCTCCCATCGACCCTCGGCTCTCGGGAATCTGACATAAAATCAAGGGTCGGATACCCATCAACCCTCGCATCGACCCTCAGCTCTCGGGAAGAACAGGTCATTCCCAGGGTCGGATACTAAGGGTCGGACATACCATCGACCCTCACCATGGACCCTGCATAGAAAAGACAGTATTTGTTTTATAAAATGAGCTAGAATTGGAATTGATTATTGGTTAACGTGCCTACATGAAATATAAATGACTTCTCACCTATTTTGATGATTTTCAGGCACCACCAATCATAAAAAAAAATTATGTATGGACGTAGGGTGACCCGACAGACCCGAAATGCAGTCCCACCACCACCACCCGTGGAGGAGACCAGTCAAGAAAATAACTATGCACCGGGTAATTCAGAACCGGCAAACCCTACAAATTTACCACCTCCACCACCAGAGCTAGCAACAGTGGTGATGAATCTGGCACAGCAGCTGCAGAAGATGCAACACGCACAGGCTCAGATGCAGGCTGCCATGGGAATTATGTTTTAAGCCACTCAGACTGCACCCATGCACACAGGATAAGCCAGTGCAGCATCGGTGGGTAACCACCCAGCTCCTCAGACACCTCAACAACCGGTTGCACAGATTCCAGTGCAAGTACCGGAAGCAGCTCAGGGGAATTACAAGTATCCACCCCATATGTTTGGGGCAAACCCCCAAAATCAGTTGGACCACTCCCGACTAGTGGAGAGATTTTTGAAGATGAAACCCAAAGAATTCAAAGGCAAACCGTCTGATCCGTTGTGGCCAGCCCACTGGATAGACGAGATGGAGAGAAATTTCCTCATGATGACTATCACAGAGGAAGAGAAAGTACTATGCGCCACCTTCAAGCTCAAGGGCGACGCACATCATTGGTGGAAATCTACGAAGGCATATCTACTGACCAAGAACGCCCTACTGACATGGGCTATATATAAAGAAGCCTTCTTTGAGTAATATTTTCCACGGAGCTTCAGAGATTCGATGGAGAAGGAGTTCCTGAGCCTATATCAGGGGCAGATGACTGTGGACTCATATCAACAGCGCTACGAAGAGCTGTTTTTCTTTGCACCGATTAGCATGCAAGAAGAAGATACCAAAACCCGTAGGTTCGTCGAGAGGAAGCATCAGAGAACATGTTCTGGGCTTAGAGAAGAAAATTTATAACGAAGCTGTCCAGATTGCTCGAGTGATTGAATCGAGCCAGAAAGAGAGTTATTTTACTCAGAACAGAGGCATCATCAAAAGGCCAGTCGGAAATTCCTACAACGGAGGCAATAACAGGACGTATAAGCCTTTCCATCCTCAGAATTTTACTACTGCAACCAAGACTACTCCAGCAGCTCAACCTCAGCCAAAGCAAAATTCTGAAGTCCTGAAGTGTTTTAACTGCAACCAACCCAGACATATGGCAAGGGAGTACCCAAAGCCCAAGAAGCAGTTACATCAGGGACGAGTATATGCTGTTACATCAGAGAATGCTGCCGCATCACCCGATGTGGTCACAGGTATGACTGAAACTTTTTAAAGTTATAATTACATTGAATGAGCATGTAGACTAAGTAAAGATAAATCACAGGTATTGTACCTATAAATGGCATACCCGTCAAAGTACTCTTCGATTTTGGAGCTACTCATTCATTCATATCTGTGTGATTTGGAAAGAAGACAAAATTACCCATCAAAACATTAGACTACAAATTACTTGTACGGTCACCGATGGGGTTAGAAGTGGAACTAGAGAAAGGTTATGGACCATGTCCAGTTCTCATTGGAGAGAAGACTTTAGATGCAACCTTGATACAACTTGAGATGGCAGACTTTGATGTCATCTTGGGAATGGACTGGTTAGCTTGGCATTCTGCAAATCTATTATGCGCCAAAAAGAAGCTAACGTTCAAAGACAAAGAAGGAGCAAAATTAAGTTTTTCGGGAACCAAACTTCCCCGGAGACGCAAGCTCATACTTTCAGCACTAAAGGCTAAGAAGTGCCTTGAGAAGGGGGCAATCGGGTATCTAGTATCCGTGGTCGACCTAACCAAGGACGCGCCACGAATGGAAGATATTGATGTCGTGCGGGACTATCCTGATGTATTTCCGGAGGAACTACCCGGATTACCACCCGACCGAGCCACGGAGTTTGTGATAGACCTTATACCTGGAGCCGCACCAGTGTCAAAAGCACCTTATAGAATGGCTCCTATGGAACTGAAGGAATTAAAAGTGCAACTACAAGAACTGCTGGACAAGGGTTATATTCATCCCAGTATATCTCCATGGGGGGCACCGGTGTTGTTCGTAAAGAAGAAGGATGGTAGCGTTCGATTATGTATCAACTATCGGGAGTTGAATAAACTGACAATCAAGAATCGATATCCACTACCTCTGATCGATGACTTGTTCGATTAGTTACAAGGAGCGAAATTATTTTCTAAAATCGATCTTCGATCGGGCTATCATCAGTTGAAGATTAAAGAAGGTGATATTCCGAAGACAGCTTTCAGGACCAGATACGGACATTATGAATTTTTGGTTATGTCTTTCAGATTAACTAATGCACCGGCAACGTTCATGGAACTTATGAAGCGAATTTTCCACGATATGTTGGATACGTCGGTTATAGTATTTATTGATGATATATTGGTATATTCCAAGGACAAGGAAACCCATATCAAGAACCTAAACGCAGCCCTACAGCGTTTAAGGAAAGAGAAGCTATATGCCAAATTTTCAAAGTGCGAGTTTTGGCTAAGTGAAGTCGCCTTTCTAGGCCATGTAGTATCCGCTGAATGAATCAAAGTGGACCCCAGCAAGATCGAGGCTATTGTGAAGTGGGAAGCACCAAAGAGCATTACGGAAATTAGAAGTTTTCTGGGTCTAGCTGGTTCTTATCGGAGATTCGTAAAAGACTATTCTCGAATTGTGGTACCTCTCACCAGTTTGACTAAGAAAGGTGAAAAGTTTGTGTGGATGGATAAATGTGAGAAGAGCTTCCAGTCATTGAAGACCAGATTGATATCCTCTCCGATTTTGACTATTCCTATTCCAGGACAGACGTTTACCTTATACACTGATGCGTCGGGATTGGGATTAGGATGTGTGCTTATGCAAGGAGAGCAAGTGATTGCTTATGCTTCGAGACAGTTGAAGGTACATGAAAAAAACTAGCCCACTCATGATTTGGAGTTAGCGGCAGTAGTACATGATGTCAAGATATGGAGACATTACTTATACGGAGAGAAATTTCAGATTAAGTCGAACCATAAAAGTCTTACTTATTTATTTAATCAGAAGGAGTTGAATATGAGACAAAGAAGATGGCTGGAAGTATTGAAAGACTATGACTGTGATATCCAGTATCATCTGGGAAAAGCGAACGTAGTAGCGGATGCATTAAGCAGAAAAGCAATGATAAAATCTCAAGGAGAAGTTAGCACGACTGCAGCAATGTGTACTACCGGAATGGTATTCAATCACGGCAATGAGCAGTATGTGATAGATACAATGGATGGATCAGCCAACCAAGGGTTTATTCATCTGTTTTCGAATATGTTCATGGCATTGAAGATTATACCGGATATAGTGGATGAAGTGAAGACAGCTATCAAAGCAGATCCTTATCTGAGAACAGTACAAGAAGATATTGAGAAAGGTAGGACTAATCCTGAGTTCACCTTGGATAATGAGAAAGTACTGAAATACAAAGGAAGAATATGTGTACCTGAAATAGAAAGTGTAGACATTAGACACCGACTGATGAAGGAAGCCCACACCACCATCTATTCGATACATCTTGGAAGTACAAAAATGTATCATGATCTAAAGAAACTATATTGGTGGAGGGGAATGAAAGCAGATGTAGCTAAGTTCGTGTCTCAATGCCTAAATTGTCAGAAAGTAAAGGCTGAACGACAAAGACCCGCAGGACTGTTACAGCCATTACCGGAACCAGCATGGAAATGGGACTGCATCACTATGGACTTCGTCACGGGACTACCATTGACTCCTCGAGTAGTTGATGCAGTTTGGGTGATTGTGGACCGTCTGACTAAAACAGCTCGCTTCATACCTATACGACCTCAGTATACACTAGAAAGGTTAGCGAAGCTGTATGTGGATAATATTGTTCGATTACATGGAGTTCCAGAAAGCATTGTGTCGGATAGAGATCCACGATTTACTTCCAAGTTTTGGGAAGGATTGCAAAAGGCTATGGGTACAACGTTGAAGTTCAGTACTGCATTCCACCCACAGACAGATGGACAGTCGGAGCATACAATTCAGATTCTAGAAGATATGCTACAAGCATGTGTAATTGATTCAAGGGATCATGGGATGAAGGATTACCACTGATCGGGTTCGCTTATAACAATAGCTATCAGGCTACTATACAAATGTCACCTTATGAAGCACTGTATGGCAGGAAATGTCGAACTCCCTTGTTCTGGAATGAAGTTGGAGAACGTAGTATTGTTGGACCGGAATCTGTTGAAGAGACCTGTCGAGTGGTCGACATCATCAAGGAAAGAGTGAGAACAACTCAGAACCATCAGATGCAATATGCGGATACTCGACGAAGAGATCTGGAGTTCGCCGTAGGTGATAAAGTATTTTTGAAGGTATCGCCCATGCGAGGATTGAAGAGGTTCGGACAGAAAGAGAAACTAAGTCCAAGATATGTCGGGCCGTATGAAATTCTAGCTAAGCCTGGAAAAGTGGCTTATCAGTTAGCACTACCACCATCTATGTCAAGTGTGCATGACGTATTTCATATTTCCCTATTGAAGAAGTATGTCAAAGACCCAATGCATGTTTTGACAGTGGATTTGCCGGAATTGACTGATGATTTGACATTTGAAGTAACACCAACAGAAATCACTAGTCGAAAGGTTCAACGTCTACGCAACAGAGATATTTACTATGTTAAGGTCACATGGAAAAGTAGAGACATGGAAGAAATTACATGGGAAGAAGAAAATGCTATGCGGAAGCAATACCCTCACTTATTTGATTCAGAAGGTACGTACAATTTCGAGGATGAAATTTTTATAAGTTGGGGGGGAGTTGTAAGACCTGTGTCAATCTAACCCGGTCTTACCACCTTGAACCAGGTTTACCCATCATGGTCGAGTCAAATGGACCAAGGGCGTGAAGGAGATCGAGATCCCAGGTCTCAAATCGACCCAAAAACACTTAAAATAGGGGAAGGGTCGCATACCCAGCTAAGCAGGGTCGGACCTCCCAAAACAGAAAGTCAGACCCTCAGTTTTGAAGAGAGGGTCGGACAGCTTAGGACCCTAGGGTCGACGGGATCATCGACCCTCCCATCGACCCTCGGTTGCCGTAAGATAATAAAATTTAGGAAATTTCCTAATTTTCGATTGGGATTCTTTCTTAATCTCAAAGGGACTTATTTTAGGATATTCCTACTCTATTTAAAGGACGTCCCTAAGCCACTTTCACTCCTTTTACAACCCTAATTGAATTGAGAGAAAGAGAGGAGAAGGAAAAGAGGAAGAAGAAAGGCAAGGAAGAGAACTTAGCAAAAAGGAGAAGAATTTCAGAGAAAAAGTAATCTTCTCAGGTATGGATACTAATTCCATGAGTTTCTACTGACCTTAGGATAGTTATTGGAGAGAGTGTGATCTCGGAGAAACCCAAACCATCAAGCTATGGTTAGGTTTTCGTGGAAAACCATAGAAGAATGCATGAAAGCTATCTAGGTGGTTGATTCATGCTTCCAGACCATGGAATGAATGTTTAATGGAATGTAGAAGCAAGCCATAGGACCCCAAACACGAAGAATGGATTAAAAAGAGGGAATTGGACCAAAGTGCACAGAGGGTCGCACCGAGGGTCGATGACCATCCGACCCTAGGTGTTCCTGACCATCGACCCTCAGTGTTCGGAAAGTTCAGAATCTGGGGAGGGTCCCACCCAGGGTCGATCAGGACTCCGACCCTACCTCCGACCCTCAGTTAACAGAGTGGTTTTTAAATCTGGAATTAATTCTAATTAAATTCTATCAACTTTGTTAGGTTTTCTAGCAATATAATAACATTGTAAAGGTGATTCTAAAGCTTGGAAAAGCATCTTATAGCAAGCTAAGGTGAGGAACCAAAACTCCAAACTAAATTGGTTAATAACAAAATCTGTTTTCTATTTCTTGAGTCCTATGCCATGCTTGATTCTATGTGAATATGTTTGTAATGTGCATACAACATGCCATCTAATATTTCTGTTACTTGTTCATGCATAGTTACTTTATTGTTTATAACATGATGATGATGATGATGATAGGAATAGACATGTGCTTGTATGTGTGTGGTTGATGTACTTGATGCGAGCGAGTATCAGGGGAGGTGTGATGAGAACGTCAATAAACGTTAACCTTTGGCGGGTCTCAGCACTTTAGCTCTATCTCTAACTCAAGTCTTGTGCATTGGCATCGTCGTATCGCCATTACTTAAGCAGAACTATTATGTCGTAAAGTATCAGGGGAGGTGGTCTCGGTCCTTGTAGTCTCTGACTCTACCGAGGGGCCTTAGCTCTATCTCTATGGACATTCTGAGGGATGCTGGGTGAGGCCTTGGATATATTTTTGGCATTAAGATTGGTTAGTTGCGAGCCCAGTTTGCAGCCCTCGCTAACATGGGCTTACGTGTTGGTATGAAACTATATAGCAATAAACGTAACCTTTGTTATATAATGTTCATGGTTGGGTGCATGTGAGTCGACGATAAACGTGATCTTCGGGTGACGTCACACACTCGTGTATAGAGGTGGGGTCGATAAACACAACCTTTGACTACCTAAACCTTTCTATTGCATACTGCAAACTTTAAACCGGACCAAAGATATAAATTGATTTGCATGCATATGTATTGTTGCATTGTTTTGGCTACTCACTGAGCCATGATGTGTGCTCACCCCTCGACGTCGAATATTTTTAGTTGATGATGCAGGTTATACCGTTGAAGACTATATGAATGCGTCTGCGTACGGGAACGTGGCAGCGATGGAAGCTGAAGCTGAAGTGGATACACACGACTCCTCTTGCGAGTGCAACTCGTGTGTATTTGATTAGATATTTTATAGGTTTCTTTATTGGATTTATTAAGACGAGTATTTGGTATTTAAATATTTATGTCTCAGTTGAAAACAGAATAATTTGCTATTAAATTATTAATATCATCTTAGTTTCTCAGTTCATGTTATTATAAGACTTTCACTATTGTGTATTTACTCTGATTATGATTACGGATGTATGTAAGTTTAGATAACGCGAGGATAGCCTATTTGAGATCCTGATTGAACCGTTGGTTTATTAACGGTTCATCACATCATTCTGAATAGTGCAGAATTGGGGTGTGACAGGATCTTCCACCTTATCCCCTTGCTTTGGCGAGATCACCTCTTTGCTTGGTGAGGTTTATCCGTTCCACAGATTGTGCTTGTGGGTACATACCTCTTTTCTTGGCACAGTTTTTTACTTACAAGTACGCATTCTTAGCTCCTTTAGGTTCTCCTTACCTATCATCCATCGCCATACCCATCATAGTCATATCGATCCACCCATATCTATCCACAACCCACAACGAACTTTGTTGTACCTGATTTCCAAGATCTTTGGAATACGTAGGCAACTTGGAGGACTCTCCAAGAATGGTACCACATTATAGTATCCTTTGGTCCTCCATATCCATATCCATATCCATATCCATATCCATTATCCCTATTCACTTCAATCCACATTAGGCTATCTCTAGATTCAATCTCAATCACCATCAAGCATAGACTTCAACTTGAACAATTGAATCTAAGGAAGCTTAATCATAATCCATATCCATAAACTTTAATCACATTTTGTTTCGAACTACATTTTTGACTTGATTTCCAAGATTGTAATATGTAGGCAATTTGAGATGTTTTGGACATCTCAGATTTAGTCCATCACCGAACCATCTTCAGTTCTGTTCATTGTATATTATTTTTTTTATTTTTTTTTCCTTTGAGAACATATTTGGCTGAACTTAGATTAGAAGAAGTTAACAATTTGGCATATGATCTTCCATGAACCCTAATCATCATCCATTGACCATGAATAGTCAAAACCATAGAGTCTAAGTAAAGTAGAATCACATAGGAGGTCAATTTTTGGATCGGATAGTTTTGGGCGCCTAACACCTTCCCAAACTGTACCTTAAATGCTTACCCGTTCTCTGATAAACCGAAGTCGATATATTGGGTCATGAGTCAGTAGAAGTCTTATCTTAGGATGGGACTACATTTTAGGTCCTACACCTTAATGTAGGTAGCGACTCCAAATCATTTACCTTCCATCAGCATGGGTGGACATTTGTCCTCGTAATGGCAACTCCACTAGGGAATCCATGTTCAGACTCCTGATTTACTTTTCTTACATTGATTGACTGACATTGGATGCTAGATCTAAGGCTATTATTATTTATGATTGTACATATTATTTTGGGGGGTTTGGGTTCAGTCACACATCGTGCTATTAGCCAACCCAGGTCCTCATGCATATGGGATCACCCGCTTAGTGAAAAGCATAGCCTTGACACGTACCTTGTAAAAGTCTCGACTGTGGCGAGCCTTTGATGTTTGTTTCTCGGGTCCTCCCGGGGAGGCATTATACATCTCTAGGTCATTTGACATTTTGCAAAATGGTATATCAAAAGGAATCGAGTGGCCCATGATTCACCGTGTAGATGGGAATAGGTCTACTCCTCCTCGTCAAGGTATCCTTCGCCGGTCCTAACCCAGAGTGAGCCACATGTTTGTTATTCTTGGGTCATCCCTGAACCGACTCTGTAAAGTCCAACTCAATTACGACATCTACGGCTATGACATTGAGGTTCTACCCGTTTTGATTCTCAATCTGTCAACATGTCGGGATTCACACTTAGGGATTCAATGTGTCGAACCTTTCATTGTTGATATGTCAAATCTTAAAAGCGATCGAAAAATCTTTATCATGGCATGGATATTTGTGATCGAATGGGAGTTTATCGATTTGTTCAGTCATAAACCGCTTTCGCTAACTTATCCCTTATGAAAGTTTAAGGATGAGCATATCTGTTTTAATTTCTCTGATTTTGATAAACCAAGTGTTTGGACCTTGTCACCCCAATAACCCATTTTGGGTCAAGAGGCCCAAACCAGATCACGTGGTCATTCAAAGCAACTAAATTGGCATAGATAATGCTTGCTTAAGGGGTTTCGTAAGAGGGCTAACATTTGTATGGTCGAGTCAACTTTGGTTATGCATGTTAATTCCTTTTTGTCCTGTCTCCATTCCAAGAGTCCTAATACTTGCCAACTTTGGCCTCTTCCGGGACATATATCAGGAGTCAGCCTAGTCAACAATCATTTCTACATCGTGGGTGAAAGATCCCATCATTGTGAAGTTGTCCAGAGTGTTTGCGCAGAGGAATTTCTAAGAGCTATGATGGCGTGGAACGATAAGATAATCCACCAAAGAGCATTCCCTTTTAGTGGATTAGGGAATCAACCAATGGACAGACTGCCAACATTAATGCTAATCCGTCGATCTCAAGGAATCTGAACCATGCCCTGCTTCACAGTGGTTGGGAAATAGAAGCCAGTTTATAGAATTGGGCATGACTAGAAATAGGGTTCTGAAAGTTTGGTACAGGTTAAAAAAGTAAAGGTACTCACACGTCGTCCCCTGCCATATCCACTTCTACTGAAGTTTCAAATATATCTATTCTCAGAGCACCCGTAGAGATAGAGCTAAGGCCCCCCGGTAGAGTATAGGACTCAAGGACCGAGACCCTCCTTGATGCCCTACGTCGCAATAGTTCTACTAAGGTAATGGCGATACGACGATGCTAATGCACAAGACTTAAGTTAGAGATAGAGCTAAAGTGTCCGGATCAAACACCGCCTAACACTTCCCCTGATGCCCTACTCACATCAAGCACACTAACCACACACAAACATTCACATGCCTATCCCAAGCATCAATCATCATCATCATGTTATAAGTAAACCAAATTAATTATGCATGAACAATAATAGCAGGAATATTGGATGACATGTTGAATGCACATTACAAGCATATTCGCATAGAATCAAGCATGGCATTGGACTCAAGAAAATAAAAGTAGTTTATTATTAACCAATTAATGTAGGTCTTGTTTCCTCACCTTAGCTTGCTAGTAGATCCTCTTTCAAGCTTTAAGAATCACCTTTATATTGATATTATATTGCTAGAAGACCTAATAAAGTCGATAGAATTTAATTAGATTTTATTCCAATTTTTCTAACTTGCTGTTAACTGTAGGGTCGATGCTAGGGTCGATGGGTCTATCGACCCTAGGTGCGACCACCTCTTTTCTGAATTTTCCCCGAATCGAGGGTCGATGCTAGGGTCGGATCTGCCATCGACCCTAGGTGCGACCCCTAATGGTTTGAGTCGAGAATATCAGATTTCATCCCTTCTTTCATGTTTGGGTCCTATGACTCCCTTTGATAATCCATTTCATACATGTGCTATGGTTTAGAACTACTCTCTATTCACCTACATGATTTTTATGATCTCCTCCATGGTTTCCCATTGAAACCTAACCATAGATGGATGACTTGGGTTCCTCCTAAACAATCCTCCCTTCATTATCTACTCTAAAGTCTTAATAATCTCGTGAAGATAATATCCATACCTGAGAAATACACTCCTTCTCTGCAACTCTTCTCTTTTCCTTCTTCTCTCCTTTCCTTCTCTTCTTCCTCTCTTCCTTCTCTTCTCTTTTTCTCAATTCAATTAGGGTTCTAAAAGGAGTGAAAGAGGTTTAGGGACATCCTTTATATAGAGTAAAAAACATCCTAAAATAAGTCCCTTTGAGATTAGGAAAGAGTCCCAATTGAAATTAGGAAAGTTTCCTAACTCTGTTTTCGGCGGCAACTGAGGGTCGATGAGGGGGTCGATGATCCCGTCGACCCTGATATCGACCCTATGTTAAAACTTCAGGGTCTTACTATTTATACTGGGGGGTCGAGGCTCTTTTGCTGGGTATGCGACCCTCCCCCTATTTTTGAGTATTTTTGGGTCATTTTGATACCTGGGATCACGATCTCCTTCACGCACTTGGTCCACTTGGCTCGACCATCATATGTAGATGGGTCACGACACGAAATGTAAGGTTAGACCAAGTTCGTGGCATGTGGGTCTTACAACTCCACCACCCTTAAAAGAAATTTTGTCCTCGAAATTTGAAAGTACGGATCTTACAACTCCCCCATCCTTAAAATAAATTTTGTCCTCAAAATTTGAACATACGGATCTCCAATGTACTTTTTCAATAGAGACACACGAAAGACATCATGCACACTAGACATGGATAGCGGTAACGCTAATTGATATGCAACTTTTCTACGTCTCTCCAAAGTTTATAAGATCCAACACATATACAGAATACAACTTTACATTCTTGTCTAATCGTTTCAAACTATGCATAAGTGATATCTTCAAAAAAAACACTTTGTCACTTATGGCGAACTCGAGGTCTTGGTGTCTCTCCTAAAAATCTTGAGCTGTCTTGGCCCCTTTTTCTTTGATCTTGTCTGCCACTCGACAGTTTTCTGCAATAGACTTAGGTCTTAAAATTCTTCATTCACCGACTTTATTCCAAAATAAAGGAATTTGACATTTCTACCGTACCATGCTTCATAGGTAACATTTACATGGTAGCTTAGTAGCAACTTAAATTCACGGTAACTTCTCAACTCAAGTTCCTTGAAATCAATTTGACAAGCTCGGAGCATATCTCTTAGGATCTGTATTGTCCGCTCCGACTGTCCGTCGGTTTAAAGTAAAGTGCGGTACTAAACTTCAACTTTGTCCCCATTATTTTCTGTAGATCCTCCCAAAACTTCGAGATAAGGCATAAGCCTCTGACCGACACTAAGCTCTCATGCATACCATTCAACCTGGCGATATTATCCACATATCGATTAGTTAGCCGCTCCAAAGCATACCAAGGTCGTATAGCAATGGAATGAGCTATCTTCATAAGGCGATCAACAATCACCCAAACTGCATCAACCGATTTAAGAATCAGTGGTATACCGGTGACATAGTTCATTGTAATGCAGTTCCACTTCCAGACTGGCTTCGATAGTTGTTGCTGTGAGCCATGTTGGTTTTTGTCTTTCAGCCTTTACTTGCTGATAATTCAGACACTGGAACACGCACTAACCACCTTTGTTATCATTCCTCTTTACAATCTCTTCAGGTCGTGATACATCTTGGTACTCCAGGATGTACTGTATATTGAGTACAATGGCTCTTATCATTATCCTCTTCATGACATCTGAATCTTTTCTTCAAGTATTCAAACTCTACCTCTATATCTGAGTACCGTCTCCACATCCAAAGTAACTCAGGGTTAGGTTTTTCTTTCTCTAAATCTTCTTGTACTGTTCTTATATACAGATATAACAAAATTACTATTTTTTCTTCATCCCTAAGTTCTTGTTCAATTGGATCATTATGAGTTTCTATTATATGTTACTCTTCTTCCAAAATCTGAATCTATTGCTGCAGAACATAAGGCAGCATTTATACTGGGTCTTTCTTCGGACTTCATAATTCCCTTTTTGCTTAAGGCCGTAGCTACTACATTAGCCTTGCTTGGATGACATTGAATATCACAGTCTTAATCCTTCAGGTATTCCTAACCATCTCCTTATCCTCATGTTCAACTCTTTCTAATGAAGAGATAAATAAAACACTTGTAATCCGATCTAATCTAAAATTCTTCTCCGTTTAAATAATGTCTCAAAGTCTTGATTGCATGAATCACAATTGTTTACTCCAATCATGAGTTGGGTAACTTGTCTCATGCTCTTTCAGTTTTCTTAAAGCATATGAAATCGCTTATTTACCTTACATCAACCCGCATCCTAGATCCAATCCGAAAGCTCTGATGGATAGGGTAAAAGGTTTCCCTGGTGCTGGAACGATCAAGATGGGAGCTGATATCAATCATTATTCACACTTGTTAGTCCAATTAAACTCCTCTCCCTTCCTGGTTAGCTTGGTAATAGGTTTTGCGATCTTAGAGTGGTCCTCTACAAATCGTCTGTAATAACCAACTAAACCCAAGAAACTTCTGATCTTCACGATGTTCTTTAGGGGTTTCTCACCATATGATTACTTCTATCCTAATAGGGTCCACTTTAATCCCTTTTTATGATGGTACGTGATCTAAGAAGATCACTTTGTTTAATCAGGTCTCATATTTCTTGGACTTGGCATAAAGTTTTTTGTTTCTCAACTGTTGTGAAGTGGTTCTAAGCTCCGTTGTATGAGTTGCTTCATTCTTGGAATAAACCAAAATATCATCTATGAAAGCTATGACCGACGTGTCCAACATGTTATGAAACACCCAGTTCATCCGTTCCATAAAAGATGTAAGGGCATTGGTTAATCCAAACATCATAATCATAATCGAAAACTCATAATTGGCCTATCCTGATTCTAAAAACTATCTTCGAGATATCGCTATCCAAATTCTTCAGCTGATGATATCTTGACTGAAGATCAATCTTAGAAAATACCTTTGCTCCTTGCAACTATTTAAACAAGTCATTGATCTGAGGTAGTAGATATCGATTCTTGACTGCGAGCTTGTTTAGTTCCCGGTAGTCTATACGTAAACTACACTACCATCCTTCTTCTTCATGATTGCATTGGCACTTCCCATGATGCAATACTTAGCCAATTAGAACCCTTGTCTAATAACTGTTGTAGTTGAGTCTCCATTTCTTCAACCCCATAGGAACTACTCTACAGGTTCCTTTGACACAGGTATCATCCTTGGTAACAAGTCGATGACGAACTCGGTCGCATGATCAGATGGTAACCCCAGGTAAGTCTCCTGGAAACACATCAGGGAATTCATGCATCACATCTATACCTTCCATCTGTGGTGCTTCTTTGGTAACGTATACCACAGATCCCATATATCTAACTTCTTTCTCTTTAAAGCATCTCTTAGCCTTTAGCATAGTGAGGATCAGCTTTCTTTTCTTAGGCAACATATTTTCAATAATACTAAATTATATGTCGTCTTTATTCTTGAATGATAACCTCTTCTATGCACCTAACAACTTTGTAGAGTGTTGAGACAACCAGTCTATCCCCAAGATGACGTTAAAGTCTGCCATCTCAAGTCTAATTAGGTTGCGTCCAAATTTCATCCATCCATTAATATGATTCAATCATTGTTCATAATACTCATCTAAAACAACATTTAGTCCAAAAGGGCTTGAACTAGTAAAATCTGGTGTAAGGGTCTTAAGAGCTTGTCTAGTTCCTTCATCTCTTATGATTTTCAAAGACTATCGTCAAAATCGCATATCCCAAATCTATTTATAAGCATTAGGGTATATGCTTATAATTTCATTAATTCAGTCAAACTCTTTTGGTCTTTTCTTAATCATATCACTCAACATTGGGCATAACTCAGTATTACTTATACTAAATACTATCAATGCTACGATTTTTAACTTTATCCTTGTATCCACTCTTAGATTTGTCTTTAAGAATATTCTACCTTGTCAAAATTCATACCGATATAGCCATCTTTAACTCCACTAGAGTGTTATCTATTTCTTTACTGGCCACCCTTGATAGTTCTCACTTTTGTCGCATGCACTCTTTTATAGACATGATTCATTTCCACCCGTTTAGAAATCTCAAAATAGATTCTCCATTACTTAATCAGAGGTCTCTTGGCTATAAAATCTTATCTGAATTTAATCATCTTCCTTCCAAATAATTTCATTATCACTAAACATCTTATCAATGGATGTCGAGAAATGTAAGAATCAGAATGTTTATCCAAAACAATTCATTTCCTTCTTCCAATTTAGTATGATGTAGGACACTTGTCTTATCTAGTGAACTTAGGTTTAAAGAATCAGGAGTAAATCTGTGGTAATCCAACCGGCATCCAAGATCATTACGTTGCACGGTGGTCCAAATGCATAGAGGTTTTATAGTTCTTAACCTCATGGTTATAGGCTCTATTGAGTATATAATGCCATTGGTCAAGGAACTACAAGAGTAAATCTGGAGAAGCTTTCATACATCAGTAAATCAGGTATAAATCTGGAGAAAGATTTCGTACATCAATAAATCAGGTATAAATCAGAAGATGTACGCTCAACACGATTAAACATTTAACTGTTCATTCAGTTCATATCTCTGTTCATGTTATCGATCATGAGAGTGGCTCAGATTGGTATAATCAGGACTAATACTAAAGAAACAATATCTATGACTCCAATTGACAGGTTAAATCAAGAAGGTATCCTGTCAAGGCCCGAAAAATTAAAATCTGGTATGTGCATCCTCTATAATCAAAGGATAAATCAATAATGCACCGCATCCTATACAAACCTATCTAGATATATGGCCGTAATAGATTTGATCCTTTGCTGAAAGTGTCCGAGGTATCATCTTCAGAAGACATTCTTCAATCCTTGTCGGATCATTCTGTCATGATGCAACTATCCCATACATCGGTGGCCGATAAGGTTACCACCTTGATACACTGCTTATTGTGCACCAAACTTTTACACTGGGGTGTGCATTACTAGGACTTGCTGTATGGTAGGCACTGTGTTATAGCTAACAGGTGTTGGGGTACAGTGATGCTACCAATTGGTACCGTACTAGGTTTGACCCAAAGGTGTTGATGTAGCATCAGCAACTTGGGTAGTGATTTACATAGCAACTTGCATAGTTGGTCTCATCTGTTGTTGCTCTTATATTTTATTGGGTCAAGTTTATGACAACCATAACCAAGGTACTTGGTAGTCCAGGTGGTTGGCTAGAGTGGTCTGATTGTTCATCTCCTTTTATTTGCTCCAATCTGATTATCATTATTTAGCATCTACTCAGATGAATTTTCATTACCCATTCTCGACCCAGATAGTGGTGGGGTCAAGTTGCAACCTCATCTTAATGCTCAGCGGATAATGGATCAGCGTGTAGTGGATTTCACTCTTAGTCTCCATGTCACCCAGGGGTATAGCTTTATCTTCTTGTAGTTAGTATTATACTTAATGTAGGGCCGTTATTCTCTTATCTTTGTTGGATTCGGCCCGAGATCTTTCCCTTTACCTTTGCAGAGAATTAGGCATTACTAGACATTTTTTTTCTTCTTTCTCTGTTATACATCGAGTTTCACATCTTGTGAGTACCAACTCGATATTCTAACTTTTCTGTTGTACAGATGCTTCCTTCTTCCTACAGTACTATATCCCTTGTATACGTAGATAACAACCCAACTTATAGATAATACCTTATATTATTTGTTTATCATGATAAATTTTAGTCATCTCTTTCTGTTTGAGTGTATATATATGGTTCCACCTTTTATATGTACATTATTGTCTTGTTTAAGTTCTGTCTCAACCAACACAGGTGCTTATTTTGTGTTTGTATTAAAGCTTTTAATTTATCCTAACTCAGTTCGTGGACTCTAGTGGAAGTATTCAGGTTTCACGGAAAGGCCTGAGAGAGCTCTGATACCAAGTTGTCACACCCCAAATTCTACTCCAACTAGAATGGTGTGATGAACCGTCAATAAACCAACGGTTCAACCAGGATCTCACAATAGGCTATCCCACATATGATAAACCAAAACACATTCCACACTAACCAGAGGTAATAAAATAAATAGCAGAAGTCTTACAGACAACGAACTGAGGTCTAATCATTATAAATAATTAATATTCCATTTATTTTCAAGTAACCAAAACATAACATAATACTTATTATGATATCCAAATACGAAAACTAAACACTAAACGTATCCACCGTTGAAACGCTCGCTTAACGAACCATGTTCGTTTTCCACAGCTTGCTCATTCATAGCCTCCACCCGTTCATATGTTGGCGTGTAGACAAAATCTTCAATCATAGTACCTGCAACATCAGAAACTAAAAAGAATTGAGCACGCGAGGGTCAGCTCTCCAACTTGAGCTCAGTGAGTAAACAAAACAATGTAACAATAAATATGCATGCGATTCAATTCATATCTTTGGCCTGGTTCTACGTTTGCACTGCGCTATAGAAAGGATAGGTGGCCACTGCACCTCTATGCACGAGAGTGTGGATACGCCCGATGAACCTCTCACCGTCACCCACAGCACCCACAATGAATATTGTACAACGAAGGTCACGTTTATCGATGCATAACTCCATACCAATAAATAAACCCCTGATGGCTAGGACTACAAATGGGGCTCGCTACTAACCAATCCTAATGTCAAACAGTGTATCCAAGGCCTCACCCCAGTATCCCTTAGAGCACCCGTAGAGATAGAGCTAAGGCCCCCCCGGTAAAGTATAGGACTCAAGGACCGAGACCCTCCTTGATGCCCTATGTCGCAATAGTTCTACTAAGGTAATGGCGATACGACGATGCTGATGCACAAGACTTGAGTTAGAGATAGAGCTAAAGTGCCCGGATCAAACACCGCCTAACACTTCCCCTGATGCCCTACTTTCATCAAGCACACTAACCACACACAAACATTCACATGTCTATCCCTAGAATCAATCATCATCGTCATGTTATAAGTAAACCAAATTAGATATGCATGAACAATAATAGCAGGAATATTGGATGACATGTTGAATGCACATTACAAGCATATTCGCATAGAATCAAGCATGGCATTGGACTCAAGAAAATAAAATTAGTTTATTATTAACCAATTAATGTAGGTCTTGTTTCCTCACCTTAGCTTGCTAGTAGATCCTCTTTCAAGCTTTAAGAATCACCTTTATATTGATATTATATTGCTAGAAGACCTAATAAAGTCGATAGAATTTAATTAGATTTTATTCCAATTTTTCTAACTTGCTGTTAACTGTAGGGTCGATGCTAGGGTCGATGGGTCTATCGACCCTAGGTGCGACCACCTCTTTTCTGAATTTTCCCGAATGCTGAGGGTCGATGCTAGGGTCGGATCTGCCATCGACCCTAGGTGCGACCCCTAATGGTTTGAGTCGAGAATATCAGATTTCATCCCTTCTTTCATGTTTGGGTCCTATGACTCCCTTTGATAATCCATTTCATACATGTGCTATGGTTTAGAACTACTCTCTATTCACCTACATGATTTTTATGATCTCCTCCATGGTTTCCCATTGAAACCTAACCATGGATGGATGACTTGGGTTCCTCCTAAACAATCCTCCCTTCATTATCTACTCTAAAGTCTTAATAATCTCGTGAAGATAATATCCATACCTGAGAAATACACTCCTTCTCTGCAACTCTTCTCTTTTCCTTCTTCTCTCCTTTCCTTCTCTTCTTCCTCTCTTCCTTCTCTTCTCTTTTTCTCAATTCAATTAGGGTTATAAAAGGAGTGAAAGAGGTTTAGGGACATCCTTTATATAGAGTAGAAATATCCTAAAATAAGTCCCTTTGAGATTAAAAAAGAGTCCCAACCGAAATTAGGAAAGTTTCCTAACTCTGTTTTCAGCGGCAACTGAAGGTCGATGAGGGGGTCGATGATCCCGTCGACCCTGATATCGACCCTATGTTAAAACTTCAGGGTCTTACTATTTATACTGGGGGGTCGACCCTCTTTAGCTGGGTATGCGACCCTCCCCCTATTTTTGAGTGTTTTTGGGTCATTTTGATACCTGGGATCACGATCTCCTTCACGTACTTGGTCCACTTGGCTCGACCATCATATGTAGTCGGGTCATGACACGAAATGTATGGTTAGACCAAGTTCGTGGCATGCAGGTCTTACATTTATGATAAGAGATCCTATGATGAGGTACAATTGGACTGTATTGACAAACAATAAGCATAAACCCTCATTGAGCAGATACATCAAGGAGTCTGTGGGCCTCATATTAAATGCTAGGATGCTCGTGAAGAAGTTTCTGAGAATGGGGTATTATGGGAACACAAAGGAGATAGAATGTGTAAAGTTTGTGAATAAGTGTCTATATGCCAATCTTCACCAATCTGATACATGTACCACCTACAGAATTGCACACTCTCAGTTTGCCTCGGCCATTCTCAAACTGGGATATAGATGTGATTGGAAAGAATCACCCAAAGGCATTAAATGAACATGAGTTCATCTTAGTAGCCATCGACTATTTTACCTAGTGGGTAGAGGCTCAGTCATATGCTAAGCTTACAGTAAATAAAGTCACCAAGTTCCTTCAAGAGCATATCATCTGTCAACACGAGATGCCTCATGTCCTAATCTCAGACTGGGGTCAACATACCAAAGGGAATATACAAGAGTTGTGTGAAAAGTTTAGCATCCAGAGGCATCCTTCTTCCCCTTATCATCCACAGACAAATAGAGCAGTAGAGAATGCCAAGGGAAATGTCAAGGTCAAACTTCAGAAATGGTAGAAACATGCTGATTGGGTAGACAAGCTACCGTTTACACTATAGGCTTATTGTATTTCTATAAGGACTTCTATTAGAGCAACTCCTTAGAGGCAGTACTCCCTGTGGAAGTAAAATCACTATCGTAGAAAAACATGATGAAGGCTAAAGTTCCTGATGTTGAATGGCTTTGATCTGGTTGTGAAGAGTTAAACCTCATAGACAAGAGGAGAATGAAAGTGGCTGATAATGCAAAGAAGTACTGACAAAGAATGACTACCACTTTCAACAAGATGGTTAGCGTTCGCCATCTAGAAGTAGGAGATCCAGTACTGAAGG
Source organism: Protea cynaroides (assembly GCA_028583415.1). Lineage (NCBI taxonomy): Eukaryota > Viridiplantae > Streptophyta > Magnoliopsida > Proteales > Proteaceae > Protea > Protea cynaroides. Next base: position 50,621,823 of record CM053276.1, read on the forward strand.
ATTAAAGAGTACTTATCCATGACCTCAAGGGTAAATTTCATCCAAACTGTGGTGGACCATTCATAGTGAAGGAAATCTTACCAGGAAAGGCAGTTCGACTGATAGATCTGGATGGAGAAGAGTTACAATATCTGACCCACTTGGTCAATTGAAGCGGTATCATGTTTGACCACTGCACTTTTCCTAAAAAAAGAAAAAAAAAAAGAAAAGAGGAGGGTGCAGTTGGTCATTTCACTTTCAAGAGCCATCAATGAATCTCGTCCGTTTTGGATGTACTTCACGATAGGATTGGGCTGGATTCTCTAAAGAGGCTATTACACCCTGCTACTCAGGATTGGTTTCATCATCTTCTCATGATTAAAGGAAGGACTTCCTACTTTCTAGCAGAACTCTTTCATCCATTCATCTATCCAACAGATTTCTCAAGAGTCGTATATCAAGCCCATCTTTCACATCCTTTGATATTAATCCTAGTGCGCATGTCAATTTGAAAATAATGATAATCTGGCTGAAACTCTTATCTATCGTTTATTACATTCAACGGCGTCCAAAGGTTCCAAAGAGCCCATCCTTCTCAAGCCCATGAAATGGTATCTCTTTAGAGGGATCGACCATTCCACATAAACAGCCAAAAGATCTTACTGATGGCAAACCATCTGGATAGCTTCATATCAGCCACATTAGGCCTTCGTCTTCTGTCACCTATCTTTGGATTTATAAAATTAGGCCCAGACAATGTCATACATATGCGCATGTATACAACTCACTAAGGTTTTCAACATGTCTATAATGTAAGAAAATTCCAATGATTACCTTACCAACTCTCTTGTGAATTGGGATTTTCTCCAGGTCATTCTAGTGAGTGTCCAAGAACTTCTACTGGTCAGGCAGAATGGCCAAGATGAATAAAGCATCGAGGGAGTGGAGTTGGCATTAAGAACTTACTAGAGATAAAAAAAAATTCTAAGGAAGGTCCACTTGTACGCCTTCTCCAGATAGTGATAATAAAGCTTGTGCCCTAGTTGCTAAAAGTGGTTATTTAGTGCTGGGGTTCAAATGGCTTACATGTTCAAGAAAGTTTCGTCTCTCTCCGTTATGAGGGGCAAAAATGTAGTTCTTTTTGTCGCAGCTACGATTGCACCATATGCCACTATAGGGGATCAATCGTAGGGAGTAAGGTCGATATAGTATGAGACCATAGGACCAATCAGACACCTACTTTATTTTGATTTTTGACTACTGTAGCATATCACATATGAACCCTAACTTAAATTCATATAACTTTTAGGTTGTTAAATCAATTCAAATAGAATCTCAAGGCTTGGAAGGAGATCAAGTATTGCTAACAGGTGAGGGAACAAGACCTAAACTAATTGGTTAATAACAAACTGTTATTTTTATTGAGTCCAATGCCATGATTGATTCTATGCTTGTATGCTTGTAATGTGCATCTCACATGTCATCCAATATTTCTACTATTACTGTTCATGCATATTTATAACATGATGATAATGATGTTGCTAGGAATAGGCATGTAAGGTATGTGTGTAGTTGGTGTGTTGGATGCGAGTGGAGCATCAGGGGGAGGACGTGGCATGGTGGTTTTTGACCTCATCACCAGACTCTAGCTCTATCTCTACTCAAGTCTTACCTACTAATATCATCGTATCGCCATTACCTTAGCAGAACTATTACGTCGTAGGGCATCAGGGGAGGCGATCTAGGACCGTGTGGTCCCTGACTCTGCTGGGGGGACTTAACTCTATCTCTATGGATGTATTGTGGGATATTAGTGTGAGGCATTGGATACACTGTTTGGCATTAGGATTGGTTGGTTGCGAGCCTAGTTTGCAAGCCCTCGCCAATAGGGGCTTACGTATTGGTATGGGTAGGGCATCAGGGGAAGTGTTGGCGGTGTTTGATCTGAACACTTTAGCTCTATCTCTATTCCATGGTGGGTGCATGTGGGACGAAAATGGTGTTTGATCCATTGGACGGATTCACACACTCGTGTATAGAGGTGCAGCGGCCACCAAACCTTTCTCTAGCATATTCGAAACTTATAAACCAGACCAAAGATATGAATTGAATGCATGCATATGTTTTTTGCATTATTTTGTTTGCTCACTGAGCCGTGATGTGTGCTCACCCTTTTGACGTCGAATATTTTTAGTTGATAATGCAGGTCCTACTGTTGAAGAATATATGAATACGCCGACATATGGACACGTTGCTGCGATAGACGTAGAAGTTGAAGAAGATGCGCATGATTCATCATGCGAGTGCAACCAAAGTGTTTTTGCTTAAGTTTAGTTATAATTTGAACATCAGATATGTAATTGATTATTTATTTTTATGTCTTGTGGTTTGGAGATAATTGGATTAAATACTTATTTATCACTGTTAAACTCTCAGTTCATTATCTGTAAGACTTTCGCTTATTTGTTTATTACCTCTGATTATTAATGTGGAATGTGTGTGTGGTTTCATATGGTGGGTACGACCTATACGAGATCCTAGGTGAACCGTTTGTTTATTAGCGGTTCATCACACCATTCTGGTTAGACTATAATTGGGGTGTGACAACTTGATATCAGAGCTTCTCAGGTTCTACCCATTGACCTAAATACTTCCACATGAGTCATGAATTGAGTTAGGATAAAATTAAAAGCTATAAGAAGAAAATACCATAAGCACCTATGTTTTACGAGACATAAATTAAGAAAGAGAATAATGTACATATGTAAAGGAAAAACCAATTTTATATATATATATATATATATATATATATATATATATATATATATATATATATATATATATATATATATATATATATATATATCCAAATGGGAATAAGATAAATGTACATCTATCAGAGTACAATCTATAATCCAGACAGTTATTCTGTAGTATAAAAGGAAAAAAGAAAGAAATGATATCATGGAGCTGGAGGTGCTAGAGGAGGAGGTGCCTCATGATCTCTATCATAGTCCTCAGCATATACTCTCGCGAGCCAGGCTACCTGAGTCTGAGTCGCTCAGAGACTAGCTGTCAAATCCTTTACCCGCTGGTTTGTAGAGCACTAGGCATCTAGAAGCTCTCCTAGTGTCCAATCAGTCATGCGCTGAGCCTCTCGAATCTCACATAATAGCCCCATCATGTCATCTGGTGGTGAGCGTGAAGAGCCAACTGAATGAGAAGCCCTAGAAGGGCCAGCTCCAGTAGAATGATGTGGTGATGGAGGAGGGATGGCATCCACATCCTTGTACATCCGATCATCATCCTCCTTATCATCACCCTCGTATGCCTCTGCTGCTACCTCTGCTGCTGCTGCTGCTGCAGCCTCTGCATTTACTGCCGCTGCCCGAGTGAGAGGGCATCTCATAGCATTCCTCTCATCATCACTGACCTATATCTCTCTCATGCCCATCCTGTTGATGGCCTCCCAATCAAGGTCAGCTGAACAGGTATCCTCAAGGATCCTCTCATCCACCAGGTTCACCTGTAGATGAGTGAGCAAGGTGGAGATCCGCCATCCATAGGGCAAGTTAACTCTTAACTCAGGCAACATAGCTCTGTGCATAGTCCAAAGAATAATATATGGGAGGCAGACTGACTGCCTAGTACAGATACAGTACAGTAGGTACTGAGTCAGCTATGAGACCATCTCGTAGTGTCCACCCTAGGGAATAAGATTATGCTGGATAATCTTATACCCATGGCTCTGGACGCAGGTTGACTACTTTCATCTCCCAGCGATCATCCCGAAGAATCTTATTATCTATTTCTGCACGCACCTGTGTAGACAGAAATTATAGCTCCCTGGGTGTGCAGCAAACCAATTGAACATTGTTGGAAATGCCTAGGAGATCAGCCAACTTCTAATAGTTGAAAGAGATCGGAACCCCTTTCACCCAGCTGGTGATCCGAAGCTCTCTACCCCTGTCAACATCTTCTAAGTCACCCTCTACATGTAGGTGACAGTAGAATTGCTTGGCCAAGTCCGAGCGAGTGCAAGCCTTGTACAAGATCACTGGAAGCCAGCCCATATCACCAAACGCCCTTTCCACATCAAACAGGACTAAATGGGCTAAGTTCACACACCGGCCCCCTTCCACTTTCTTCCGATCAAACAAGGATATTGCACCTCTACTTTAACGGACCTGAAGTGTCGTGGGTCATGAACTAGAGGAACCATAGTGCGAACCATGATAACTACAAGAGAAGAAAATAAAAAAAACAGTTAGATAAATTTAAAATTTTGATAGCATAACGACGTAAAATGGGAAAAGCCCCAATTTTCACCCAAACATTTGGGTAGGAGGACTTACATAGGTCCCAAACCATCTTGCAAGGCTCATACAATCGGAAATTTAAATTAGGTAGGTCGAAATTAAAGAAATTTTGACAATTGGGAAAAACCCCAAATTTTAGGTCAAAAATGGGAATTTTCATGTTTCTACTAAACTAACCGAGGAAACTCAAATTTTCTTGGGGGCTTTCAACCATTGGGTGACCAATAGCAAAAACCCCAATAAAAATTAAATTTTTACAGTTAGAAAAATATTAATTAGAAGAAAACCCTACAAATAGCAAAAACCCTAGGTATGAAAGCTTAAAAATGGAGAAAAGTAGAGAACATACCTCAAGGAATGGAGTGATGGAAGTTGATCGATGGAAAATTCATCAAGTTCATATGGTCGACACTGTAGCAACTCACTGGTGGCGAGTTGAGTAGAGACCGTAGGAGGAAGAAGAAGAATGGGAGGGAAAGATTTCGAAAAAATAGGTTTAAAAAACTGATCTTGAATCATACGGTCGCATAATTCAACCAAAACCATCAACCGTATGATCGACCATAGGGTCTCGGTATGTTTTCAAGATTTTGAAGGTCGCACCTATGGTCGCACAACATGCGACCATAGGTCATCAATGGTATGTCTGACTGTTATCTGCATTTTGATTCTATTCGAACTTTCACCTATTGATTTTGTATTTCTCTCGCCTTCCATTGTGAGACTAAACCAATACTACCATCATACCTTGTCTCACATGTACAGCCTTTCTGAGTACCTTTCAACCAAGAGTTTAAATGGCTGGATGCAGAGTAAGTAGAAGGAGACAGAATGCAAACCCATCTCCACCACCTATGGAGACTAATGACAATGAGGATCAGCAGGGATAGGAAGGAAATATTGGAGCTCAAAATGCTGCACCTCAGAATGTGCACACTCAAGCCAACCCAACCAACTTACCTGCACCAGCTACAAATTTGGCTACTACGGTGATGAATTTAACACAGTAAATGCAGTAATATGACTAATTATGTGGACCATGACTAGTTGAACATAATTATCCCTATGAATGTGTCCTTAACCATTTTTGGTTATGTAATGGCATGGGTGCAATAAAAAGTTGGTATGAACATAGCTGCGATGCTCCCTATACCCGACGTAGTATGGATGGGCGGGTGAGTTAACTAGTAGGATTATCATCTCCTTAAGTACCCGACGTAGTCTGGACTTGGGATGAGTTATGGGCAAGTGACCAATATAATACGGGCTTGTTCCATAATGATGTACCCATACTTGGGGGTGATATTGTACGCCGAGTGAGGCGGTATCATCTGATGGGAAGAGACCCGTGCAGTCTGGAGACTTTGTATGTGGGTTGTCCTAAGCTGACACTACAGTTATTTACTAGACTGTAGTTGATAGTTGCATGCATTTTGATTGTTGCACGTTTAGTTTTCTTGCTAAGCTCGGTAGTTGAGTTTACCTTGTGTGCACAAATTATTTTAGATGTTTCAGGTTCTTTGCGTAATGCTCCAAGTTGCAGTCGATCTGGTATGGAGGATGAGGACTATGAACCTAAGGAGGATATCTTTGATTCTCGATGTGATGTGTAGTACTATACATGAGTTTAGGTTGTGCCCATGTTTCTTCATTATAGTTGGGATTATTTGTTTTATTTTGGGTTTATGCCCAAGATAAACTTTAAACAATATTTTACTTTACTTTGGATTATTTATTTTGATATTTGGATTTTGGTTTTATTCAGGATTTGAAACATAAATATAAGTTTTTAATTAGTAATTCATCAGCTCTTGATAATTGCTTTTAATATTTAAGTCTTTCACTAATTTACATTCTTTAATATGAAAGATTTGTTTAAAAATAAGGTTGTAAATTTTACTCTGATAATTCTTATTTTTGGATTGACTTGTGGAGTACCGTGATGTGTGATCCTGGAAGAGGATTTCTTATGCCTTGATAAGATGGAGAGATCCCATTGCATTTCATAGCACGATACGTCAGGAATAGGGTGTGACAGCTTTGGTATCAGAGCATATTATGCTATGCCACGGTCAATCTGTATACTCTAATACAAAAGTTATACGTCACTATCAATCATACTCACACAAAAACAAAAATGCTAACATGAGGTGAAACAAAATAATACATCATTTGGAATAAGCTGTAGGTAGAGACTAAAGAATAATTATAGAACTGAAAAGCATAATGTATAAACCATGTGAGATAAACTGTAACAAGTGAAACAATATTTAAGTAGGAAGGGTTGATAGTCTTAAGTTAAAACTTCTACTCTTAGGCAATATGACATAAGTAAGCAGAGGCTTATCTATGAGTTTGATAGCCATTTTAACAAATCAGACTCATTCCATCGAACAAGCCAAACGAATCAAACTAATAACACAAATGAAGGATGCTACCACTGATTCCTTCTACCTACTTAATTTCAACTATGGACGAAATCTGATGCTTGTGAACTCTCTTACGTTTTCGTCTATACTTCAATGAGAGATGGTGAGACAAGATCTGTCGAAATCAATGAATCTTGTAAAGAGAATACTTCCTCTCTTGTAATTCCTGCGTGTCAAGTAACTGCATTGCCACATTCTCAATCGCTATCACACGTCACTCCATACCTGAGATGCCTTACAGCGCATGCTACTTGAAAGACGTCAATGCTACTTGTGTTTTCTGATGGTACTCATGTAACTCAAATACTAGAGCATGAGTCTCTACCAACATACCTTGCAGCTCTACAACATCGAGAACCATAGTCTGAGCTGGTACTGAAGTCATGGATACCCATTGTGATTTGATTCTTTGATTTTATGGACTGTGTAGCCATTGTGATTGACGATATAATTCATTAGATTGGTTAATCTATTCTTCTATGTTCATTACAAGCAATGTTTTGATTGTTTGCCTTATGAGAGATTTTCTTACCATATCTTGCTTGTTTGCTACATAATTTTCTTATCACATTGGGATGCCGCATAAGTTTTTAATCATCTTCTATTGCTACATGATTTTTGACCATCCTTGGACATTAAATTGGGTTTCTTTCTGCTACATGATTTTTTTACCATATTTGAGTACATCACATTGGGATTCTGCTTACTACTCTGATTCAGTGCCATATTTAGAATGATACATTGCCAAATCTGCTTTGATTCTTAAGATTTTCTTGCTAAATATGTTTTGTTACATAAGGATCACATTGCTATATTTGGATGATTCACTAACCATATTTAGATACTCACATGATTGCTATATTTGGAATGCCTTCACATGCCATGTTTGGGTGCTCACATGCTGTTTCTATATTAAAATTTTGCTTGTTACACTGTTTTACTGTCATATCTACTGATTACATGATTCATTGTCATATTTAGAATGATACACTATTGTGTTTAGAATGATACACATCCCTTAAATCTTAAGAATAGGGTATGAAACCCTAAAATTGGAAAGAATACAACAAATAAGGATATGCAACAATGGAAAACCTAGAGATGAGAACATTAAGGATAGGCAACCCTGGTAAACCTAAAAATGACAACAATAGGGATAGGAAACCTTGACAAACCTAAAAATGATAACAATCGGGATAGACAACCCTAACAAACCTAAAAATGATAACAATTGGGATAGACAACCCTGACAAATCTAAAAATGAGAATAAATAGGGATAGACAACCCTAGAAAACCTAAAAATGAGAACATAAAGATAGGTAACCCTAGCAAACCAAAATGATAACATAGGCATAGACAACCCTAGAAAACCTAGAGATCAGAATAGAAGGGACAGAATACCCAATAAAACCTAACAAAAGGGATAGGACACCCAAGAATACCTGATAAAAGAGACAGGATACTCAAGAAAACCTGAACAGTTAAACAAAGGGCCTGGATACACAAAAAAACCTGAATAGCTAAGTAAGTGCCAGGATACCCTAGAAAACTTGACAAAAGGGATAGAATACCCAAGAAAATCTGACCAAAGGAATAGGATACCCAAGAAAAACTAACAAAAGGGATAGGATACCCAAGAAAACCTGAACATTTAAACAACGGACAAGATACCCAAGAAAACCTGACAAAAAGGATAGGATACCTAAGAAAACCTATCAAGGTAAAAGGAACCCTAGAAACCTTAACCCCAATTATAGACAAGGTTTAGAACTACATTGTACCTAATTTTCAGGACCTATGAAATATATAGGCAATTTGGGAGAGCTTCCAAATACGGTACTATAACCCACAGACCATCAGATTCAATCTGAACCATCCATTAAGTATAAACTTCAACTTGAAAAAGGAATCTAATTAAAACACATGCATAAGTTACATCCATAAACTTTAATCACACGAAGCCCGTTCCAACTATATTTTTAGACTTGATTCTTAAGAGACAAAAGTCTCAAGGGAAACATAGGCAATTTGGTAATATTCTTGAATTCGGTCTAAGACTAAACCATCATTTGGTCTGGTTCACTATACAGTACACTGTTTGTTTGTTTACTTTTAGAACATGTTTGGCTGAACTCTTAGCTAGTAGAACTCAACAACTTGGTTTAGGACTTCCCCCATAAAACCCTAGTCATCCAGTTGACGAAACATAGTCAAAATGATAGATTTTAAGGACTATATAAGAGGCTAATCTTGATCGGGCGGTTTGGGTACCTAACACCTTCCCAAACTATCCTTTGAATACTTACCAAATCTTATGTAAACCAATGAAGCGATCTTATGGGTTAAGATTCAATAGAAGTCTTACCTTAAGGTGAGACTACATTTTTAGAGGTCTTTGACCTTAATCTAGGTGGCGACTCTAAAACAGATTTCTTTGATCACCCGAGGAGGAGGGTGAATCACCGCATATGTCCTTACGCTAATGTTAATCTCGGTTACCTGAGTTAACCCCTACATATCGTTTAGTGGTAGTGCAGTCGACCTTTAATGTGTCAAGCCAACTCAAATTAAGGCAAAGAAGAACCTCTACCTCCATGTATGGTCGTGGTAGAAAGCTTGGTGATGACCTTTTGGCCGAGTGACCCCTTGGGCAATGGGTCGAGTACTAAAATAATAGTATCTGCTCTCAAATTTATTTTTGGATACTTTAGGTGTTTCATTTTCAGAGAGTAGAGCATAAAAAGATCACGAAAAAGATCTATAGTAACCAACAGCCTATCCTAGCGAAGAAAGGAGCAAAGGCTACTATATGACCATAGCCATTGGGGGCAATCTGAGTCGCGGCTAATCCATAGTACTTCAGAATGTCTATGACTATAGAAAGGATGGGGAATTTAAGCCCTAAGACTACATGTCCTCATACGGACCATCTAATAGATTACGTAAGTATAGGACCTCTCGTATTCAAGGGGTGCCCTGAACTAAATCTCTTCAGGCACTTGATACCTGTCCTGAAGAATGACGATGGAATAATTAAGATTACTAGGGATATGACAAGCCCACCAATAAATGGCTAGATCTGTAGATTCCTCATGGGAAACCTCATCAAAATCCTTGTACTCCTAGGGTTCAGGATTCCTTGACCCTGAAGTCGAGATCAGCCCAGTAGACCTATAGTTTAAAGTTAGGGAAGGAGAATAAGAAGAAACAGTAGGGTTTCAAGAAGACCTTTCAGATGTACCCTTAGAATGTCTATGGAACCTGTGACCCCCAGAAGAATTTCTATGGCCCCCACCATACTCCCCCTGCATTCGTGAACCACCAGAGCAACCTCAAAATCCTTCAGTTTGCCATAGTTGAGAAACTCGTTGGAGCCAAACAACTCTTTAATCATTTTTTCAGAAGGAAAAGAAGAAAAAAAAAAAAAAGACTTACTGATGGATAAACAAGAAGGAAGAAGATGATCAACAAAGGAGCAGGGCTACAGAGAGATTTCGACAGAGTTTCAGTGCGTCAAATGAAAAGTAAAGAAAGGAAGGAGATGAGGCTCTATTTATAGAGATCAAATCTCCTCCCAAGAGCCCGACCTTTTAGGTTCCGAGGTTGCCCTCCACTTGGCAGCCCCTAAATACACATAGTACAAAAATTTATGTTTCCAATAGGGCAATCCATGTAACTGGAATGGCCGAGGGCCCAGATATAGTGAGTGCTAAAAATGAAAAGGTGCATGGCTTTTTCAAAACATCGATCGTTAGAGACACATGGCAAAAGGCCAGCAGCTTGCACGTGACCTTTGTAAAAGGGTGTCATAATGACAACCTAGGTGCCTCGTTCCTCCCTGACTGACGGCTCCACTTGGCAGATCATTACTCATGAAGAGTCGACCATGATAAATGCGACTGGATATAACATGATCAGCTCAGATATCAATGGATACCACATTAAATGTAGGTCAAAATCAACATGCAGAGCCATACTCGACAAAAAAATCTTTAATTAAATCGCCTAACATGACTCGTTATCAGTCAAGTCATCCAAAATGACTCATTATCGTTCAGGTCATCCAACATGACCCATTAGCAACCGACCTCACAGGTCGTCCATTATAGCTCACCAGTGGCCAATATTGCATCTCGACTACCGCCTCCTCAAGGGAAATTCTGATATCATCCAAAACAACTTTGCTTCCATGACTTCTGCAAATCCAGAAGAGCAAGGGACAATAGTTAGGACCATGCCAAAAGTAACCAATTAGAAAGGAATAGGTGTCATCACATGGATTGATCATCTTAGTGGACATGTGTTCCCATCTTAACAGACTAAGCAAGGCATCCCTCCATGCCTTATGTAGTTATAGATGTTCTCGGAGCCATTATCTTCAAATAAGTGGTAATAACCCACTTATAGTTAGTTAGTTACGCATGCTAGCTACCAAATGCAACCAAAGTGTGAGGACATAGGAAGAAATTTACCCTCGGGATCGAGAAATCATAGGCCTTTGATTGAATTGATCTTGTCCACCCACGCCGATGGATAGTAAATTTTTGGAGTCACCACTTTAAATTAATGTCTAGGATCTAAAATGCAGTGTCATCATAGTATAAGACTTCTATAGACTCATAATCCAAAAGATCGATTTTGGTCTATCAGAAAATGGTTAAGCGTTCAGGGTACAGTTTGGGAAGGTATTAGCACCCAAAGCTGCTCGATCTAAAAATTGGCATCCTATCCATCTACTTTCCATATATTATACTGTTCTTGATAATTCTTGGTTAATGGATGACTAGGCTTATGGGGGATTCTATGCCAAATTACTAAGTCCTTCGAACCCAAAGTTCAGCCAAACATGTCCTTCAAATAAACAAAAAAAATAATATACAGTGAACTGGACCAATGATGTTCTTGATGATGGACTAAATCCGAGACATTTATCTCAAACTTCCTACGTATCCTATCTTGGAAATCAAGTCCATAAATTAGTTCAAAATGATTGGTTAGTTAAATCATATGCATGCGATTTATGCTTGAGCATTATTAGATTCAAATTGAGATTTATACTTTATGAATGGATAAGATTGAATCTGGATAGCCCGTGTAGATTGTGGTACCATATTTAGAGATTCTTCCAAATTGCCTATGTATTCTAGTGTTTGCCCTAAAAGTCAGGTAAAATGTAGTTCAAAATGTTGGATGACCCATGTGGGTTGGAATAAGGATAGATATGGATACAGATATGGATATGGAAATGGATACAGATATGGCTTAAGAAAGCCAAGGGGTATATACGGCATAAGAAAGCTGATGTGTGTACGGCCTAGGAAAACCATGGCACTAGTAGTCTAAGAGGACTAAGGTGAATATGGCCTATGAAAGCTAGTGTATGTACGGCCTAAGAAAGCCATGGCATGACCTTCATCTAAAATGACTAAAAGGGGTACGGCCTAAGAAAGTCGGAATGCGTGCAGCCTAAGCAAGCCATGGCACAGGTAGCCTAAAACGACTAAGGTGTATACTACCTAAGAAAGCCGATGTGCGTATGGCCTAAGCAAGCCATGGCAGGACCTTGATTTAAGAAGAGTAAAGGGGGTACAGCCTAAGAAAGCCAGTGTGCGTAACGCCTTAGCAAGCCATAGCACGGGTAGTCTAAGATGACTAAGGTGTATATGGACTAAGAAAGTCGGTATGCTACAGCCTAATGAAGCCATGGCACAACCTTGATCTAAGAAAACTAAAAGGGGTAAGGCCTAAGAAAGCCAATGTGCATACGGCCTAAGCAAGCCACGGCACAGTTGAAGTGTTAAAGGATAAGGATCCCTCCTAAAATATGACTATTGAGAGTCTTGATCTCTTAGACAAAGTGGACCTAAATCTAGGTCACTATACCCTAGGGGGGGTATGCAGAAAGGGATAGGGAACGTTATAGGTTACCCTTAACGTAAACCCTAATCTAAGGATTTGGAACGAAATCTTTCTTGATTAAAGCTTTTAGGATTTCCTTTCCCTTATCCTGACCCATGAATGTGGGTGCCTACGAGCATGTCCCCACACATAGAAAAGTCTTCTAGGTGTTTAAACATAGCAGTTCCACTAGGGTGTTGCAGAAATTAAATTATTGTAAAAAAAAAAAGATCTTATCTATATATGATAGTTATGCAAACATGGCAAGTTTACAAAAATGGTAAGATCTAATATGCCAATATCTAAACATGGTAAGAAACAATATGGCAAGTTCCAAGATGGGAAAAAAGCCTAAAATACCAATAAATCAAGAATATGCATATATATGTGAAGATGGTAAGAACCGAATATATCATACACAAGCATGGTAATCAAATCAATGTATCATACCCAAGATGGTAAAAATCATATGAAGACCAAATATGGTACGAAATCATGTAACAATAATACCAAATATGGAAATAAGCATGCAAAAGTGACATGATTCAATGGACTAAGCAAAACAACAAACATAATCTATGCACAGTTTGCAAATCAATTGTTAAACTTACTTTCTTTAATCCAAATGATGCATAGAATATATGGAATTGAACTAGACTTGACGAGGAACATCCCATCCAAATATGGGTTCAAAAATCTATTCCTATGATGCAGTCCAAAAAGGTCCAAGGCCCAAGCTCAAGTCGATAATTGGTCAGCCCAAAGAACCAGTCGGCATTGATCCATTGGACCAGCCCAAAGGCCAAACCACCAATTGAACACTGTTCACATATTATTGTTCATGTGAATAGTGCCAATAGGTTTCCTTCCTATTTTATTAAGTTATTTGTCCTCTAAATATTTGGTTCAGTGATCTTAGAGTTAGTTTCCTAAATATTTGGTTTATTAGTTTGGAAACTTTCTTAATCTTATAAAGGGAAGTTTCCTTTTAATTTTAGCCTCAGTTTAAGTTAGGATAGAACTAAAAGGAGTTAACTTTTCTTATTTGTTTACTTTTAGTTTTAGACAATCTATTTTCTCTTATTGTAATCTCTTATGAGAATTATAAATAAGAAGAAAGATGAAAAGGATGGTACACTTAGTAGAAACCAAAAGTTTTGTATTTAAAATTTTGGTTGAGTCTCCCACGGTTGTAAGACTTAACCACACATCATTGCTTCTATTTTCTAAGAATTGTTCTTGCTATTGATATATACTTCTTTTCCACCTTGCTGCAACATTCTTGCTGTTATTTTTGAGACTGACAACACATCTGGAAAGAAGATACAACCAAGTTTTCTCGATCTGATCTCTCTTTGGGTAGAGTTATTAGGGCAGTTAAATTTTGGGATCTTTTGGTTTCTTCTAGTGGTTTGATGGCTCTCAAATTTAGATATGTTATCATATCTAAATTTGGGAAGATTGATTTCGATCTTCAAGTTCATCTTCTAGAATATTGTTTCTCATATCCTACGGATCATTGTTTTCACGTTTCAAAACATTCTACTGGATAGATTTAAAGTGGAGCAATTATTTATGAAATTTAATCATTCTTACTTGTTGTTAAAGTGTTAAATTTGAATTGAGCTGGTTGCCTACCCTAGCAAGGTTTGGGCATAAATTGAGAAGTAACCCTACCTTGCTATCAATTGGTATCAAAGCATGGCTAAAGCATATTCTAACTCGCCTAATCAGTCCAAGAACCCCAATGACCCCTTACTTTGGTTCTCCAACAATTTGTTGCAATGAATGACAAGATTGATAATATAGAGGAGAGAATGAACACCAGGGAGGCCGATCAACGATATCCCACAGCCAATGTTGTACCTATAAATAATCCTAAGGCTCCCCAAAGAGTCCCTAGAGAGGAATATCAAGAACCATCCTATGAGGAATATGATGAGTGATGGCCTTATTGTGACCAAAGTCATAAGGTACAGATAGAACTTAAAGAGTTTCATGGGAAACAAGACCCACAAGCGTTTCATGATTGGCTAAATGCCATAGATAATTATTTCGATTGGTTTAACCTTTTCGAACCACGAAAGCTAAAATTGACCTGCTTCAAACTTATAAGGGATGCCCGAAATTGGTGGCATTGTTTTGAATATAGCCTAATGAGGATGCAATTGGAACCTACCACTTGGAAAGAGATGAAAGAAAAATATTTGCCAAGATCCTTCCAAAGAAGGCTACATGACCAACTGAATAACCTTCTCAAAGAGACCATAAGTGTGGAAGATTATGTATATCAATTTGATTAATTGTGTGCACGTACTGGATCACATGACAGTGATGACCAAATGATATCCCAGTTCTAATTGGGATTATGACCAGAAATAAGAAAAAAATTGGATGTGATTGATATTGTTAGTATCCATGATTGTATGGATAAAGCTTTTCTAGCTGAAGAGCTGCTAAAGTCAACACAGAAGTCCACCCCACGTTATTATGAAGAGAAGCGCCCATACCGAATAGCAAGGCCATAGAGTCTACACCTCGAACTCCTATACTTGCAGACAAAGGTAAAACTCCCATGGTAATAAATACAGATGTACAATGCTATCACTGCAATGCATATTGATATTTTGCCAGAGATTGCCCACAAAAGATAAAGGTGAATTCTCTAGTTGCCTTAATTGAGGCTAATGTTGATGCACAGGTATGTGAACCATAAAGTGATGACACCCCTGTTACTAATACGGATGTCACTGATAATGATGAGGATCCATATGGAATCCATATAATCAGGGGTATGGTTGTAGACAACTCTACAGAAGACTTGTGTGACCTAAATTATCCTTCTATAATTTCATGGTTTGATGGTGGCAGTCACAATATTGATGAGGACACAGTTACTATGGAGAAGAAGGTAGAACAAGAGTTAAATACAGTTTTCCCCATGAATACCACGTTCGCACTTGACTCTCCTTAAGATGTTGAGCATATTGACTTTGTGATACCTCCCAAATATCTTGATGAGAGTGGACCCAACGTAGTGGAATTCCTTCCACCTTTGCAAGCATAGCCAAAATTTCAAGATCATAAAATGCTGCCTACTGAACCCACTGAAATCATTTTTCATCATTAACGAACTCGTGGACGAGTTCATTTTAAGTAGGGGGAGTTGATGCAGTTCAAAAAGGTCCAAGGCCAAAGCTCAAGTTGGTAATGGGTCAGCCCAAATAACCAGTTGGCATTGGTCCATTGGACCAGCCCAAAGGCCAAACCACTAGCTAAACACTGTTCACATGAACAGTGCCAACATAATTTCTTCCTATTTTATTAAGTTATTTGTCTCCTAAATATTTGGTTCAATTATCTTAGAGTTAGTTTCCTAAATATTTGGTTTGTTAGTTTGGAAACTTTCCTAATCTTATAAAAGGATGTTTCCTTTTAATTCTTGCCTCAGTTTAAGTTAGGAGAGTCTTAAAGGTAGTCAACTTTCCTTGTTTTGTTTATTTTCAGTTTTGGACATTCTAATTTCTCTTATTGTAATTTTTTATGTGAATTATAAATAAGAAGAAAGATGGGAAGGACGGTAGACTTAGTAAAAAGTAAAAAATTTCTGTTTAAAATTTTGGTTGAGTCTTCCACAGTTATGAGACTCAACCACACATTGTTGCTTCCATTTTCTAAGAATTGTTCTTGCTATTGAGTTATACTTCTTCTCCACCTTCCTGTGACATTCTTGCTGCTATTTTTGAGACTTACAACACATCTGGAAAGAAGATACAACCATGTTTTCTCGATCTGATCTCTCTTTGTGCAAAGTCAACAGGACAATCAATTTTGGAGATCTTTTGGTTTCTTCTATAGTGGTCAGATGGCTCTCAAATTTAAATATGTTATTAGACATATCCTAAAGCCCTTTCCCTCCAAATTTGAGCCCTTTCTAGCGGCTGGATCTCAAGATAAGTGAGTTTTCCATAATTTTATAAATCTGGTTCTGCTAAAATACATGTTTGAGACCTACAAGCAAGATTGATTTTGATCCCGCCCGTTGGATTAAGTTCATCTTCTAGAATATTATTTCTCATATCATAAGGATCATTGTTTTCAAGTTTCGAAGCATTCTATTGGATAGATTTGAAGTGGAGTAATTATTTGTCAAATTTAATCATTCTTACTTCTTGTTAAAGTGTTAAATTTGAATTGGGCTGATTGAAAGATCCTACCTTAGTAAGGTTTGGGCATAAATTGAGAAGTAATCCTACCTTGCCATCATCCTAGGCCCTTGAAAAAGCCCACCCAATTTAGGGGTCCAACACTATCCAGAGTCTGTTCAGACTCTGTCAAGTTCTACTAAAACCTCTGGGAAAAATGCTTCCCAAATTCAAATGCAACTCATTGTACGTAGGATTAAAATAGACTCAAAGGCCTAAATATTTTCTCAAGGCAGCGAGCCCAAACAATGGATCTAAGTTGGTGAAAAACCCTTCCCAATCTCTTGGTATAAAATTCAAAAAAATTACTTCCTTTGTCGAAAGGACTTCCAACTTGTATTGGATGAAAGCTAAGTAAAAGGGCTAGATTTTCCCTCACAGGTATAAATTCCAAATTGTGACTTGAAGATATGCATTTATATACATTCATAGGGTGCTAATTTCTTGGATAGAATCTGTTCAGATTCTGCCCAACCATACTAGAAATTAGGGGAAAATAGATCCCAAATTCAAATGGTTTCAAAATTACACAGGATGAAAGATAATTCAGAGGGCTAAATTTTTTTCGCAAGGCCTACAATCTAAACAATGGGTCTAAGATATTCGTTTATATGGATCTACAAGGTACCAGGTTTTTGGTGCAGGATCTGTGTATAGTGACATTCCCAATTTTTAAATAGGGCTTCCCTTTTCCAAATTGGGTTTAGTTTTTTAGAGAACAATCCAAACTCATAGAGGAGTCTCCTATAAAATGTTCAAGGCTAGATAGGTTATATAAGTACCCTTTGAGCCTTCCCCAATTTCAGGCTTAGAAGTTGTCCTCTCCAGAACTGCTGCTCCATCAATGTATTTATTTACAAGGGCAAACCACATTGGATAGAGCCCCAATTTGGATCAGATCTTCATTACATATACTATGATGAAATAAAAATATAAAACATGGCAGATACATCATTAAAAATGCACAAGAATTCATACCTTGAGAAGGTATTATGCAGCTCCTTCATCTCCTTCTTCTTTCTTCCTTCTTTTTTATTCTCTTCTTTCTCTCACACACTCTCTTGCTCAGAAATTCGGGGAATGGGGGAGCTAAAAATCGTGAATGGGGGGTCCAAAAGGATCCCCTCCCCCCTTTCTTTGATTTTTTATTTATAGCCCCACTTTAACTATCTCCTCTTTCCTTTTTGTATTTAATAATATTTTCCCCAATTAGCTTTGAAAATATTACATCAATCTTTTAGTGACATTGCACACTAAAATCCAAAATTATTTAACTAGTATGAGATCCTCTTTCAAACTTTCCTTTTCTTTCGTTTCTTATTTTTTCTCACACATTTCCTCTCCTTATTCCCTCTTCATGTGAAAAGGGTCTTCCCTTCTTCACAAGAAAAGGGAAGGGGACCCATTCTTTGACTTTTATTTTTTGTCTTCTATTTTTTTTTTTTTTTTTTTTTTTTTGTTGTCAAAAGACAGCATGTAGGGGAAGGGAGAACTAAATTTGGCCCACCCACTTGGGTTGGATAGGTCCGGCCCAAGGGTTGGTCCAGCATAGGCCAGACCTCCCTTCGGTTGGTCTAGACCAAACCCATCTCTCTCCCCATTTCTTCTCTCTCTACTTTCTCTCTAATTTTACATGTGGACCACCAAGGGAGAGGGTTTGTGCAAAATTTTAATGCCATGTGGGCAACCTATGTGGCATCTAGGGGAGGCATTAAGTGACTAGATGGATGTTGGCTAGGTAACAATCAGATGTTGACTCGGGTTTTGCCTGTGTTTTTACTAGGTTGACTAGGTGTTGATTAGGTTGACTAGGTGTTGATTAGGTTGACTAAGTTGATTGGGTTGATTGAGTTTGAAAATGTTTGACTAGGATTGATTGGGTTGATTAGGTTGATTGGGTTTGATTGGGTGGAAACTAGACACATAAGTGACGCTATGAAACAACTTGGCCCTAAATGATCCTAAAAATGATTGGATCCCATCAGAATTCCATAGTTAAATGTGCTTGGGCTAGTGTAGTACTAAGATGGGTGACCCTCTGAGAAGTCTTCATGTTAGGCCCTTTTTTTTCTCATTTCTTTATCATTAGCAAAAATGATCCTAAAATGTCAGGTAGTGATTCTGGGTCATAACTGGGTGTGGATTATCCTAAATGGTAGGTATGGACTCAGGATAAGAGATGACACTGGATGATCCTAAAATAGTAGGTATGGACTTAGGATGAGGGATGACACTGGATGACCTTAAAATGACAGGTATGGACTCAAGATAAGAGATGACCCTAAAAATGGTAGGTATGGACTCAAGATAGGGGATGACATTGGAAGACTCTAAAATGGTAGGTATGGACTCAGGATAGGAGATGACACTAGATGATCCTAAAATGGTAGGTATGCACTCAAGGTAGGGATGACACTAGATGATCCTAAAATGACAGGTATGGACTTTAGTGATAAGAGGGGTTGGTTGATCCTAAAATGGTAGGAGAGAGGTGGCATAATGGGGTGCTTATACAAAAATGGATTTAATCACATTTTAAAGGAGTCCTAATGCGGTTATGACAAAGCTGGCCCTTGGATCACATCAGATGGCCAAAGAAGTCTCTTGTACATAGATGACCCCATATTCTCAAGATTGAAACCGCTAGTGGTGGGCAAAGACTCTCACTTTGAAATGGTGACTCACCAAGTATCACTGATGGAGTCTCGAGATCTGCACAACTGCAGCGAGACGTACTAGAATCTAAGGCCACTCCATGCTCCTTAAATACCCCCTACCACGAAAGTAACCGGAACAAACTTTTGTCATATTTACACTCATACTGCAAAAATTACTATTGCCCCTCCTTTACTTTGAACTCGGCTTTCTCTATTCACGAGTTCATCTGCTTATCGCCCTTAAGCTTAGGCATCGGAGTGGCCACCGAGTTATCCAACCAGCCCAACTCTTTTGTCTGCTTGCTTTCTGTGATAGGTGTCACAATCAGGAGCCCAAACCAATTTTTGATGATAACATTGCCTTTCCAAGAAGCATTTACAAATGCATAAATTCTGAATTTGAAGACATCATAATGAAACTAGGTGTACCACTTTAGTGGGTTCCCTACTTCCATCATGATATCACTAAACTCTACTTTACTTTTTTTTGGGGTTAACAATCTAAATCCTCATGCACATTTAACAAACCATGTATCTGGTACAAAAATATCTGAATAACATTTAGAAAATCTGCAAACTAGGTTCCCTTAGAGGAGGGAGATCGGTAATTGGGTTCTTTTAGGACACTTTTAGGGTCAAAAACACATTCTTTAAAAATCTAAAATGGATCAAATAATATACCAGATTATAGAACACAAAAAGATGGACCTAATGCAAAAAATTGGAGCTCCTACGCACTTACATACGCTGCCTTAAGATGGCCGTGAAATCATTCTCTTTGAGCTGATTTTGGTTCTCAGTGAACTGACCCGAATTTGGTTGATCCACTGACTTGATCTAGATTGGTCCAATTTCTAGCTTAACAACAAAAAAATTGGGTCACTTTTTCAGGTTTCCATATTGAGGATTCAGATAAAAATCGGGTCCATGGGTCAGGGTACCGTGCTTTTGTACAGGTCAAAACTCAGGTCATTGTACTGGGTTTCCATGTGTGTCATGTTACCTGATCGGGTCACACTGTCAACCCACATGTGATGCAAGCAATCCTTTTTCGAGTAAACATGGCCTTGACTTGGAGGCCCTGCCGATTTAACTCAGCTAGGGTTTTCGAGTTATCACCGACCTTTTTCTTTCTTCCCATAGCGAGCCTGTAACACCCTCAGTCCAAGGTTTAGGGTCAAAAGTGTAAGACCCGCATGTCACGAACCCGGTTTAACCTTACATTTCGTGTCGTGACCAATCTACATATCATGGTCGAGCCAAGTGGACCAAGTGCGTGAAGAAACCCAAGACCTATTATGAAATTTAACTCAAAAATAGTCAAAATGAGGGTAAGGTTGCATGCCTAAACAAGTAGGGTCGACCCCACCTCAACAAAAGTCCAACCCATGACTTTTTGGTCGTGGGGTCGCATGTTTTAAAACATAGGGTATCGGATTATGCGACCCTACATCCGACCATACATGCAACCCTACACCCTAGGGTCTTACATTTTAAAAAAAAAACGTAGGGTCTCAGTACATCCGACCCTACGTCCGACCCTACGAAAACAGCACAAACCAAAAATTAGGAAACTTTCTTAATTCCAAGGGAATCTTTCCTAAACTCATTGGGGGTTATTATGGAGGGTTTTCCTCTATAAATAGGATGTCCCTAAGCCTCTTTCAGTCCTTTAAAACCCTAATTGAAAGTAAGAGCAAGAGAAAGAGAAGGACGAGAAGAAGAGAAGGAAACTTGAAGAAGAAGACTAAGAAAGAGGAGGAAGCTCAGATAAACCTCTGAATAAAGGTATGAACCTAATTTCTTACCTGAATAAGAGATTCTAGAATAGTTATGAAGAACATAGGATTTGGAGAAACCCAAATCATCCATCCATGGATAAGTTTCAAGAGATTCCATGGAGGAAATCATTATGGACTATGAATAGTGTATAAATTATAGTTTTGAGCCATAGAACAATCATAGAATGGACCATGATAGTAAGCTAAAGGATCCAAACATGAAATAATGGACTTTAGAATGAAAGGTCGACTCAGAATCCGTGTGGTCGCACGTAGGGTCGAATGATATCCGACCCTACGAGACCACAGGATCGACCACATGCCCTCGAGAAGTCCCAGGGAGGGTGTGGTCACACATAGGGTCGATTGGTATCCGACCCCACGTCTGACCCTACACCCTAGGGTCGCAGAAACTGCTACCCTAGGTGCGACCCTACCCTGCGACCCTACAATTTCAGTTAGTCTAAATATATTGGAATTAATTCTAATTAAAATCTATCAACTTGTTAGGTCTTTCTAGTAATTTTAAAGGTGATTCATAAAGCTTGAACGAGGATCTACTAGCAATCAAAAGTGAGGGAACAAGACCTAAATTAATTGGCCAATAATAAACTATTTTTATTTATTGAGTCTAACACCATGAATGATTCTATGCTTATATGCGTGTAATGTGTATTTAACATGTCATCCAATATTCTTGCAATTAATTTTCATGGATTTTTAATTCCGACGTATCCAACATGTCGTGGAAAACTCGGTTCATAAGTTCCATAAAGGTTGTTGGTGCGTTTGTCAATCCAAAAGACATGACCAAAAATTCATAGTGTTCATATCTGGTCCTAAATGTTGTCTTGGGGATATCACCATCCTTAATCTTCAGTTGATGGTAGCCTGACCGAAGATCAATCTTTGAGAACACTTTGGCACCTTGCAACTGATCGAACAGGTCATCGATCCGAAACAATGGGTACCGATTCTTGATTGTCAGTTTATTCAGTTCTCGGTAGTCTATACACAAGCGAACGCTACCGTCCTTCTTTACAAATAATACTGGTGCTCCCCATGGTGATATGCTAGGGCGAATGTAATCCTTGTCCAGAAGTTCTTGTAGTTGTACATTCAATTCTTTCAGTTCAGTAAGAGCCATTCTATAAGGTGCTTTTGATACTGGTACGGCTCCAGGTATAAGATCTATTACAAACTCTGTGGCTCGGTCGGGTGGTAATCCTGGTAGTTCCTCAGGAAATACGTCGGGGTAGTCCCGCACGACATCAATATCTTCCATCCATGGTGCTTCTTTGGTAAGGTCGACCACTGATACTAAATACCCGACTGCTCCTTTCTCAAGGCACTTCTTAGCCTTTAGTGCTGAGAGTATGAGCTTGCGTTTACGGGGAAGTTTGGTTCCCGCAAAACTGAATTTTGCTCCTTCTTTGTCTTTAAATGTTAGCTTCTTTTCAGCGCATAATAGGTTCGCAGAATGCTGAGCTAACCAGTCCATTCCCAAGATGATGTCAAAGTCTACCATCTCAAGTTGGATCAAGGTTACATCTAAGGTTTTCTCGTCAATGAGAACTGGACATGGCCCATAACCTTTTTCTAACTCCACTTCTAACCCCATCGGTGACCGTACAAGTAGTTTGTAGTCTAATGTTTTGATGGGTAAATTCAGCTTCTTTCCAAATGACACTGATATAAAAGAATGAGTAGCTCCTGAGTCAAAGAGTACTTTGGCGGGTATGCCATTTATAGGTACGATACCTGTGATTTATTTTAACTTAGTCTACATGGTCACACAATGTAATACAACTTAAAAGGTTTCAGTCATACCTGTGACCACGATGCGGCAGCATCCTCAGATGTAACAGCATAAACACATCCTTGATGTAGCTGCTTCCTGGGCTTAGGACACTCCCTTGCCATATGCCCCGCTTGATTGCAGTTATAACATTTTGGACCTTCAGTATTTGGCTTTGGTTGTTGTTGAGCTACTGGGGTAGTCTTGGGTGCAGCGGTAAAACTTTGAGTACGGAAGGGTTTGTATGTCTTGTTATTACCTCCGTTGAATGAATTACCAGCTGGCCTTTTTATACCTCTGTTTTGGAGTAGATAGCTCTCTTTCTGGCTCGACTCTATAACTCGAGCAATTTGCACAGCTTCATTATAAATCTTCTTGTCTAGGCCTAGAACATGCTCCCTGATACTTCCTCTAAGTCCCATGACAAACCTACGGGTCTTAGTGTCTTCCTCTTGCATGCTTAGTGGTGCGAAGAAAAACAGCTCTTCGTAATGCTGCTGATAGGCATCCACTGTCTTCTGTCCCTGATATAAACTCAGGAACTCCTTCTCCATAGAATCTTTGAAGCTTCGGGGAAAGTACTTCTCAAAGAAAGCTTCTTTATATATAGCCCAGGTCAATAGGGCGTGCTTGGTTATTAAATAGTCCTTTGTGGATTTCCTCCAAAGATGTGCATCACCTTTTAGCATGAAGGTGGCACATAATACCTTCTCCTCCTCTGTGATAGTCATCATGAGAAAATTTCTCTCCATTTCGTCGATCCAGTGTGCCGGCCAGAGCGGATCAGACGGTTTTTCGTTGAACTCCTTAGGTTTCATATTTAAGAATCTCTCGATGAGTCGAGAGTGATCCAGCTGATTAGGAGCATATGCCCCATATATAGGTGGTGGATACTAAAAATTTCCCTACACTACCTCAGGATGTGGTACTGGAATCTATGCAACTGGTGGTTGAGGTATTGGGTGGTTACCCACCGGTGTTGCATTGGCTTGCCCAGCTGGCATAGGTGTAGTTTTGTGCCGCCTGGAACATCATTCCCATCATTTCCTGCATATGGGCTTGCGCGTGTTGCATTTGTTGAAGTTGTTGTGTCAGATTAATCACCACAGTAGTCAGTTCCAGTGGTGGGGGTGGCAAGTTAGTAGGATTTTCCGGACCCTGGTTTACTGGTGGTGCAACCTGCGGATTACCCTGTGCATTTATATTTTCTTGACTGGCTTCTTCCATAGGTGGTGGTGGTGGAACTGCGTTTTGGCTCTGCCTGGTTACTCTACGCCCATCCATATTTTTCCTCTGGTAATGGTGATGCCTGAAAATCATTAAAATACGTGAGACAATCATTTATACTTCATGTAGATACACTAACCGATGTTATTTTCAATTTTTTTAGATCATTCTATGAAAAATACTGTCTTTTCTATGCAGGGTCGATGGTGGGGGTCGATGGTATGTCCGACCCTAGGATCGACCCTGGGAATCACTGATTCCTACCGCGAGTCAGGGGTCGATGTGGGGGTCGATGGGTGTCCGACCCCAGGTGCGACCCCTGGTTTTCTATCAGATTACCGAGAGCCGTGGGTCGATACAGGGGTCGATGGGTGGGTCGATGGTCCTAGTCGAATTCTCCGACCCCCGGACCAAAAATCAGATTTTTAAGGTCCGATTCTGAGTTCATTTTCCATTCTTCCTCCTCCGTTTTGACTCGTCTCCTTCATCTGAGTTGCTATAGTGCCAACTCTGCCACATTGGTCATTTGGGTTCCTTGTTTCGACGTCTACACCTTCCCTACAGGTATTTCTTCTACCTTTTCATGTTTTTAGGTTTCTTAACCTAGGTTTTTGCTCGTTTATCTCGTATTTTTCAAATTAAACTTTTTCCAACCATAAAAATTTGATTTTTATTGGGGGCTTTTGTTGTTGGTGACTCGAGGAATGAAAGCCCTCAAAAATATTTGAGTTTCATCGGTTGGTTATCGAGAAACTCAAAATTTACCCTTTTTGCCCTAAATTGTCAAGATTTTTGAATTTCTCAAAATTTATTCAAATTGAATTCCGTTAGCTAGAATTTCCAACTGTATGAGTACTGCAGGATAGTTTAGAACCTACGTAAGTCCTCCTGCCCATGTGTATGGGTGAAAAGTGAGGCTTTTGGCCAACTTACATCGTTATAATGTCAAAA
This sequence comes from Protea cynaroides, assembly GCA_028583415.1. Lineage (NCBI taxonomy): Eukaryota > Viridiplantae > Streptophyta > Magnoliopsida > Proteales > Proteaceae > Protea > Protea cynaroides. Next base: position 50,647,068 of record CM053276.1, read on the forward strand.
TTTCAGATTTTTCTACCTTACTAATCCATTATCTATTTTTTCTTGTGGTTTGTAGATATTATGGCCTGTACCAAGGTTCCTAGTGTTAGCGACCATCTTCGATTCCGTACTAATAAAGCTGAGGCACAATATGCCTGCTTTTCTTGTAAGAAGGTAAAGGGAGGCCGCAAGGTGGACTTGGCTGAGTTAGCCTTGTTCAATGTGGAGAGAGCCTTTGGTGATATGGGATGGCTCCCTGTCATCACTTATAACGCGTGTACCCGTCCCGATTTGGTACGCCAGTTCTACTGTAATCTCCAGGTGGTGGGGGATTACAATGATGTGGAGAGGGGTGAGGAACTTCGCATCACGAGCTACGTCAAGGGGGTTGACGTCTCATTTGATTATCGGTAGCTGGCCAACTTACTTAGCATTTCCTATGCTGGCCCCATGGTGTTCTGTGCTCCTGGAGAGCCCCAGTTCTTTTCTCTACAGATGAGGGCTGAGATCGATAGCCAGCTCATCCGACCTGATCGCTGGCAGATGAAAGCGAGTTGTCTGTGCTCAGATCCACGGGTATATTGCAAGATCATCCAGCATAACCTGATACCGCAGAGTGGTCATTACGAGAGGATCTCCCAGTTAACCCAGTATCTATTATACTGTATATGCACTAGGCAGCCCGTCTGCCTTCCATACATCATCATGCGTACCATGATCAATGCCACATTGCCCAGTTACACTGGCAACCTTCCCTATGGACGCATGATCACTACCTTGCTTACCCGCCTGGGGGTTGACTTAGTGGATGAGAAGATTTAGGAGAAGTCCTTCTCATCGCCTCTAGATGGGGAGGCTATTTGCAAGATGGGCATGTGGGATGCACAGGTCAGTGATGAAAAACGCGATGGTGCGCCCTCGCACTCGCGTGGAGATGGCTGACGCTGAGGCAGCAGCAGCAACCGCTGGAGTTCATAGGGAGCCTGCTGGTGATGATGACCGTCTGTACATGGATGTGGACTCCATACCACCTCCTTCACCTACACATGCTGTTGGAGCTAGTACTTCTTATGCGGCTGGTCCTTCTCATGCGGCTGGTCCTTCACACCCACCTTCTGATATGATGGGGATATTACATGAGATCAGAGAGGCTCAGCACAAATCTGATCTGAGGATGGGGGAGTTACTAGATGCTCAGCGTGTGAGAGTGGATGAGCTACTAGAAGCCTAGCGCATATCGGACATGAGGATGGGAGAGCTCATAGATGCTCAGTGCAGGTCAGATATGCGGATGGAGGAGCTTTTGGGTGCTCAGAGCGTGACTGATCAACGGGTGGCTGGTCTCACAGCTAGTCTTCAGACGACCCAGACTTAGGTAGCCTGGTTGACTAGAGTCTATGCTGAGGATTATGATAGAGGTCGTGAGGCACCGCCTCCTCCTTCACCTCCAGCTTCATGATTGTATTTGTTTCCTTTCTTTGTACTATAGAGTAACTGTTCGGGTTGTGGACTGTACTCTGCTTTAGCTATTTATATACGTTTGTTTCTCTCTCATTGTATTTAAAATTATTCTCCCTTTAATAGATGCATTATTCTCTTTTCAAATTTGGTCTCAAACATCACTTGTGCTTATAGTGTGTTAATATTACAGTTTTTACTTTGATCCTATCTCAGTTCACAATTCATCGTGAAGGTATGCTAGTTTAGCGGACAAGGCCTGAGATGCTCTGATACCAAGTTGTCACACCCCAATTCTGTACTATTCAGAATGGTGTGATGAACCATCAACAAACCAACGGTTCAACCAGGATCTCGAGTAGGCTATATCCGTTTTATCTAAACCTCATACATCCACATTCATAATCAGAGTAAATACACAATAGCGGAAGTCTTATAATAAAATGAACTGAGAAATCTAAATATGATAATCATATTAAAATATCCAATTATGTTGTTTCAATAGAGACATAAATAAAATACCAATTACATGTCTTTACTAAATCCAAATAATTAAAATAAAATCTAATCGAATATGCATGAGTTTCACTCGCAAGAGGAGTCATGCATATCCACTTCGTCTTCAACTTCTATTGCCGCCATGTGCCCGTACACTGGAGCGTTGACATAATCTTCAACCGTAGTACCTGCATCATCAATTAAAAATATTCGACGTCGAGAGGGTGAGCACACATCATGGCTCAGTGAGCAAACGAAACAATGCAACAATACATATGCATGCATTCAATTCATATATGTGGTCTAGTTTAAAGTTTGTAATATGCAATAGAAAGGGTTGGAGGTCAAAGGTTAACGTTTATTGACCCCTCCTCTATACATAGGGTGTGGAAGCCCGCCCAAAGATTAATGTTTATTGTCGTCCCCATCCACCCTACCATGAACACTGTATAATAAAGGTTAACGTTTATTGTTGTACAGTGCCATACCAATACGTAAGCCCCTACTGACGAGGGCTAGCAAACTGGGTTCGCAACTAACCAATCCTAATGCCAAACGGTGTATCCGAGGCCTACCCTAGCATCCCTCAGAACGCCCATAGAGATAAAGCTAAGGCCCCCCGGTAGAGTCAGAACTACAAGGACCGAGACCACCTCCCCTGATACTCTACGACGTAATAGTTCTGCTAAAGTAATGGCGATACGATGCTAATGCACAAGACTTGAGTTAGAGATAGAACTAGAGTGCAGAGGCCCGGCCTATGATACTCGCTCGCATCAAGTACACCAACCACACACATACATTCACATGCCTATTCCTATCATCATGGTCATTATCATGTTATAAACAATAAAGTAAATATGCATGAACAATAAATAGAAATATTGGATGACATGTTGAATGCACATTACAAGCATGTTCGCATAGAATCAAGCATAGCATTGGACTCAAGAAATAAAAATAGTTTGTTATTAACCAATTAGTTTAGGTCTTGTTTCCTCAACTTAGCTTGCTAGTAGATCCTCTTTCAAGCTTTAAGAATCACCTTTATATTGATGTTATATTGCTAGAAGACCTAACAAAGTTAATAGAATTTAGTTAGATTTTATTCCAATTTTTCCAACTTGCTGTTAACTGGGGGTAGCAGGACGGGTCGATGCTAGGGTAGCAGTATACTGCGACCCCCTATAGTAGGGTCGATGCCAGGGTCGATGGGTCCATCGACCCTAGGTGCGACCCCCCATGGGTTTGGTCGATAAATCACCTTTTTGGTCCATTCTCTCTTGTTTGAATCCTATGGCTTCCTTCCATAGTCCATTCCATACACTTCCTATGGTTTAGAAATACTCTTTACATATCATATGGTTTAGTTGATCTCCTCCATGGTTTCCATTGAAACTTAATCATGGATTGATGGTTTGGGATTTCTCCTACATCATACTTTTCTCATTAACTATTCTAAGTCTCAAAAAATACATAGAATTAGTATTCTTACCTGAGAAGAGTACTCCTTCTCTAAAACTCTTCTCCTTTTGCCTTCTTCTCCACTTTCCTTCTCTTCTTCTTCTCTTCCTTCTCTTCTCTTTCTCTCAATTCAATTAGGGTTCTAAAAGGAGTGAAAGAAGCTTAGGGATGTCCTATTTATAGAGTAGAAACTCCCAAAATAAGTCCCATTGAGATTATGAAAGAGCCCAACCGAAATTAGGAAAGTTTCCAAATTTCTGTTTCTGGAGGCAACTAGAGGTCGATGAGGGGGTCGATGATCCCGTCGACCCCTGGTTTTAAAATGTCCGACCCTGGGTTAAAAACTGAGGGTCTGACTTTTTGTACTGGGGGGTCCGACCCCACCTCACTGGGTGTGCGACCCTCGCCCCTTTTTGAATGTTTTTGGGTCAGTTTAATACCTGAGATCACGATCTCCTTCACGCACTTGGTCCATTTGGCTCGACCATGATGGGTAGACCTGGTTCAAGGTGGTAAGACCGGATTAGATTGACACGGGTCTTATACTCCCAATTCATGTAGGTATTCAAGTTCATACCTTGGATTTGCTGAGATTCAGAGGTTTCTCTGAACTTCTTCTTCCTTAGTCTTCTTCTTCAAGTTTCCTTTTCTTCTCTTTCTCTCACTTTCAATTAGGGTTCTAAAGGAGTGAAAGAGACTAACGGTCATCCTATTTATAGAGGAAAACCCTCCATAATAAGTCCCAATGAGTTTAGGAAAGACCCCCTTTGAATTAGGAAGGTTTCCTAATTTCTGGTTTCTGACTGTTACAGTAGGGTCGGATGTAGGGTCACAGAATCCGTCGACCCTATGTTTTTTTAGTTATGCGACCCTATGTTTTTTTAGTTATGCGACCCTACGACTAAAAAGTCATGGGTTGGACTCTTTTGAGGTGGGTTCGGTCACACCTATGTAGTCATGCGACCCTACCCTCTTATTTGACTATTTTTGAGTTAAACTTCATACCTGGTCTTGTGGTTTCTTCACGCACTTGGTCCACTTGGCTCGACCATGATAGGTAGACCTGGTACAATGTGGTAAGACTGGTTAATTCAATATGGATCTTACAACTCTCCCCATCTTATTAGAAATTTCATCCTCAAAATTTACACATACCTTCCGAGTCGAAAAGGTGAGGATATTGCTTTCGCATAGCATTCCCTTCTTCCCATGTGATCTCTTCTATATCTTGGCTCCTCCAGGTGACCTTAACATAATAAATGTCACAGTTTCATAGACGTTGAACCTTTTGGCTGGTGATTTAGTTGGTGCTACTTCGAATGTCAAATCATCTATTAGATCTGGTGGATCCGCTGTCAAAACGTGTGTTGGATCTCTGACGTACTTCTTCAATAATGTGATATGAAATATATCATGCACACTTATCATAGATGGTGGTAGTGCTAACTGATAAACCACTTTTCCACGTTTAGCTAGAATCTCATATGGCCCGACATATCTCGAACTTAGCTTCCCTTTCTGTCTGAATCGTTTTAAACCCCGCATAGGTGATACTTTCAAGAATACCTTATCACCTACGACAAATTCAAGGTCTCGACGTCGAGTATCTGCATATTGTTTCTGACGATTCTGAGCTGTTTTAACTCTTTCCTTGATGATGTCGACTACACAACAAGTCTCTTCAAGAAATTATGGTCCAACGATACTCCGTTCACCAACTTCATTCCAAAACAAAGGAGTTCGACTTCCTACCATACAGTGCCTCATAGGGTGACATCTGTATAGTAGCCTGATAGCTGTTGTTATAGGCGAACTCAATCAATGGTAGTTTCTCGTCCCATGAGCCTTTAAAATCAATAACACAGGCTCGAAGCATGTCTTCTAAGATCTGAATAGTACACTCCGACTGCCCATTGTCTGAGGATGGAATGCAGTACTGAATTTCAGTGGTGTACCCATAGCCTTCTGTAATTCTTTCCAAAACTTTGAAGTAAAGCGTGGGTCTCTATCGGACACAATATTTTTAGGTACACCATGTAATCTGATAATGTATTCCACATATAGCTTGGCTAACCTTCCAGGGTATACTGTGGTCGTATAGCAATAAAGCGAGCTATCTTAGTCAGACGATCTATAATCACCCAGACCGCGTCAACTACTCGAGGAGTCAATGGTAACCTGGGGATGAAGTCCATAGTGATGCAGTCCCATTTCCATGCTGGTTCTGGCAGTGGCTGCAACAATCCTGTAGGTCTTTGCCATTCAGCCTTTACCCTCTGACAATTTAGGCACTGAGACACGAATTTAGCTACATCTGCTTTCATTCCTCTCCACCACTATAATTTCTTCAAATCGTGATACATCTTTGTACTTCTAGGATGTACCGAATAGGCGGTGGTGTGAGCTTCCTTCATTAGTCGGTGTCTTATGTCCAAGTTTTCTATTTTAGGAACACATACTCTTCCTTTGTACTTCAGTATCTTTTCATCGTCCAAGGTGAACTCAGGAATAGTCCTACCTTTTTCAATGTCTTCTTGTACTGTTCTCAGATAAGGGTCTGATTTAAGAGCAGCTTTCACTTTATCAATTATATCAAGTACAATCTTCAATGTTGCAAACATATTTGAAAACTGATGAATAAACCCTTGGTTGGTTGATCCACCTGGTGCATCTATCATGAACTGCTCATTACCATGATTGAATACCTTTCCTGTAACACACATTGATGCAGTCATGTTAACCTCTCCTTGAGATTTTATCATTGCCTTTCTGCTTAGTGCATCAACAACTACATTAGCCTTTCCTGGATGGTACTGGATATCGCAATCATAATCCTTCAATAATTTCAACCATCTTCTTTGTCTCATGTTCAACTCCTTTTGATTAAAAAGGTACGTAAGACTCTTAGGATCTGATTTAATCTAAAATTTCTCTCCATACAAATAATGTCTCCATATCTTGACAGCATGTACTACTGCCGCTAATTCCAAGTCACGAGTGGGATAGTTCTTCTCATGTGTCTTCAGTTGTCTTGAGGCATACGCAACTACTTGTTCCCCTTGCATAAGTACACATCCTAAACCCAATCTCGACGCATCAGTGTACAAGGTAAATGGTTATCCTAGAATAGGAATAGTCAAGATGGGAGCAGATATCAATCTAGCCTTCAATGTTTGGAAATTATTCTCACATTTGTCAGTCCAAACAAACTTTTCTCCTTTCATAGTCAAACTGGTGAGAGGTACGACAATTCTATAATAGTCTTCCACGAATCATCGATAATACCCAGCTAGACCTAGGAAACTTTTAATTTCTGCAACACTCTTAGGTGCTCCCACTTCACAATGGCTTCAATCTTGCTAGGATCCACTTTAATTCCTTCAACGGATACAACATGGCCTAAGAAAGCCACCTCATTTAGCCAAAACTCATACTTTGTAAATTTGGCATAAAGTTTCTCTTTCCTTAATCGCTACAGAGCGGCTCTTAGATTCATGACATGTGTTTCCTTGTCTTTGGAGTAGACCAATATATCATCAATAAACACAATGACCGACGTATCCAACATATCATGGAATACCCGATTCATGAGTTCCATAAAATTTGTGGGTGCATTAGTCAATCCAAAAGACATGACTAAAAATTCATAATGTTCGTATCTTGTTCTAAATGCAGTCTTTGGAATATCACCGTCCTTAATTTTCAACTAATGGTATCCTGACCGAAGATCAATTTTGGAGAACACCTTGGCACCTTGCAACTGATCGAACAAGTCATCGATCCGAGGCAATGGCGATTCTTGATTGTCAGCTTATTCAATTCTCGGTAGTCTATACACAGTTGAACACTACTGTCCTTCTTCTTTACAAACAATACTGGCGCTCCCCATGGTGATATGCTAGGTCTGATATAACCTTTGTCCAATAATTCCTGTAACTGTACCTTCAATTCTTTTAGTTCAGTAGGAGCCATTCGATAGGGTGCTTTAGATACTGGTGCGGCTCCAGGTATCAGATCTATAACGAACTCTGTCGCTCGATCGGGTGGTAATCCTAGTAGTTCTTCAGAAAATACATCTAGAAAGTCACGCACAACATCAATAACTTCCATTCGTGGTGCTTCCTTGGTGAGGTCGACCATTGATACTAGATACCCAACTCCTCCTTTTTCGAGGCATTCTAGCCTTTAATGTAGAGAGGATGAGTTTCTATTTACGGGGAAATTTGGTTCCTGCAAAACAAAACTTTGCTCCTTACTTGTCTTTAACCGGTCCATTCTGAAGATAACGTCAAAGTCTGCCATCTGAAGATAACTTCTTTTTTGCACACAATAGGTTTACAGAATGCTGAGCTAACCGGTCCATTCTGAAGATAACGTCAAAGTCTGCCATCTCATGTTGAATCAAGGTTGCATCCAAAATCTTCTCACCGATAAGAACTGAGCATGGTTCATAACCTTTTTCTAATTCCACTTCTAATCCCATAGGTGATCGTACAAGTAATTTGTAGTTTAAAGATCTGAGGGATAGTTTTAGCTTCTTCCCAAATGACACAGATATAAAGGAATGAGTAGCTCCAGAATCAAAGAGTACTCTAGCGGGTATGCCATTAATAGGTACGATACCTGTGATTTTTTTTAATTTAGTCTACATACTCACACAATGTAACACAAAATGAAAGGTTCAGGTCATACCTGTGACCACATCAGGCGATGCGACAACATCCTTAGATGTAACAGCATAAACCTTTCCTTGATGTAGCTGCTTTCTGGGCTTAGGACACTCCCTTGAATAATGTCCTATTTGATTGTAGTTAAAGCATTTTAGTCCTTCATTATTTTGATTTTGTTACGGTTGAGCTGCTGAAGTAGTCTTGGCTGCAGCATTAAAGCCTTGAGTACGGAAGGGTTTGAAGGTCTTTGTATTCCCTCCGTTGTATGAATTTCCGTTTGGCCTTTTTATACCCCTATTTTGAGCAAAATAGCTCTTTTTCTAGCCTGACTCTATCACTCGAGCAATCTGTACTGCTTCGCTTTAGACTTTCTTCTCCAGTCCCAGAACATGCTCACGAATGCTTCCTCTAAGTTCCATGACGAACCTTCGGGTCTTAGTATTTTCCTCTTGCATGCTAGTGGGTGCAAAGAAAAAAAGCTCTTCATAACACTGTTGGTATGCATCCATAGTCATTTGCCCCTAATATAAACTCAGGAAGTCTCTCTCCATAGCATCCCTGAAACTTCTGGGGAAGTACTTCTCAAAGAATGTCTCTTTATAGATAGCCCAAGTCAATTGGGCGTGCATGATTAATAGATAAGTCCGAGTGGACTTCCATCAGTGGTGTGCATCGCCTTTCAGCATGAATGTGGCATACAGTACTTTCTCCTCCTCATTTACCATCATCGTCATGAAATTCCTTTCCATTTCATCGATCCAATGGGCTGGCCACAAAGGATCTGCTGGTTTACCATTATATTCTTTAGGCTTCATCTTCAGAAAATGCTCGATCAGTCGAGAGTGGTCCAACTGATACTGACCATAGGCCCCATACATAGGTAGTTGGTACTGGTAACTGCCTTGAGCTACCTCAGGATTCTACAATGGAGCATGCATAACTGGCGTTTGAGGTGCGTGGGGTACTGTGTTCCTTCCCCTGGTCCTGTGCTAGCTTTTCTGGCTGGCATAGGTGTCATATGTGCAGTTGGAAAAACCATCCCTATAGCAGCTTGCATATTGGTTTGCACCTACTGTATTTGCTGCAACTGTTGTGCCAGGTTCATTACGGCTGTAGCCAAATCTATAGGTGGGGCTGGCAAGTTTGTAGGGTTTGCCTGGCCATTAGCTACTGGCGGTGCCGCATTTTGTTTCTCTTGTACTTTCAGAATTTCATGGCTGTCCTCCCCCATAGGTGGTGGTGGTGGAATTGGATTACGGCCTCGTCTAGTCACTCTTCCCCCAGCCATTCCTGTTCTGGTGGTGGTAGTGTCTGAAAAACAATCATGGAACATGTGAGGCAATCTATATAAGTTATTTCCAAGTCAAAATCCAACTAATGAATGTAAATTTCCAATTTTTCAAGTCATTTAATGAAAATACTGAATTTTCCATCATAGGGTCGATGGTAAGGTCGCACTGTATTCGACCCTTGGGTATGCGACCCTAAGAACACTGTCAGCTCACCAAGAGCCTAGGATCAATCATAGGGTCGGTATATGTCTGACCCTAGGTCGGACCCATGGTTTCTGTCAGATCACCGAGAGCCTAGGGTTGATGGTAGGATCGGTCGTAGGTCGCACATTTTGTCGAATTTTGTGACCCTACGATCCAAAATTAGGTTTTTAAAGCTGATTTTGGATTCATTTTCTGTTCATTCTCCTTTCCTTCCAACTCAACTCGCTTCCCTTGAGTTGCTATAGTATCGACCCCTAGTGTTTGGTGAACGTTTCTTCCGTTCACGACTTCCGCTCCATCTCTTCAGGTATGCTCTCTACTGTTTCTCATTTTTAAGCTTTCAAAACTAGGTTTTCTGTCACACCCCAATTCTGCACTGTTCAGAATGGTGTGATGAACCGCTAAATAACCAACGGTTCAACCAGGATCTCTAATAGGTCATCCCCGTGTTATCCAAACTTACACGCATCCACAATTATAATCAGAGTAAATACACAATAGCGGAAATCTTATAAATAAATGAACTGAGAACTAAGATGGTATTAATAATTCAATAGAAAATTATTCTATATCAACCGAGACATAAGTAAATATCAATACAAGTCTTTAATAAATCCAAATAAAGAAACCTATAAAAAATATCTAATCAAATACACACGAGTTGCACTCGCAAGAGGAGTCGTGTGTATCATCTTCAGCTCCAGCGTCCATCGCTGCTATATTCCCGTACGCAGACGCGTTCATATAATCTTCGACTGTGTAACCTGCATCATAAACTAAAAATATTCGACGTCGAGGGGTGAGCACACAACACGGCTCAGTGAGTAGCCAAAACAATGCAACAATACATATGCATGCAATCAATTCATTTATTTGGTCTGGTTTATAGTTTGCAATGCGCAATAGAAAGGTTGGGTGGTCAAAGGTTAACGTTTATTGACACCGCCTCTATACACAGGGTGTGGAAGCCTGCCCGAAGGTTAACGTTTATCGTCGTCCCCATCCACCCTACCATAAAAAAATACAACAAAGGTTAACGTTTATTGCTATATAATGCTATACCAACACGAAAGCCCCTGTTAGCGAGGGCTTGCAAACTGGGCTCGCTACTAACCAATCCTAATGCCAAACAGTGTATCCAAGACCTCACCCCAGCATCCCTCAGAATGCCCATAGAGATAGAGCTAAGGCCCCCCGGTAGAGTCAGAGACTACAAGGACCGAGACCACCTCCCCTGATACTCTACGACATAATAGTTCTGCTAAGGTAATGGCGATACGACGATGTCAATGCACAAGACTTGAGTTAGAGATAGAGCTAAAGTGTTGAGACCCGCCAAAGGTTAACGTTTATTGACGTTCTCATCACACCTCCCCTGATACTCGCTCGCATCAAGCACATCAACCACACACATACAAGCACATTCCTATTCCTATCATCATCATCATCATCATGTTATAAACAATAAAGTAAATATGCATGAACAAGTAATAGAAATATTGGATGGCAAGTTGTATGCACATTACAACATATTCGCATAGAATCAAACATAGCATAGGACTCAAGAAATTGAAAATAGTTTATTATTATCCAATTTAGTTTGGAGTTAAGGTTCCTCACCTTAGCTTGCTAAAAGATATTTTTCCAAGCTTTAGAATCACCGTTATAACGTTATTATATTGCTAGCAAACCTAACAAAGTCGATAGTATTTAATTAGAATTAATTCAGAATTTAAAACCATTCTGTCAACTGAGGGTCGATGCTAGGGTCGATGCTAGGGTCGATGGGTCTATCGACCCTCCCCTCATTCTGAACTTCCCGAATGCTGAGGGTCGATGGTCAGAAACACCTAGGGTCGGATGGTCTATCGACCCTCGGTGCGACCCTCGATGCACTCTGGTCCAATTTTCACTTTTAAATCCACTCTTTGTGTTTGGGGTCCTATGGCTTGCTTCCTACATTCATTCAACAGTCATTCCATGGTCTAGAACCATGTATAATCCATCTAAATAGTTTTTGTGCATCCTCCTATGGTTTTCCATGAAAACCTAACCATGGATGGATGGTTTGGGTTTCTCCGAGATCACTCTCTCTCCAATAACTATCCTAAGGTCTGTAGAAACTCATGGAATTAGTATCCATACCTGAGAAGATTACTCTTCTATGGAATTTCTCTTCCTTTTTGCTAGGTTCTCTTCCTTGCCTCTCTTCTTCCTCTTTTCCTTCTCCTCTCTTTCTCTCAATTCAATTAGGGTTGTGAAAGGAGTGAAAGTGGCTTAGGGACGTCCATTAAATAGAGTAGGAATGTCCTATAATAGTCCCATTGAGATTTGGAAAGAATCCCAATCGAAAATTAGGAAATTTCCTAATTTCTATATTCGGCAGAAACCGAGGGTCGATGGGAGGGTCGATGATCCCGTCGACCCTAGGGTCTTAAGCTGTCCGACCCTCCCTTCAAATCTGAGGGTCTGACATTCTGTTTTGGGAGGTCCGACCCTACTTGGCTGGGTATGCGACCCTCCCCTAAAATTAAGTGTTTTTGGGTCGATTTTATACCTGGGATCTCGATCTCCATCACGCCCTTAGTCCACTTGACTCGACAATGATGGGTAAACCTGATTCAAGGTGGTAAGACCGGGTTAGATTGACACGGGTCTTATAACTCCCCCCAACTTATAAAAATTTCGTCCTCGAAATTGTACGTACCTTCTGAATCAAATAAGTGTGGGTACTGCTTTCGCATAGCATTCTCTTCTTCCCATGTAATCTCTTCCATGTCTCTACTTTTCCATGTGACCTTAACATAGTAGATATCTCTGTTGCGTAGACGTTGAACCTTTCGACTAGTGATTTCCGTTGGTGTTACTTTAAATGTCAAATCATCAGTCAATTCTGGCAAATCTACTGTCAACACGTGCGTCGAATCCTTGACATACTTCTTCAATAGAGAAATGTGAAATACGTCGTGCACACTTGACATAGATGGTGGTAATGCCAACTAATAAGCTACTTTTCCACGCTTAGCTAGAATTTCATATGGTCCGACATATCTTGGACTTAATCTTCCTTTCTGTCCGAATCTCTTCAATCCTCTCATAGGCGATACTTTCAAAAATACTTTATCACCTACAGCGAACTCTAGATCTCTTCGTCGAGTATCTGCATATTGCTTCTGACGGTTCTGAGCTGTTTTCACTCTCTCCTTGATGATGTCGACCACTCGACAAGTCTCTTCAACAAATTCCGGTCCAACAATACTACGTTCTCCAACTTCATTCCAAAACAAGGGAGTTCAACACTTCCTGCCATACAATGCTTCATAAGGTGACATCTGTATAGTAGCCTGATAGCTGTTATTGTAAGCGAACTCGATCAATGGTAACTTTTCGTCCCATGATCCTTTGAAATCAATCACACATGCTCGTAGCATATCTTCTAGAATCTAGATTGTACGCTCCGACTGTCCATCTGTCTGTGGGTGGAATGCGATCGAACTTCAATGTTGTACCCATAGCCTTTTGCAGTCCTTCCCAAAATTTGGAAGTAAATCGTGGATCTCTATCGGACACAATACTTTCTGGTACACCGTGTAACCGAACAATATTATCCACATACAGCTTTGCTAACCTTTCCAGTGTATACTGGGGTCGTATCGGTATGAAGCGAGCTGTCTTAGTCAGACGGTCCACAATCACCCAAACTGCGTCAACTACTCGAGGAGTCAATGGTAGTCTTGTGACGAAGTCCATAATGATGCAGTCCCATTTCCATGCTGGTTCCGATAATGGCTGTAACAGTCCTGCGGGTCTTTGTCGTTCCGCCTTTGCCTTCTGACAATTTAGGCATTGAGACACGAACTTGGCTACATCTGCCTTCATTCCCCTCCACCATACAATTTCTTTAGATCATGATACATTTTTGTGCTTCCAGGATGTATCGAGTAGATGGTGGTATGGGCTTCCTTCATCAGTCGGTGTCTAATGTCCATACTTTCTGTTTCAGGTACACATATTCTCCCTTTATATTTCAGTACCTTCTTATCATCCAAGGTGAACTCAGGGTTGGTTCTACCTTTCTCAATATCTTCTTGTACTGTTCTCAGATAAGGATCTGCTTTGATAGTTGTCTTCACTTCGTCCACTATATCCGGTATAATCTTCAATGCCGCGAACATATTTAAAATCGATGAATAAACCCTTGGCTAGCTGATTCATCCATTGTTTCTATCACATATTGTTCGTTGCTGTGATTAAACACCATTCTGTTGGTATACATTGCTGCAGTCGTGCTAACTTCTCATTGAGATTTTATCATTGCTTTTTTGCTCAATGCATCCGCTACCACGTTCGCTTTTCCCGGATGATACTGGATATCACAATCATAGTCTTTCAATAGTTCCAGCCATCTCCTTTGTCTCATATTCAACTCCTTCTGATTAAATAGATAAGTAAGACTTTTATGGTCCGACTTAATCTGAAATTTCTCTCCGTATAGGTAGTGTCTCTATATCTTGACAGCATGTACTACTGCCGCTAACTCCAAATCATGAGTGGGGTAATTTTTCTCATGTACCTTCAACTGTCTCGAGGCATACGCAACTACTTGCTCTCCTTCCATAAGCATACATCCTAGTCCCATTCCCGATGCATCAGTGTATAAGGTAAATGTCTGTCCTGGAACGGGAATGGTCAAAATTGGGGTGGATATCAATCTGGTCTTCAATGTTTGAAAACTTTCTTCACACTTATCCGTCCATACAAATTTTTCTCTTTTCTTGGTCAGACTGGTGAGAGGTACGGCAATCCGAGAATAGTCTTCTACGAATCTCTGATAATATCCAGCTAGACCTAGAAAACTTCTAATTTCTGAAACACTCTTTGGTGCTTCCCACTTCACAATAGCCTCGATCTTACTGGGGTCCACTTTGATTCCTTCTGCGGATACTACATGGCCTAGAAAGGCGACTTCACTTAGCCAAAACTCACACTTCGAAAATTTGGCGTATAACTTCTCTTTCCTTAAACGCTGTAGGGCTGCGTTTAGGTTCTTGACATGGGTTTCCTTGTCTTTGGAGTATACCAATATGTCATCAATAAATACTATAACCGACGTATCCAACATATCGTGGAAAACTCGGTTCATAAGTTCCATGAATGTTGCCGGTGCATTAGTTAATCCGAAGGACATCACTAAGAACTCATAATGTCCGTATCTTGTCCTGAAAGCTGTCTTCGGAATGTCACCTTCTTTAATCTTCAGTTGATGATAGCCTGATCGAAGATCGATCTTTGAAAATACTTTCGCTCCTTGTAACTGATCGAACAAGTCATCGATCCTAAGTAGTGGATATCAATTCTTGATTGTCAGCTTATTCAACTCTCGATAGTCGATACATAATCGAACACTACCATCCTTCTTCTTTACGAACAACACCGGTGCTCCCCATGGAGATATACTGGGTCTAATACAGCCCTTATCCAGTAGTTCTTGTAATTGCACTTTTAATTCCTTCAGTTCAGTAGGAGCCATTCTATACCGTACTTTTGATATCGGTGCGGCTCCAGGTATCAGGTCTATTACAAACTCCGTGACACGGTCGGGCGGTAATCCGGGTAGTTCCTCCGGAAATACATCTGGGTAATCCCGCACGACGTCAATATCTTCCATTCGTGGCGCGTCCTTGGTTAGGTCGACCACTGATACTAGATATCCGACGGCTCCCTTTTCAAGGCACTTCTTAGCCTTTAATGCTGAGAGTATGAGCTTGCGTCTTCTAGGAAGTTTGGTTCCCGAGAAACTGAATTCTGCTCCTTCTTTGTCTTTGAAAGTTAGCTTCTTCTCGGCGCATAACAGATTTGCAGAATGCCGAGCTAACCAGTCCATTCCCAAGATGACATCGAAGTCTGCCATCTCAAGTTGTATTAAAGTTGCATCCAAGGTTTTCTCGCCAATGAGAACTGGACATGGTCCATAACCTTTCTCTAATTCCACTTCTAATCCCAGCGGTGACCGTACAAGTAACTTGTAGTCTAATGTTTTGATGGGTAAATTGGTCTTCTTTCCAAACGACACAGATATAAATGAATGCGTAGCTCCTGAATCAAAGAGTACTCTGGCTGGTACGCCATTGATAGGTACAATACCTGTGATCCGTTTTTACTTAGTCTACATGCTCAATCAATGAAATTATAATCTTAAAAGTTTCGGTCATACCTGTGACCACATCGGGTGATGCGGCTGCATCCTCTGATGTAATAGCATATACCCGTCTTTGATGTAACTGCTTCTTGGGTTTTGGACATTCTCTTGCCATATGCCCTGGTTGGTTGCAGTTATAACACTTCGGGGCTTCGGAATTTGGCTTTGGCTGTGGTTGAGCTGCGGAAGTAGACTTTGGTGCAGTAGCAAAATTCTGAGGATGAAAAGGTTTATACGTCCTATTATTGCCTCCGTTGTAGGAGTTTCCGGCTGGTCTCTTGATGCCTCGAGCAATCTGGACAGCTTCATTGTAGATTTTCTTCTCTAAGCCCAGAACATTTTCTCTTATGCTTCCTCTTAGTCCCGCGACGAACCTACGGGTTTTTGTATCTTCCTCTTGCATGCTAGCCGGTGCGAAGAAAAACAGCTCCTCATAGCGTTGTTGATACGAGTCTACGGACATCTGCCCCTGGTATAGACTCAGAAATTCCTTCTCCATTGAATCTCTGAAGCTTCTTGGGAAATACTTCTCGAATAATGCTTCTTTATATATAACCCATGTCAGTAGGGCGTGCTTGGTCAATAAATACGTCTTTGTAGATTTCCACCAATGGTGTGCGTCGCCTTTGAGCATGAAGGTGGCGCATAGTACTTTCTCTTCCTCGGTAATAGTCATCATAAGGAAGTTCCTTTCCATTTCGTCCATCCAGTGTGCTGGCCACAGTGGATCAGACGGCTTGCCATTGAATTCCTTAGGTTTCATCTTCAAAAATCTCTCCACTAATCGGGAGTGATCCAGTTGATTTTGGTATGCCCCAAACATAGGGGTGGATACTGATAGTTCCCTTGGGCTGCTTCTGGGACTTGCACTGGAATTGGTGCAGCCGGTTGTTGAGGTGTCTGTTGAGCTGGGTGATTACCCACTGGTGCTGCACTAGCTTGCCCAGTGTGCATGGTTGCAGCCTGAGTGGCTTGAAACATAACTCCCATTGCAACCTTCATTTGAGCTTGTGCGTGTTGCATTTGCTGTAGCTGTTGTGCCAGATTCATAACCACAGTTGCTAGCTCCGATGGTGGAGGTGGCAAATTTGTAGGGCCTGCTGGTTCTGGATTACCCTGTGCATGGTTATTCTCTTGACTAGTCTCCTCCACTGGTGGTGGTAGTGGGACTGTATTTCGGGTCTGTCGGGTAACTCTATGGCCAGACATAATTCCTTTTGGTGATTGTCGGTGCCTGAAATTTCATCAAGGTAGGTTAAAATTCATTTATATCTCATGTAGGCACACTAACCGATTAATTTCTAACTCATTTTATAAAAAAAATACTGTCTTTTCTATGCAGGGTCGATGGTGAGGGTCGCTGATAGGTCCATCCCTGGGTATTCGACCCTGGGAATGACCTGTTCTTCCCGAGAGATGAGGGTCGATGCGAGGGTCGATGGGTGTCCGACCCTCAGTCTGACCCTCGATTTTCTGTCAGATTCTCGAGAGCCGAGGGTCGATGGGAGGGTCGATCCGAGGGTCGATGGTGTCAGTCGAATTGTCCGACCCTCGGACCAAAAATCAGATTTTTAAGATCCGATTTTGGGTCATTTCTCACTATTCCTCCTCCGTTTCGACTCGCCTCCACTCTCTGAGTTGCTACAGTGCTACTCCACTGTTCTTGGTCGGTTTAACTCCGGGTTTCGATGCCCACGTCATCCCTACAGGTATATCCTCTCACCTTTACCTGTTTTTAGGTTTTCTTTTCTAGGTTTTTGCCCATTTAGCTCGTATTTTCCAAATTAAACTTTTTCCAACCGTAAAAATTCGATTTTTATTGGGGGCTTTTGTTATTGGGGTCTTGAGGAACGAAACCCCTCAAAAATGTTTGAGTTTCATCGGTTGGTTATCGAGAAACTTAGAATTTTCTCTTTTTGCCCTAATTTGTCGACATTTTCGATTTTTCTTGAATTTCTTCAAATTGGACATCGTCAGTTAAAATTTCCTACTGTATGTGGGTCGTAGGACATATTTTAACCTACGTAAGTTCTCATGCCCACTTATATGGTGAGAAATGGGGCTCTATTTTAATTTTTCAGATTTTTATCCTATTAACTCCTTGTTTCTTTTCTCCTTCTTGTTTTTGCAGATACTATGGCCCGTACCAAAGTGCCAAGATTGCGTAATCCACTTCACTTCCGTTTGAATGAAGCCGAGGCATAGTATGCTGACTATGCCCATAAGAAAGTGGAAGGGGGTCGCATGGTGAACTTGGCTGAGCTAGCCTTGTTCAACGTAGAGGGAGCATTTGGTGATATGGGGTGGCTCCCTGTCATCACATACGATGCGTGCACATGTCCCGACTTGGTACGCCAGTTCTATTGTAACCTCCAGGTGGTGGGGAATTACAATGACGTTGAGTACGGCCAGGAGTTACGCATCACTAGCTACGTCAAGGGGGTGCACATCTCCTTTGATTATCGGCAGCTGGCCGATCTGTTGGGCATTACCTATGATGGCCCTATCGTGTACTGTGCACCGGGAGAACAGTTTGTTGAGATGGAGATGAGGGCAGAGATCGACAACCAGTTGCTCCGTCCCGATAGATGGCAGATGAGAGCTTGCTACTTGCGTCCAGCACCACAGGTCTTCTGCAAGATTATCCAGCATAATCTGATCCCACAGAGTGGGCATTATGAGAGGGTCTCTCAGCTGACTCAGTTCTTGATCTACTGCATCTACACTCGCCAGCCAGTCTGCCTTCCTTACATCATCATGCGGACGATGATTAGTGTCACATTGTCCAGTCATAGGGGTAATCTACCCTATGGACGCATGATTACAGTGCTACTGACCCGTCTGGGGGTGGATCTGGTAGATGAGAAGATCCAGGAGAAGACCTTCTCATCGCCTCTAGATTGGGAGGCTATCTGCAAGATGGGGCTGTGAGATGCGGAGGTTAGCAATGAGGAGAGGAACGCGATGGTGTGCCCTCACACTCGGATTGAGATGGCTGATGCTGAGGCTGCTGCTAGGGCTCGTGGGGATCCGGTCGATGATGACGATCGTATGTATATGGATGTCGACGCGATACCACCGCCATCACCCACACATGCGGATAGGGTTGGTACTTCTACTGCGGCAGCTTCGGTATCGGAGACCGGTCCTTCTCATGGGGCTGGTCCTTCACGCCCACCAGCTGATGACGTGCTGAGTATGTTTCACGAGATTAGAGAGGCTCAACGTGCATCGGATCTGAGGATAGGGGAGCTCCTAGACGTCCAGTGCCGGACTGATCAGAGGGTGGCTGATCTCACAGCTAGTCTGCAGGTGACTCAGACCCAGGTGGCATGGTTGACTAGGGTCTATGCCGAGGACTATGACAGAGATCGTGAGGCACCGCCTCCTCCTTCGCCTCCAGCTTCTTGATTTGTACTTTACTTTTCTTGTACTACAGAGTAACTGTCCAGGTTGTGGACTGTACTCTGCTTTAGCGATGTATATACGTTTTGTTTCTCTCACTCATTGTATGTAACTGGTTTTCCCTTTAATAGATGCATTATTCTCTTTTAAATTCGGTTTCAATCATCACTTGTGCTTACAGTGTGTTTGTATTAAAGCTTTTAATTTATCCTATCTCAGTTCACAAGGGTCTTGAATGCGTGTCAGTTCGGCGGGCAAAGCCTGAGAAGCTCTGATACCAAGTTGTCACACCCCAATTCTGCACTGTTCAGAATGGTGTGATGAACCGCTAAATAACCAACGGTTCAACCAGGATCTCTAATAGGCCATCCCCGCGTTATCCAAACTTACACGCTTCCACAATCATAATCAGAGTAAATACACAATAGCGGAAATCTTATAAATAAATGAACTGAGAACTAAGATGGTATTAATAATTCAATAGAAAATTATTCTATATCAATCGAGACATAAGTAAATATCAATACAAGTCTTTAATAAATCCAAATACTATAAAAAATATCTAATCAAATACACACGAGTTGCACTCGCAAGAGGAGTCGTGTGTATCATCTTCAGCTCCAGCGTCCATCGCTGCTATATTCCCGTACGCAGACGCGTTCATATAATCTTCGACTGTGTAACCTGCATCATCAACTAAAAAATTCGACGTCAAGGGGTGAGCACACAACACGGCTCAGTGAGTAGCCAAAACAATGCAACAATACATATGCATGCAATCAATTCATATCTTTGGTCTGGTTTATAGTTTGCAATGCGCAATAGAAAGGTTGGGTGGTCAAAGGTTAACGTTTATTGACACCGCCTCTATACACAGGGTGTGGAAGCCCGCCCGAAGGTTAACGTTTATCGTCGTCCCCATCCACCCTACCATAACATTATACAACAAAGGTTAATGTTTATTGCTATATAATGCTATACCAACACGTAAGCCCTTGTTAGCGAGGGCTTGCAAACTGGGCTCGCTACTAACCAATCCTAATGCCAAACAGTGTATCCAAGGCCTCACCCCAGCATCCCTCAGAATGCCCATAGAGATAGAGCTAAGGCCTCCCGGTAGAGTCAGAGACTACAAGGACCGAGACCACCACCCCTGATACTCTACGACATAATAGTTCTGCTAAGGTAATGGTGATACGACGATGTCAATGCACAAGACTTGAGTTAGAGATAGAGCTAAAGTGCTGAGACCCACCAAAGGTTAACGTTTATTGACGTTCTCATCACACCTCCCCGGATACTCGCTCGCATCAAGCACATCAACCACACACATACAAGCACATGCCTATTCCTATCATCGTCATCATCATCATGTTATAAACAAGATAAAGTAAATATGCATGAACAAGTAATAGAAATATTGGATGGCATGTTGTATGCACATTACAACATATTCGCATAGAATCAAACATAGCATAGGACTCAAGAAATTGAAAACAGTTTATTATTAACCAATTTAGTTTGGAGTTAAGGTTCCTCACCTTAGCTTGCTAAAAGATATTTTTCCAAGCTTTAGAATCACCGTTATAACGTTATTATATTGCTAGCAAACCTAACAAAGTTGATAGAATTTAATTAGAATTAATTCAGAATTTAAAACCATTCTGTCAACTGAGGGTCGATGCTAGGGTCGATGGGTCTATCGACCCTCCCCTCATTCTGAACTTCCCGAATGCTGAGGGTCGATGGTCAGAAACACCTAGGGTCGGATGGTCTATCGACCCTCGGTACAACCCTCGATGCACTCTGGTCCAATTTCCACTTTTAAATCCACTCTTCGTGTTTGGGGTCCTATGGCTTGCTTCCTACATTCATTCAACAGTCATTCCATGGTCTAGAACCATGTATAATCCATCTAAATAGTTTTTGTGCATCCTCCTATGGTTTTCCATGAAAACCTAACCATGGATGGATGGTTTGGGTTTCTCCGAGATCACTCTCTCTCCAATAACTATCCTAAGGTCTGTAGAAACTCATGGAATTAGTATCCATACCTTAGAAGATTACTTTTCTCTGGAATTTCTCTTCCTTTTTGCTAGGTTCTCTTCCTTGCCTCTCTTCTTCCTCTTTTCCTTCTCCTCTCTTTCTCTCAATTCAATTAGGGTTGTGAAAGGAGTGAAAGTGGCTTAGGGACGTCCTTTAAATAGAGTAGGAATGTCCTATAATAGTCCCATTGAGATTTGGAAAGAATCCCAATCGAAAATTAGGAAATTTCCTAATTTCTATATTCGGCAAAAACCGAGGGTCGATGGGAGGGTCGATGATCCCGTCGATCCTAAGGTCTTAAGCTGTCCGACCCTCCCTTCAAATCTGAGGGTCTGACATTCTGTTTTGGGAGGTCCGACCCTACTTGGCTGGGTATGCGACCCTCCCCTAAAATTAAGTGTTTTTGGGTCGATTTTATACCTGGGATCTCGATCTCCATCACGCCCTTGGTCCACTTGACTCGACCATGATGGGTAAACCTGATTCAAGGTGGTAAGACCGGGTTAAATTGACACGGGTCTTACATTTTCATCCATTTACATCGTTTTCTTCAAATTAAAATTTTTCTAACCGTAAAATTTTTATTTTTATTGGGGGCTTTTTCTATTGGTCACCCAATGGACGAATGCCCTCAAAAATATTTGAGTTTCATCAGTTGGTTATCGAGAAACTTAAAATTTTCCATTTTTGACCTAATTTTCGAGATTTTTTCTAATTTATTGAAATTTCTTCAAATTCAATCTTCCTAGATTAAATTTCCAACTGTATGAGCTTTGCATGAAGGTTTGGAACCTATGTAAGTCCTACTGCCCAGTTGTTTGGGTTAAAGTGAGGCTTTTGGCCAAATCATGCCGTTATAATGCCAAAATTTCAAGTTTTTCTTCTTATCTAATATCTTGTTTGTTTTTCTGTGTCTTGGCAGATAGTATGGCTCGTACCAAGGTTCCTAGGGCTCATGATCCCATTCGTTTCCACTCCAACGAGGCAGAAGCTTGGTATGCTCGCTATGAGCATAAGAAAGTAGAAGGGGGTCGTTGTGTAAACTTGACTAGTCTAGCCTTGTTTAACGTGGACGGTGCCTTCGGTGACTTAGGCTGGCTTCCTGTGATCACCTATGAGGCTTGTACTTGTCCTGCTTTGGTGAAGAATTTCTATTGCAACCTCTAGGTGGTGGGGGATCGTAATGATATAGAGAGGGGTAGGGAGCTCAGGATCACCAGCTATGTGAAAGGGATGGAAGTTTCATTTAACTGCCAATAGTTGGTTGATCTCTTGGGCATATCAAATGATGGCCCTTTGGTGTACTGTGCTCCTAAGGAACCCCAGTTCCTATCCTTGGCGATGCATGCAGAGATTAATAGTCAGCTCCTTAGAGGTGATCGCTGGGAGATGAAAGCGATCAACCTACGGCCAGAGCCTTGGGTGTACTGCAAGATCATCCAGCACAACCTAATCCCCCAAAGTGGACACTATGATAGGATTTCTCAGTTGACTCAGTATGTCCTCTACTGCATTTGCACTAGGCATCCTCTTTGTCTTCCTTATATTATCATCAGGACTATGATCCCTGCTACCCTACCTAGTCAGCTAGGCAACCTGCCCTACAGATGTCTGATCACTACATTACTCACCTGCCTTCACATTGATTTATTGGATGAGAGGATTCATGAGGATACCTTCTCATCGGACCTTGACTGGGAGGCTATCTGTAGGATGGGTATGCGGGATGCGCAGGTTAGTGATGATGAGAGGAACGGTCTGGTGCATCCTCATACTCGGGTTGAGATAGTAGACACTGAGGCGGCAGCACCAGGGGTCCTTGGGGGTGATGCTGAGGATAAGGATCGTATGTTCATGGATGTAGACGCCATACCTCCTCCATCACCTCTACATTCTACTGGAGCTGGTCCATTTCGGGCTCCTTTACACACTGCTAGTCCTTCACACCCACCATCTGATGATAGATGGGTTACTGCGTGAGATTAGAGAGGCTCAACGCGTGATTGATCTGAGAGTAGGAGATCTTCTAGATGCTAAGTGCGCGATTAATGGGAGAGTAGGCGAGCTTCTAGATGCTCAGCGTGCGTCTGATCAGCGGATGGCCGAGTTGACAGCTAGTCTCTAGACGACCCAGACTCAGGTAGCCTGGTTGACTAGAGTGTATGCTGAGGACTATGACCGGGATCGTGAGGCACCTCCTCCTCCAGCACCTCCAGCTCCATGACGTACATTTTTTTCTTTTTGTTTTTCTTTGTACTACAGAGCAACTGTCTGGATTGTGGACTGTACTCTGATTTGGATATGTATAAACTTTGCTTTTTATTTGATGTATATAATAAACTTCTTTCTCCTTTTAATAGTGCTCTTTCTTAATTTTGTCTCATACAATACAAGTGCTTATAGTGTGTTCTTATTACAGCTTTGAAATTTTATCCTAACTCAGTTCATGAACTTTTATGGAAGTATACTGGTTTAATAGACAGAGCCTGAGATCTTTAATACCAAGTTGTCACACCCCAATTTCGTACTATTCAGAATGGTATGATAAACCGCCAATAAACCAACGGTTCAACCAGGATCTTGAATAGGCTGTGTCCGTTTGCTTAAACCATACACATCCACAACCATAATCAGAGTAAATAAACAATAGCGAAAGTCTTTAACATTAAATAAACTGAGAGTCTAGTGGTGATAAAGTAAATAAATTATCCAATTATCTCCAAATAACAAAGACATAAAATAAAATAACTTAATCAATTACATCGTCTGAACAATTCAAATAAAAACTAATCAAAGATACATGAGTTGTACTCGCATGACGAATCATGTGACTCCATCATAACTTCAGCATCCATCCCCGCCGCATGTCCATACATCGAAGCATTCATATAATCTTCTACAGTGGTACCTACATCATCAACTAAAAATATTTGACATCAAAAGGGTGAGCACAAATCATGGCTCAGTGAGAAAACAAAACAGTGAAACAAACATATGCATTCATTCAATTCATATCTTTGGTCTGGTTCATAAGTTTACAATGTGCAATAGAAAGGATAGGTAGCCACCACACCTCTATACACGAGTGTGTGAAGCTGTCCAATGGATCAAACACCATTTCCATCCCACATGCACCCACCATGGAATAAGGATAGAGCTAAAGTGCTTAGGACCACACCGCATCATACTTCCCCTGATGCCCTACCCATACCAACACGTAAGCCCCTGCTGGCGAGGGCTTGCAAACTGGGCTCGCAACTAACCAATCCTAATGTCAAATAATATATCCAAGGCCTCATCCCAGCATCCCTCAATATGACCATAGAGATAGAGCTAAGGCCCCCCAACAGAGTCAGAGACTACACGGTCCGAGACCACCTCCCCTGATGCCCTATGACGTAATAGTTCTGCTAAGTGGCAATACGACTATGATAGTGGACAAGACTTGAGTAGAGATAGAGCTAGAGTCTGGTGACCAGGATAAACCACAGTGTCACGTCCTCCCCCTGATGCTCCACTTGCAACAAGTACACTAACCACACTCATACATTCACATGCCGATTCCTAGCATCATCATCATCATCATGTTATAAATAAACGAAATTAAATATGCATGAACAGTAATAACAGGAATAGTGGATGACATGTGATATGCACATTACAATCATACAAACATAGAATCATTTATGGTATTGGACTCAATAAACAAAAATAGTTTATTATTAGCCAATTAGTTTAGGTCTTGTTCCCTCACCTTTGATTGCTAGTAGATCTTCATTCAAGGTTTATAATTCACTTTTAAACCACTGGAAAGACCTAACAAGTCAATAGATTTTAATTAGAATTAATTCCCATATGTTTAGACTAACAGAAACTATAGGGCCACAGGTGGGGTAGCACCTAAGGTAGCAGTTTCTGCGACCACAGGGGTAGGGTCGCATGGTAGGGTAGCACCTAAGGTAGCAGTTTCTGTGACCCTAGGGTGTAGGGTCGCATGTGGGGTCGGACATGATTCGACCTTACATGCGACCACACCCTCCTTGGGACTTCCCAAGGGCATGTGGTCGATCATATGGACTCGTAGGGTCGGATATCATTCGACCCTACGTGCGACCACACGTGTTCTGTGTCAACCTTTCACTCTAAAGTCCATTCCTTCATGATTGAATCCTTTGGCTTACTATCACGGTCCATCCTATGATTATTCTATGGCTCATAACTACAATTTATACACCATTCATTGTCCATAACGATCTCTTCCATGGAATCTCTTAGAATTTATCCATGGATGGATGATTTAGGTTTCTCCTAATCCTATGTTCTTCATAAACTATTCTAGGCTCCCAATTCATGTAGGGATTTAGGTTCATACCTTGGATTTGCTGAGATTCAGAGGTTTCTCTGAACTTCTTCTTCCTTAGTTTTCTTCTTCAAGTTTCCTTCTCTTCTCTTTCTCTCACTTTCAATTAGGGTTCTAAAGGAGTAAAAGAGGCTAAGGGTCATCCTATTTATAAAGGAAAAACCTCCATAGTAAGTCCCAATGAGTTTAGAAAAGACCCCCTTTGAATTAGCAAGGTTTCCTAATTTTTAGTTTCTGACTGTTATCGTAGGGTCGGATGTAGGGTCGCAGAATCTGTCGACCCTACGTTTTTTTAGTCATGCGACCCTACGACTAAAAAGTCATGAGTTAGACTCTTTTGAAGTGGGGTCGGTCACACCTGTTTAGGCATGCAACCCTACCCTCATATTTGACTGTTTTTGAGTTAAACTTCATACCTGGTCTTGTGGTTTCTTCATGCACTTGGTCCACTTGGCTCGACCATGATAGGTAGACCTGGTACAATGTGGTAAGTCCAGTTAGTTCGATACGGGTCTTACAATGATGGGAAAGGTATAAGAAATGATCTAAGAAACTTGAGAAATCGAAACAGTTAAAGGAAATAAGAATCTAAATTTCGTTACTCTCTAACAAAGTTGGTGTCATAAAAGGATTTCCTTTCGATAAAGTAAAAAGAGTTGAGCAAGGATGAAATACAAAATATTGACCTAAGAAGTGTCGAACGGACATTGCTATGCTACTAGACAACTATTTTGCTAACTACTCTTGTAATCATGCAGTGTTCCATAGGTGATGTGAGGAAACACAATAGTGATCCTACTTATCGACCACCTAAGCCACCCCAACCTAGGCTGGTTCGTCATATACGGTGGGACCGTTGACTATTGTAGACAAATTACCCAACCACAAATTAATTTGTTTTGTATGGTAGAACCTTCGACTATTAAATGAAAAGAAAGCAGAGGACTCACGGTTCAATACCTCATGGAAGTTAAGCCCAGTGGAGAGGGATCATAAAGTCAAACACTTTAAATGCAAAAGAAGATGGATGATCCAAGTGATACCCCAATGATCAAGGGCATAGTTACACTTATATTTTGAGGACAAAATTTTTTGAAGGGGTTGAAGTTGTAAAACCCGTGCCCAAAATCCATTATGATATGATCATTATGGGCATGTGTCGGGGCTTCCCATGTGTAAATGTATCACATCGACAAGACTCACGACGATAATATAATTATGGGATGACACAAAGCCATTACTTTGAGCCTCTTGTGTCATCAAAGTGCACGAAAGTGCATTAGAAGAAGTCTAGGGACCAACCAAGGCAACTTCCAAGAGTTTAGCAGGTGTGCACCTAAGCTGGCAGACCAAAAGGAGGTCCAGCTCGTGACTGAGGAGGTGCAGTGGAATACCAGTCGTATGGTCCAACCGCACCCCCAAGCATGAACTGGGTTTGAGATCGACTGACTACGGGTCCTATCGATTGGAACTTGGACTTTTTCTCTTGCAATGAAGGCTTATCACTCATGGGTTATTCTGGGTAAGCCATCCTTAATTCAATTAGGAGTGGAAAGTGAGGGAGGAGGACCATCACTGTATGACCCACTCCAAAATCCCCATAATTCGGATCTCTCCATAATGGGTTTTACTGTACCACACTTGGCACCCTGTCTTGTGACCCTCCATATATTATGGGTCAGCCTCTTGGATTGCTTAGTGATACGAGATTGTATGGAAAGAGGTTCTTGAAGTCAAAGAAGCATCACCATCGAATTGGACCCACAAAATGAAGCCCAAATGTATTTTAAGCTCAACTGAAGGCATAACAGGATGAATGATCCTCTACTTGACTTTCACCAATTGTACAAGAGTAGGGCACTCTTTCTCTATGATTCCTATAAAAGGGAACCCATGTTCCCTTGTTTCTCTCTTACTGAACCCTGGGAGAGTGTGTAAGAGTGGAGAAAATAGTGCATTGGTGGTGGAACTCCAAGCTTGGGGCTTAAGCATCGGTCTTCCTTGTAAGACCCGCACTCCACTAACTTGGTCTAACCGTATTGTGCCAGGTCTTCCCATCATTCCTAGACCAAGTGGATCGAGCATGTGATGATAGATTACAAACCAGGTATGAGAATCAAGTTAAAAATACAAAAAACATACCTAAGGTCGCATGCCTGGGTAGGTATGGTCGACCATAAGGAAGGGAACCAAAAAATCTCAAATCCAGAATCCCACGATTGATGAATTTGGCCTTACGATAGACGGTTAATGTGACCGTGTGATCGACCGTGAGAAACCCAGATCAGACTCTGAGTTTTGAAGACTTTCCTAAACTCAGGGATTGCTTTCCCAATTGAAAGAGGACTTTATATGGAGAGTTTTACTCTATATAAAGGACGTCCCTCATCCCTTTTTCACTCTTTTAGAACATTAGTAAACCCTAGAGAAAGAGAAGGAAGAGAAGGAGAAGAAGAAAAAGCTATGGAGAAGAGTTTGCTGAGAAGGGATTGACTCTCTATCATAGGCAAAGGTATGAAACGAATCTCTAGAGATGTAAACTCTAAGGAATAAGACTTTTATGGAGGATAGGCCATATCAACCTATTATGATCTATGTGATTTCCTTGAGAAAATCCCAAGGAGAACCAAAAGGAGTGAATTTGATGATTAGGATTGATAAGAAATTACTAATGATGGCCATAGGATGACCTTAGGATAAACCTCATTGAAGAACAGAAGAATTGACCCAGAAGGAACTCGAATTTCAGGTAGATTGTGACTAGAAATCTCAAGGTCGCAGCTACGGTCGACCATAGCATGACCAGTATGACCAGAGGATCGACCATAGGCGTTCAGGATGATTTTAGAAATCCTATGGTCGCAGCTACGATCACACCATATGCGACCGTAGGGTATCGACCGTAGATAATAAGGTCGATACAACATGAGACCATAGGACCAATAAGGAAACCCAGATAGGCAGGGTCGGACCCCCCTCATTAACGAGTCAGACCCCTGAATGTTTGACAGAGGGTCGAACAATTTAGACCCGAGGATCGATGGGATCTCTGACCCCCTCATTACCGACAGAAACCGTAAATAGGAAACTTTCTAAATTTCAAGGGGATTCTTTCCTAATCTCAATGGGACTTATTTTGGGAGGTTCTCCTCTATAAATAGGACGTCCCTAAGCCTCTTTCACTCCTTTTGAAACCCTAATTGAAAATGAGAGAAAGAGAAGAGAAGGAGAAGAGAAGGAAAGTTGGAGAAGAAGACTAAAGTCAAGAATTCAGAGAAACCTCTGAATCTCAACAAACCTAAGGTATGGGTATGTTTCCATTTATGATTTAAGCCCTTAGAATAGTTCATGAAGAGGGTATGACTTAGGAGAAACCCAAATCATCCATCCATGGGAGGATTTCAATGAAATCCATGGAGGGGATCATGGTAGACAAAGTAAGGAAGAAACCTAGAGTTTTAAGCCATAGAACAAGCATAGAATGGATTATGGAAGTAAGTCATAGGACCCAAACATGAAAGAATGGACTGTAGGATGAAAAGGTCGACTCAAACCACGTGGGGTCGCACGTAGGGTCGATTGAGAATCGATCCTACCAGACCACAGGATCGACCCCCAGCTTTCGAGAAGTCCAGGGAAGCTGTGGTCGCACCCAGGGTCGATGGAACATCCGACCCTGGCATCAACCCTACACCCTGGGGTCACAGAAAACTGTTACCCTACCTGTGACCCTCGCTTAACAGCAAGCCTAAAATTGACGGAATGAATTCTAATTAAAATTTATCAACTTGTTAGGTTTTCCTATTGATATAAAAGTGATTCTTAAAGCTTAAAAGAGGATCTACACTCAAGAAAAGGTGAGGGAACAAGACATAAACTAATTGGCTAATAATAAACTGTTTAACTTCTTGAGTCCAATGCCATGACTGATTCTATGCGTGTATGCTTGTAATGTGCATTCAACATGCCATCCAATATTTCTATTATTATTGTTCATGCATATTTAATTTCATTGTTTATAACATGATGATGATGATGATGATGATAGGAATAGGCATGTAAATGTTTGTGTTTGTTGGTGTACTTGATGCGGATAGGGGATGGTATCAATCGGTACTTCAATGTCGTTTTCATTGGGTATATTGTGTCATAGCTCTATACAAGTCTTGTCCACTAACATCGTCGTATCACCATTACCTTAGCAGAACTATTACGTCGTAGGGTGTCAGGGGAGGTGGTCTCGGACCGTGTAGTCTTCGACTCTGCCGGGGGGCCTTAGCTCAATCTCTATGGACGTATTGAGGGACGCTAGGGTGAGGCCTTGGATACACTATTTGTCCTTAGGAATGGTTAGTTGCGAGCCCAGTTTGCAAGCCCTCGCCAGTGGGGGCTTACGTGTTGGTATGATGCAACCGGTACTGCCATGCCATACCGTTTTCATGGGGGTATATTGTGTCTTAGTGGGTGCATGTGGGGTCGACAGTGTCGTGTTTATTGGGTGGCTTCACACCCTCGTGTATAGAGGTGAGGCGGCCATCGAACCTTTCTATAGCACATTGCAAACTTATATACCAGACCACAAATATGAATTGAATGCATGCATATGTTTGTTGCATTGTTTTGTTTGCTCATTGAGCCGTGATGTATGCTCACCCTTTTGACGTCGAATATTTTTAGTTGATGATGTAGGTACCACTGTGGAAGATTATATGAATGCTTCTGTGTACGGACACGTGGCTGCGATGGAGGCTGAAGACATAGTAGAGACGCATGACTCCTCATGCGAGTGCAACTCATGTATTTTCTATTAGATTTTTGTTTGAGCTATTAAGGAAATGTAATTGATATTTTATTTACTTATGTCTCGGTTGATACAACATAATTTGATATTTTATTTATGATTATCATAGTTAGATTCCTCAGTTCATTTAATATTAAGACTTCTGCTATTGTGTATTTCTTCTGATTATGGTTGTGGATGTGTATGGTTTAATTTAAAAGGACACAACCTGTTAGAGATCCTCGTTGAACCGTTGGTTTATTAGTGTTCATCACACCGTTCTAAATAGTACAGAATTGGGGTGTGACAGATACTTTCGGATTGGGTTTAGGATGCAAGTTGATGTAAGGTAAACAAGCGATTGCATATGTTTCAAGATAACTAAAGGAGCATGAAAAGAATCACCAAACTCATGATTTGGAGTTAGCAACTGTGATTCATGCAATCAAGACTTGGAGACATTATCTATACAGAGAATAATTTCAGATAAATCGGATTACAAGAGTTTTATTTATCTCTTCACCAGAAAGAGTTGAACATTAGACAGAGAAGATGGTTAGAACACTTGAAGGATTAGGACTGCGATATTCAGTGTCACTCGAACAAGGCTAATGTAGTAACTGAGGCCTTAAGCAAAAAGGGAATTATGAAGTTCGAGGAAGGACCCAGTATAAATGCTGCCTTATGTTTCGCAGCAACAAATTCAGATTGGAAGTAGAGTAACATATAATAGAAACTCGTGATGATCCAATTGAGAGAGAACTTATGGATGAACTTATGGAGCAATAGTTCATCGACTATGCTTGTGGCATTAAAGATCATCTCTGAATTGATGGATGAAGTAAAAGTAGCAATTTTGTTAGATCCGTATATAAGAACGGTGCAAGAAGATTTAGAGAAAGAAAAACCTAACCCTGACTTACTTTGGATGTAGAGATGGTACTCAGATATAGAGGTAGATTCTGAATACTTGAAGGTAAAGACTCTGATATCATGAAGAGGATAATGATAAGAGCCCATTGTACTCTATATTCAGGACATCCTGGAGTACCAATATGTATCATGACCTGAAGAGATTGTACTGGTAAAGAGGAATGATAACAGATGTGGCTTAGTGCATGTTCCAGTGTCTGAATTATCAGCAAGTAAAGGCTGAAGGACAAGACCAACATGGCTTACTACAACCACTATCAGAGCCAGTCTGGAAGTGAAACTGCATTTCGATGAACTATGTCATCGATTTGCCACTGACTCCCAGATCAGTTGATGCAGTTTGGGTGAGTTGATCGCCTTATGAAGAAAGCTCATTTCATTGCTATACGACCTCGGTGTGCTTTGGAGCGGCTAACTAAGCTATATATGGATAATATTGCTAGATTAAACGGCATGCCTGAGAGCATAATGTCGGTCAAAGGCTCATGCTTTATCTCAAAGTTTTGAAAGAATCTATAGAAAACAATGAGAACGAAGTTAGAGTATAGTATCGCATTTTACCTTAAACCGACGGACAGTCGGAGCGAACTATACAGATCCTAAGAGATATGTCCCGAGCTTGTGAAATTGATTTCAAGGAGCTTGAGTTGAAAAGTTACCGTTGATTGATTTTGCTACTAAGCTATCATATATATGTCACATATGAAGCATGGTACGGTAGAAATGTCGAACTCCTCTGTTTTGGAATGAAGTTGGAGAACAAGGAATTGTAAGACCTGAGTTTATTGAAGAAACCTATCGAATGGCAGACAAGAACAAAGAAAAAGGGCCAAGATAGCTCAAGTTTGTCAGAAGAGTCACCAAGACCTCGAGTTCGCCATAAGTGACAAAGTGTTCTTGAAGAAATCACTTATGTATGGTTTGAAACTATTTGACAAGAAGGGAAAGTTGTATCCTATATATGTTTTGGACCTCATAAAAAATTTGGAGAGATGTAGAAAAGTTGCACACCAACTAGCGTTACCGCTGTCCATGTCTAGTGTGCATGATGTATTTCACCTGTCTCTATTGAAGAAGTACGTTGGAGATCCATCCACTAGATTAAATAGAAGATTTAACTATTGAAGTGGTACCATCCTAGTTCACTGGTTGGAAGGTACAACATCTCCAAAGCTGGGATAGTTATTATATGAAGGTAACCTGACGAAGATAAGACGTGAAGAAGATTACATGGGAAAAGAAGATGCAATGCGAAAACAGTATTCCCACCTATTCGACTCTAAAGGTACATCTAAATTTTGAGGACGAAATTTCTTTTAAGGGTGGGGGAGTTATGAGATCCATACATGCAAATTTTGAGGATGAAATTTTTTTTAAGGGTGGTGGAGTTGTGAGACCCGCACGCCACGAAACCGGTCTAATCTTACATTCTTGTGTCGTGACCGGTCTTCCTATCATGGTATGGCCAAGTGGACCAAGTGCGTGAAGAAATCACAAGGCTAGGTATGAAATTGAATCCAAAAACTTCTAATTAAGAGTGTGTGGTCGCATACCTAAACAAATGTGGTCGACCACACCTCAAAAAAATGATACCACAGGAGTCTGGAACGTGTGGTCGCAAGTTTTTGACTGTGTGGTCGATGGGTTCTATGACCCCACGTGCGACCACACAAAGTCAGACAGACTTCGTGATTAGGAAACCTTCCTAATACGAAGGGGGTTCTTTCCTAATCTAAGTAGGACTCTATATGGAGGGTTTTCCTTTATATATAGGATGTCCCTTAGTCTCTTTCATCCTTTTAGAACTCAAACTGAAAGAGAGAGAAAGAGAAGAGGAGGAAGAGAAGGAATTTAGAGAGAACTCTGAATCTTCAACATGCATAAGGTATGAAACCATTCCCCACATCAGTTGAATACCTAGAATAGATCATGGAGGAGATAGTGATTCAAAGTGAGACCCAATCATCAAACCTTCGATAAATTCTAAGAGATCCATGGAGGGAATCTATTAGGATGATGGATTGTGTAAAATATGAATTTTAAGATATAGAACAATCATAGGAAGGATCATGATGATAAGCCAAGGAATCAAAACATAAAGGAATTGAGTTGTGAGTGAAAAAAGTCGACCATCACATGTGTGGTCGCATGTGTGGTCGCGAGATGTGCAACCACAAGAGGCACATATAATCGACCACACACCCTCGGGAATGTTCCAGGGAGGGTGTGGTCGCATGGTATGCAACCACACATATCAACCACATGCCCTCGGGAAAATTCCAGGGAGGGTGTGGTCGCATGTATGGTCGCATGATATGCGACCACACACCCACGGGGAAGTTTCAGGGAAGGTGTGGTCGCATGTATGGTCGCATGATATGCGACCACACCTTGCAACCACACACCCTGTGGTTGCAGAAACTGAGACCACAGTGCAGCCGCTCCTGTGACCACTCAGCTTCTAGAAGTCTGAATTAATGGAAATAAATTTTAATTTAAAATCTATAAATTTGTTAGGTTTCCAAGTGGTCAAAAAGTGATTTACAAAGCTTGGACAAGGAACAACCATCGACCTAAGGTGAAGGAACAAGACCTAAACTAATTGGCTAATAACAAGCTGTTTTACTTATTGAGTCCAATGCCATGATTGATTTTATGCTCATGCATATTTAATTCTATTTATTTATAACATTATGATGATGATGATGCTAGGAATAGGCATGTGAATGTATGTGTGTGGTTAGTGTGCTTGATGCAAGTGGAGCATCAGTGGGAGGACGTGACATTGCGGTTTATACTGGTCACCAGACTCTAGCTCTATCTCTACTCAAGTCTTGTCCACTGACATCGTTGTATTGCCATTACCTTAGCAGAACTATTACGTCATAGGGCATCAGGGGAGGTGGTCTCGAACCGTGTTGTTTCTGACTCTATCGGGGGGCTTAGCTCTATCTCTATTGACGTATGGAGGGATGTTGGGGTAAGGCCTTAGATACACTGTTTGGCATTAGGATTGGTTAGTTGCGAGCCCAGTTTACAAGCCCTCGCCAATAGGGGCTTACGTGTTGGTATGGGTAGGGCACCAAGGGAAGTGTTATGCGGTGTTTGATCCGGACACTTTAGCTCTATTTCTATTCCATGATGGGTGTATGTAGGATGACAATGGTGTTTGATCCATTGGGCAGCTTCACACACTCGTGTATAGAGGTGCAGAGGCCACAATCCTTTCTATAACACATTGCAAACTTATAAACCAGACCAAAGATATGAATTGAATGTATGCATATGTTTGTTGCATTGTTTTGTTTTCTCACTGAGCTCAAGTTGGAGAGTTGACCCTCGCACGTGCAATTCTTTTTAGTTTCTAATGTTGCAGGTATTACGGTTGAAGATTATGTGGACACGCCAACATATGAAAAGGTGGCAGCTATGGATGAGCAAGTTGTGGAGGACTATTATGATTCATTAGGCGAGCGCTTCAACTATGAATGCGCTTAGTGTTTAACTTTCGTATTTGGATATTTGTAATATGTATTAAATTATGTTTTGGTTACTTGGAGATAACTGGAATATTAATTATTTATCATGATTAGACCTCAGTTCATCATTAATAAGAATTTCGCTATTTACTTTATTACTCTGATTAATGTGGAATGTGTTTTGGTTTAACATGGTTGGCATAGCCTATACGAGTCCTGGTTGAACCGTTGATTTATTGATGGTTCATCACACCTTTCTGGTTAGTCCAGAATTGGGGTGTGACATGTTCAGGCCACCAGGACACACTCCTATAGGGGGTACATCTGAATCTAGAGGAAATAACACCTCGCTACCGGTGGATGGTAGCACTGGATCGATGGGCCGAGAGTAGAACCCACAACCACCATAGTAGGTTTCTACAGCACCGGCCTATCAAGGGGGATATACATATCCACCACCATGGAATAGAATGACTACACCACCACAGAACGACCTTAACCATGTGGTGGATAGGTTCTTGAAACTGAAATCTTCTACCTTCATAGGGAAGCCAGGGAACCGTTATGGCCAGCACAGTGGATTGCTGAGTTGGAGAAAAACTTTTGCCTGATGACCTGTATAGAGGACGAGAAGGTGTTGTTTGCTACACACATGCTCAAGGAGGATGCCAATGTCTAGTGGAATTCTACCTGGACATACTTTGAGATGAAGCACACCCAAATCACCTGGGAAATATTTAAAGGGGCCTTCTTCGATAAGTACTTTCCAAAGAGTTTTCGTGATCAGATGGAGAAGGAATTCCTCAACTTATAGTAATCCTAGATGACTGTAGATGCGTACCAATAGAGGTACAAAGAGTTGTTTTTCTTCACTCCAGCTAGCATGCAGGAAGGGGAAATGAAGACCCGAAGGTTTACTATGGGACTACGAGAAAGTATTCGGGAGCATGTTCTAGGTCTAGAAAAGAAGGTGTATAACGAAGCTGTGCAGATTGCTCAAGTGATTGAATCAAGCCAAAGGGACAGCTTCTTTGCTCAGAATAAAGGACTAAAGAGGCCTACTATTGAGACATCTAGCGGAGGGAACACTAGACCCTTCCACCCTTACAAGGCTCAAACTATTGTAGTACCAGCAAGGACAAATCCCATACCATCACAGCCAATAGCTGGTCAGAATAGTAACATCAAATGTTTCAACTGCCAACAAATAGGCCATTATGAGAGGACTTGCACTCTACCAAAGAAGCAACCTTCACAATAAGGGAAGGTATTTGCAGTCACCACTGAAGAGGCTTTGACGTCATCTTGGGAATGGATTGGCTAGACCAGCATTCGGCTAGTTTATTATGTGCAAAAAATAAGCTTGCTTTCAAGGATGATAGTAGAAAGGAGTTCTGCTTTATAGGGACTAAATTACCTAAGAAGCGGAAGCTTATTCTCTCTAATCTCAAAGCTTAGAGATGCCTAGAGAAGGGAGGAGTTGGTTACCTAGTGTCCATAGTTGACGTTGCTGCGGAGGTACCAAAGATGAAAATTCTAGAAGTGGTACAAGAGTTCCCAGATGTATTTTTAGAAGATCTATCAGGACTACCTCCAAACAGGGCTACAGAGTTCGTGATAAACCTTAAGCTAGGGTCAGCACTAGTGTCTAAGGCACCTTACAGGATGACCCCTACAGAGTTGAAGACCCAGCTACAAGAATTGCTAGATAAGGATTTCATACGACCAAGTATATCGCCGTAGCGATTACTGTATAGTTCGTAAAGAAGAAGGATGGTAGCATACGGCTATGTATCGGCTATCGAGAGTTAAACAAGTTAACTATCAAGAACAGATACCCTTTGCCTAGGATTGATGATCTGTTCAATCAGTTGCAAGGTGCTATGGTTTTTTGGAAGATTGATTTTTGATTTGGGTATCACCAACTGAAGATCAAGGCTGGAGATATTCTGAGGACTACTTTCAGGACAACATATGGGCATTATGAGTTCCTTGTTATGTCTTTCGGATTGACCAATGCCCCAACATCGTTCATGGAATTGATGAATCGAGTGTTTCATGACATGTTAGACACTTCAATCATTGTATTCATCGATGACATATTGGTCTACTCAACGGACAAGGATACGCATGCAACACACTTGAGAGCAGCCCTATAATGGCTGTGAAGGGAAAAACTTAATGCAAAATTCAAGAAGTGTAAATTTTGGCTAAAAGAAATAGCTTTCTTGGGTCACGTAGTATCTACAGAGGGTATCAAAGTGGATCTAAGCAAGATAGCAGCCATA
The DNA here is from genome assembly GCA_028583415.1 of Protea cynaroides. Lineage (NCBI taxonomy): Eukaryota > Viridiplantae > Streptophyta > Magnoliopsida > Proteales > Proteaceae > Protea > Protea cynaroides. The sequence continues at coordinate 50,684,123 of CM053276.1, forward strand.
GTAGGATGGGAAGCACCGAAGTCAGTTATTGAGATTCATAGCTTCCTCGGTTTAGCTAGTTACTACAAAAGATTTATGGGAGACTATTTAGAGATTACCGTTCCACTCATCAGGATAACTAAAAAGGGAGAGAAATTTATATTGATGGATGAGTATGAGAAGTCCTTTCAAACTCTGAAGTCAAGACTAGTCTTTGCACCTATCTTTATCATTCCAACACTAGGCTTGTCGTTCACTCTATATATGGATGCATCGGGTTTGGGACTTGGATGTGTATTGATGAAAGGAGAGAAAGTGATCGCTTACACTTCAAGACAGTTAAAGGAGCATGAGAAGAACTACCCTACGCATGATCTACATTGGCAGTGGTCATTCATGCGATCAAGAATTAGAGGCATTATCGTATGGTGAAAAGTTTCAAATTAAGTCCAATCACAAGAGTTTGACTTACCTTTTCACTTAGAACGATTTGAACATGAGGCAAAGAAGGTGGTTGGAGTCACTGAAAGACAATGATTGCAACATTCAGTATGACCCGATAAAACAAATGTGGTAGCAAATGCTCTGAGTAAAAGTGGGCATCGAAACCTGAAGTAAAACCAAGTACCAGTGTTGTATTGTGTGTTGCAGCTTTTGGCTCGATGGAGGATGAAGAACATTACCTATTAGATTCAAGAAGATTCAGTGGAGCAAGTTTTGATTCATAAGTTCACCCAAATATTTGCAGCATTAAAGATTTTACCTGACCTGACAGAGGAGGTGAAAGCAACAATCCTACAAGACCCACACCTCAGGACAGTGCAAGAGGATCTAGAAAAGGGTAAAACCAAACTTGACTTTATCTTAGATGTCGACAAGGTACTCAGGTATCGTGAACGATTGTGTCTACCTGAGAGTGAGAACTTAGACATCAAAGATAGAAGCATGACAGAAGCTCATTATATCCCATATTTGATACATCCAGAATGCACTAAGATATACTACAATCTAAAGAGATTGTATTGGTTAAGGGGTATGAAAGCAGATGTGGCTCGGTTCGTATTCCAATATCTAAATTGCTAGCATAGTAAAAGCAGAAAGATAAAAATTGACTGGGTTGTTACAACCACTACTGGAGCCAGTATGGAAGTGGGATTGTATCATAATGGACTTTGTCACTGGCTTACCCTTGATACCAAGGTCAGTGGATGCAGTTTGGGGATTAGTAGACTGACTGACTAAAACAGCGTGCTTCATTACTGTCAGACCTCAGTACACTATGGATAGGTTGGCCAAGCTATACATGGATAACATAATTAGACTTCATGGTGTGTCGGAGAGCATAATATCTGACAGAGATCCCTGTTTTACATCCAAGTTTTGGGAAGGATTATAGAAAGCCATGGAGACCAAGCTAAAATTCAGTATAGTATTTCATCCTTAGACAGATGGGTAGTCAGAGAGAACGATCCAGATCTTAGAGGACATGCTACGAGCTTGTGCCATAGATTTTAAGGGAGCTTGGGACAAAAAGTTATCGCTAATCTAGTTTGCCTATAATAACAATTATCAGGCTATGATCTAGATGGCTCCATAAGAGGCACTCTATGAAAATAAATGTCAAACACCTCTGTTATGGAACGAGGTAGAAGAAAATAAGACCATTATAAGACCCGTATTGTACTAACTCGGTCTTACCACCTTGTATCAAGTCTTCCTATCATGGTCAGACCAAGCAAACTAAGTGCGTGAACAAACCACAAGGCTAGGTATGAACTTGAACCCAAAATCATCTAATTAAGAGTGTGTGGTCACATACCTAAAAAGGTGGGGTCGACCACACCTCAGAATAATGAGACCATTGGAGTCTAGGACGTGTGGTCGATGGGTTCTGTGACCCCACATGCGACCACACGATGTTATAACTGACTCCAGGATTAGGAAACCTTCCTAATCAGAATGGGGTTCTTTCCTAATCAATGTAAGACTCTGTATGGAGGGTTTCCCTCTATATATAGGACATCCCTTAGTCTCTTTCATTCTTTTAGAACTCAAATTGAAAGAGAGAGAAAGAGAGGAGGAGGAAGAGAAGGATAATTGAAGAGGAAGACTAAGAGAAGGAATTTCAGAGAGCTCTGATTCTTCAACAAGTTTAAGGTATGAAAACATCTCCTACATTAGTTGAATGCCTAGAATAGATCGTGGAGGAGATAATGATTCAAAGGAAGATCTAAATCCTAAGACCATGGACAAAACTCTAAGGGATCCTTGGAGAATGGATTAAAGTGAAGAATTATGTAAAAGTATGAATTTTAAGCCATAAAACAATCATAAGAAGGATCATAATGATAGGCCAAGGAATCAAGACATGAAAGTATTGGATTAAGAGTGAAAAGTTGACCAAACACTTGTGTGGTCGCAGCTATGGTCAACCACACAAGGCACATGTGTCAACGACACGCCCTCGGGAAGGTTAGGGAGGGTGTGGTCACATGATATGCGACCACACGTATCGAACCCATACCCTGTGGTCGTAGAAACTGAGACCACAGGTGCAGCCACAGCTACGACCACTCAGCTTTTGGAGGTCTAATTGATTCCAGATGGGACATTTAAACACTGTAATTAATGAATATAAACTCTAACTTAGAATCCATAAATTTATTAGGTTTTCAAGTGGTCCAAAAGTTATTTACAAAGCTTCGAAGAGGAACAACCATCGATCAAAGGTGGGGGAACAAGACCTAAACTAATTAAATAATAAAAAATTATTTTATTTTTATTGAGTCCAATGCCATGATTGATTCTATGCTTGTATGCTTGTAATGTACATCTCACATGTCATCCAATATTCCTGCTATTACTGTTCATACATATTTAATTTAATTTATTTATAACGTGATGATGATGATGATGCTAGGAATAGGCATGTAAATGTATGTGTGTGGTTGGTGTGTTTGATGTGAGTGGAGCATCAGGGGGAGGATGTAGTGTGGTGGTCTTTGACATCATCACCAGACTCTAGCTCTATCTCTACTCAAGTCTTGCCCACTAACATGTATTGCCATTACCTTAGCAGAACTATTATGTCATAGGGCATCAGGGGAGGTGGTCTCAGACCGTATGGTCTCTGTCTCTATCGGGGTGCCTTAGCTCTATCTCTATCGACGTATTGAGGGATGTTGGGATGAGGCCTTGGATACACTATAGGATTGGTTAGTTGTGAGCCCAGTTTGCAAGTCCTCGCCAATAGGGGCTTACGTGTTGGTATGGGTAGGTCATCAGAGGAAGTATTGGCAGTGTTTGATCCGGACACTTTAGCTCTATCTCTATTCCATGGTGGATGCATGTGGGATGGCAATGGTGTTTGATCCATTGGGCGAATTCACACATTCGTGTATAGAGGTGCGGGGGCCACCAAACCTCTCTATAGCACATTGCAAACTTAAAAACCAGACCAAAGATATGAATTATGCATGCATATGTTTGTTGCATTGTTTTGTTTGCTCACTGAGCCGTGATGTGTGCTCACCTTTTTGACGTCGAATATTTTTAGTTTTGATGCAGGTCCTACTGTGGAAGATTACATGAACAAGTCAACGAATGGATACGTAGCAGCAATGGACGTGGAAGCTATGGAAGAGGCACATGATTTGTCATGCGAGTACAACTCATGTGTTTTTTATTAGCTTAGTTGTTTAGTTTTTAGAACATGTAATTGATTATTCTACTTTATTTTATGTCTTGAGGCATATTGGAGATAATTGGATACTTAATTATACTATCACTATCAGATACTCAATTCATTAGTATTAAAGACTTCCGCTATCGTTTATTTACTCTGATTTTGCTTGTGGAATGTATCTGGTTTAATCGAATGGGCACGGCCTATACGACATCCTGGTTGAACCATTGGTTTATGGACGGTTCATTACACCATTCTGGTTGGTTCAAAATTGGGGTGTGACAACTTGGTATCAGAGCTCTCAGGCTCTGCTCTATTAAACCAAAATACTACCACAAGGGTCGTGAACTGAGTTAGGATAAATTAAAAATTGTAATACGAATACACCGTAAGCTCCTGTGTTGTTGAAACTTAAATTAAGAAAGAGAATAATACACATATATAAGGGAGAAATAAATTTTGTAGTTGTACCAAAAAGAGAATAAGAAAATATATGTCCGAATCAGAGTACGGTCCACAACCCGGACAGTTACTCTATAATATAAAAGGAAAAAGAAATAAACGGTATCATAGAGCTGGGGGTGCTGGAGGAGGAGGTGTCTCACGATCCCAATCATAGTCAGCATATACTCTCATAAGCCAAGCTACCTGAGTCTGGGTCACCTGGAGACTAGCTACAAGATCCGTTACCCTCTGATCCATGGTACGCTGAGCGTTTCAAATCTCACGTAGCAATCCCATCATGTCATCTGGTGGTGGGCATGAAGGACCAGCTAGGTGAGAATGAGTCTGAGAAGGGCCAACTCCAGTGGAATGTTGTGGTAATGGAGGAGGTATGACATCAACGTCCATGAACATCCGATCATCATTCTCTTCATCATCACTCTCATGGGCCTCTGCTGCTGTTGCCTCTTCATCTGCTACCTCTACTCGAGTAAGGGGTCGTACCATAGCATTTCTCTCCTCGTCACTGACCTGCACATCTCGCATCCCCATCCTATAGATGGCCTCCCAGTCAAGGTCAGTTGAAAAAGTGTCCTCATGAATCCTCTCATCGACCAAGTCTACATGCAGGAGAGTGAGCAGTGTGGTGATCAAACGCCCATAGGGTAGGTTAACCACCAGACCAGGCATCGTGGCACGGTGCATGGACCTAATATGATATAAGGAAGGCAAATAGGCTGCCTAGTGCAGATGTAGTACAGAATGTACTGGATCAACTGTGAAACCTTCTCATAGTGTTCACTCTGGGGAATCAGGTTGTGCTGAATGATCTTGCAATACACTCGAGGCTCTGGACGTAGGTTAATTGCCTTCATCTGCGAGCCATCGTCCTGAAGAATCTAGTTATCAATTTCTATGTGCATTCGTACTGATAAGAACTGGGGTTCCTTGGCTGCGCAATACACCAAGGGACCGTCATTTGAGATACCCAGGATATCAACCAACTCCTGATACTTAAATGAGACCTCTACTCCTTTAACTAAACTGGTGATCCTAAGCTCTCTACCCCTATTTATATCTTTTGGGTCACCATCCACCTGTAAATTACAGTAAAACTATTTCACCAACTTAGGACAGGTGTAACCCCCATACAGAATCACAGGGAGCCAGCCCATATCACCAAATGCCCCCTCTACATCGAATAGGGCTAGGCTGGCCAAGTTGACACAACAATCCCCTTCCACCTTCTTGGGCTCTTACCAGGGATACTGTGCCTCTGTTTCAATGGACCTGAAGAGATGGGGATCGTGAACTCTGGGGACTTTAGAGCGAGCCATGTTGTCTGCAAGGGCATAGACCAACAAGCAACATATCAAATATAGTAAAAATTTAAAATTTTGGCATTATGATAGCGTGATTGGCCAAAAGTTTCATTTTCTGCCCAAATGCTTGGACTAGAGGACTCACATACATCATAAGCAATTACCCAATGACCAATTTAGTAAGAACTTGCTGTTAATTAAAACAAATTGAAGAAAATTTGAGAAATGGTAAAAATCCCCAAATTCTAGGTCAAAATGTAAGTTTTCGATTGATTGACACAAACCGACCGATGAAACCTAAATCTCTTAGAGGGCTTTTGTCCGTTGGGTGACCAATGGCAAGGTTTATCAATAAAAATTGAATTTTTACAGATAAATAGAATTTAATTGGGAAAAGACCAAAATAGGCGATGAAAACCTAGAATGAATCGACAAAAGAATAATGGGAATGTGGAACTTACCAAGGAGATGAGGAATCCGGAGGTTGATGGAAGAAACTTCACTCCAGATAGGTGGTCGATACTATAGCAACTCAGTGGAGGCGAGTTGAGTTGTGAACAGTAGAAGACAAAGGAGAAAATAAAGAAAATGGCTCGAAATCGGATTTTAAAAACCTGATTTGGTGTCATGTGGTCGCAGAATTCTACCAAAAATGAGACCCCATGATTGACCCCACGATCGACCATAGGCTCTCGATGAGCTGACAGGGTTCGTGAGGTTGCAACCTTGTGGTCACACATAGTGCGACCCCAACCATTGACCCCATGATGAAAATGCCCTGTTTTGACTAAATGACTTTAAAAATTGAAACTTTGCCTTGTTTATTTGAAAATTAACATGAGATTAACGTATTTTATGCTTATCTCATATGTTTTCTTGATTTTTAGACACTACCACCGCCAAAAATAGGAAATGGCTGGCCATAGAGTAAGTAGAAGGAGACAGAATGTCAACCCATCTCCACTACCTATGGAAACCAATGACAATGAAGGTTAGCAAGGACAGGAAGGAAATATTGGAACTCAACATGCTATGCCTTAGAATGTTCACACCCAAGCCAACCCAACCATCTTACTTGCACCACCTATGGATTTGGCTATGGTGATGATGAATTTGGCACAGCAAATGCAGCATATACAGAAAATGCAAGCCATCATGCAAGCAGCTATGGGGATTTCTTTCCCAGTTGCAAACACAACACCTTTACCTGTGGGACAAGCTAGTACTGTACCTGATGGTAGCAATAATGTACCCCAAGCACCGCAAATACCAACAGTACAAGGTCAAGTGCCAAATCCTGAAGCACCGCAAGGCGGGTATAACCAAGGTAATTATCAGTACCAACCGCCTATGTATGGTGCATATGCATAGTAACAGCTTGATCACTCCAGACTGATCGAGTGTTTCCTAAAGTTGAAGCCAAAGGAATTCACAGGCAAACCATTAGATCCGTTGTGGCTAGCTCACTGGATCGACGAAATGGAAAGGAACTTTATGATGATAACTATAAATAAAGAAGAGAAGGTATTATGTGCCACATTTATGTTAAAAGGTGAAGCACATCACTGGTGGAAATCAACTAGAAGTTATCTGTGAACAAAGCACGCCCAACTGACATGGGTTATTTATAAAGAAGCTTTCTTCAAGAAGTATTTTCCAAGGAGTTTCAAAGATCAAATGAAAAAGGAGTTTCTAAGTTTGTATCAGGGACAGATGATTGTAGACATATATCAACAGCATTATGAATAACTATTTTTCTTTGCTCCCTCTAGCATGTAGGAGGAAAATATCAAAATCCAAAAATTCGTTGTGGGACTTAGAGGAAGCATCCTTGAGCATGTATTGGGATTAGAAAAGAAAATATATAACAAAGCACTATAGATTGCTCGAGTACTATAATCAAGCTAGAAGGAGAACTACTTTGCTCAGAACAGGGGTATTAAAAGGCCTAATGCAAATACATATAACTGAGGGAACACCAAGGCATTCAAACCCTTTCGTACAGAAGGCTTTGATGCTATAGCCAAGAGACCTCAGATGAAGTAATGGAGAATCTATTTTGAGATTACTAAATGGATGGATAGGAGTCATGGTCTGTAAAAGAGTGCATGAGCAAGAAGTGAGAACTATCAAGAGCAGCTAGTAAACAGAAGCTAGCACTCGAGTAGAATTAAAAATGGCCATATCGGTATGAAGTTGACAAGGAAAAAGATTTTTGAAAGCAAATCTAAGAGTGGATACAAGGATGAAGTAAAAAAAATTGTGGCATTGATAGTATTCGGATTAGCACAAGTAATACTTAGTTATGCCCAATGTCGAGTGAGATGATTAAGTAAAAGATCGAAAGTGAGTTTGTTGGAATTAAGAAGAATATAAGCATATACCCTAATGCTTATAGGTAGACTTGGGATATGAAGTGAGTAACAATCATAAGGTACTTTTCGAGGTATATGAAAGAGAGATCAAGATAGAACAACAGTAATAAAAGAGATGTAAGCTAATGAGTTTTTCAAGATATGAGATTATTAACGATAGTCTTTGAAAAACTAAGAGATAAAGGGGATTAGATGTGTTCATTAAGACCTTTAAATCAAATTTTGATAGTTCAAGCCCTTTTGGACTAGATGTTGTGATTGATAAGTGTGATAAAAAATGTTCGAATCGTATGGATGGATGAAATTTGGATGCAACCTAATTCGACTTGAGATGGCAAACTTTGACGTCGTCTTGGGGATAGACTGGTTGTCTCAACACTCTATAAAGCTCTTATGTGCATAGAAGAAGTTGTCATTCAAGAATAAAGACTGCACATAATTTGATTTATTGGAAGCATATTGCTTAGGAAGCAAAATCTTATTCTCTTTGCACTAAAGGTGAAGAGATACCTTGAAAAGAAAGGAGTTGAATATATGGTATTTGTGGTGGACGTTACTAAAGAAGCACCACAGAAGGAAGATATTGATGTGATGCATAAATTTCTGATATGTTTCCAGGAGACTTACTTGGGTTGTCGTCTGATTGTACGACTGAGTTCGTTATTAGCTTGTTACCAGGGACAACACCTATGTCTAAGGCACCCTATAGAATAGCTCTTATAGAACTGAAGGAACTGAAGACTCAACTACAAGAGTTATTAGACTAAGGTTTAATCCAGTCTAGTATACCACTTGGGAAGCACTAGTGTGGCTCATAAAGAAGAAGGATGGTAGTGTCCGTCTGTAAATAGACTACCAAGAATTGAACAAGCTCACGATCAAGAACCAATATCCACTACCTTATATCGATGACTTATTTAAACAGTTGCAAGGAGCAAAGGTATTTTTTAAGATTGATCTACGGTCAAGATATCATCAGCTAAAGAATTTGGACAGTGATATTCTGAAGATAGTTTTTAAAATCGGGAATGAGCATTATGAATCCCTGGTTATGTTATTGGATTAACCAGTGCCCTTACATCTTTTATAGAACTTATGAACCTGGTGTTTCATGATATGTTGGTCATGTCGGACATAATTTCATAAACTATATATTGGTTTATTCCAAAGACAAAGAAAGTTCTATAACGAATTTTAGATCAGCTTCACAACAGCTGAGAAGGGAGAAGTTTTATGCCAAGTCCAAGAAATATGAGACTTGATTAAACAAAGTGATCTTCTTGGAATACGTAGCATCATCAAAAGGGATTAAAGGTGGATCCTATTAAGATAGAAGTAATCGTATGGTGAGAAACACCTAAAGAACATTGCAAAGATCAGAAGTTCCATGGGTTTAGTTGGTTATTATAGATGATTCATAGAGGAGTACTCTAGAATCGCAATACCTCTTACCAAGCTAACCAGGAAGGAAGAGGAGTTTATTTGGACTGACAAGTGTGAAGAATGTTTCCCGACTCTAAAAGCAAGGTTGATATCAACTCCCATCTTGATCGTTCTGGCACTAGAAAAACCTTTTACCCTATACATCGATGCTTTTGGATTGTGTTTAGGATGCGAGTTAATGCAAGGTGAACCCGTGATTGCGTATGATTCAAGACAACTGAAGGAGCATGAAGAGAGTTACCCGACTCATGACTTGGAGTTAGCAGCGATGGTACATGTTATTAAGATATGGAGACATTACTTATATGGAGAGAAATTTTAGATTAAATCAGATCATAAGAGTCTCACTCATCTTTTTAATCAGAAGGAGTTGAACATGAGACAGAGAAGATGGCTGGAATTACTGAAGGATTATGATTGTGATACCTAGTATCATCCAGGAAAAACTATGTAGTTGCTGATATATTAAGCAGGAAAACTATGTCAAAATCCCAAGAAGAAGCTAGTACAAATGTTGTAGTGTGTGTCAGCAGAAGAGTATTTAGTTACGGTAAAGAGTAGTTCATGATTGATATTCCAGATGAATCAACTTACTAAGGGTTTATTCATCTATTCTCAAACATGTTTGCTACATTGATGATTGTACCTGATCTATTAGACGAAGTGAAAGTAGCTATTAAATCAGATCCCTATCTAAGAACAGTGCAAGGAGACCTTGAAAAAGGTAGGACCAACCCTGACTTCACCTTGGACCTTTAAAAGGTGTAAGATATAAAGGGAGAGTATGTGTTCCTAAAAGTGAAGACTTGGATATTAGACAAAGACTTATAAAGGAAGCCCACACCACTCCATATTCGATACACCCTAGAAGCACGAAGATGTACCATGATTTAAAGAAACTCTTTTAGTAGAGAGAAATGAAAGTGGATGTAGCTAAATTTGTGTCTCAATGCCTGAATTGTAAGACCTGTACTCCACTAACTTGGTCTAACCGTATTGTGCCAGGTCTTCCCATCATTCGTGGACCAAGTTGACCAAGCGTGTGAAGATAGATCACAAACCAAGTATGAGAATCGAGTTAAAAACATTAAAAACATACCTAAGGTCGCATGCCTGGGTAGGTATGGTCGACCATAAGGAAGGGAACCAAAAATCTCAAATTCAGAACCCCATGCTTGATGATTTTGACCCTACGATCGACGATTTATGCGACCGTATGATCGACCTTGAGAACCCAGATTAGACTCTGAATTTTGAAAACTTTCCTAAACTAAGGGATTTCTTTCCTAATTGAAAGAGGACTTTATATGGAGAGTTTTCCTCTATATAAAGGATGTCCCTCAGCCCTTTTCCACTCTTTTAGAACATTAGTAAACCCAAGAGAAAGAGAAGGAAGAAAAAGAGAAGAAAAAAAAGCTAAGGAGAAGAATTTGCAGAGAAAAGATTGGTTCTTTATCATAGGAAAAGGTATGAAACGAATCTTTGGAGACGTAAATTCTAAGGAATAAAACATCTATGAAAGATAAACAATATCAACCTATTATAATCTATGTGATTTCCTTGAGAAAATCCCAAGGAGGACCATGAGGAGTGAATTTGATGACTAGGGTTGATAAGAAATTACTAATGATGGCCATAGGATGACCTTAGAATAAACCCCATTAAAGAACAGAATAATTGACCTAGGAAGAACTCGAATTGCATGTAGACTGTGACCAGAAATCTCAAGGTCACAACTACGATTGATCATAGCATGACCAGTATGACCAGAGGATCGACCATAGGCATTCGAGAAGATTTCAGAAATCATATGGTCGCAGCTACGGTGGCACCATATGCGACCGTAAGGTATCAATCGTAGACATTCAGGTCAATACAGCATGAGACCATAGGACTAATCAGACATCTATCAGTGCTCTGTTTCGATTTCTGGCTACTGTAACATGTCACATATGAACCCTAACTTAAATTCATATAACTTTTAGGTTGTTAAATCAATTCAAAGAGAATTTCAAGGCTTGGAAGGACATCGAGTATTGCTACAGGTGAGGGAACAAGACCTAAACTAATTGATAAATAAGAAACTATTTATTTTTATTGAGTCCAATGCCATGATTGATTCTATGCTTGTATGCTTGAAATGTGCATCTCACATGTCATCCAGTATTTCTACTATTACTGTTCATACATATTTAATTTTGTTTGTCTGCCTTGTTGCTGGCTTGGTGCCACGGGCTTCGACCAAGCTAGCCTGGGCTGGTGCCGAGGTGGCAAGCCATGCCATATGGGACCCACATGGCCCATTTTCTCTCTCCTCTCTCTCTTCTTTCTCTCTCCTATTTCTATCTCTTCTTTCTCTCTCCTCATCTTTTCTCTCTTCTGTTTCTTTCCTCTTCTTTCCTCTTCAAGTGCTGTCTTCATGCTAGAGAACTAGAAAATTACCAGACTGCCCATATTGCAACTGGATTACACATATGCAAACCATGGTTGCCAACAATGACAACTCACTTGGAATGACCCATGAATTTTCCAAAAGACTGCTTAACACTGGCCAAGGTTCCAACACATACCATATCGTTTATAGTTTTTTTTTTGTCATTCCAGTATTAATTAACTATGATCAAACCTACTATACTTTGCAAACATATCTGAATGTAAAGGCCTCACCAACAATAACCTGATCGTTTTGGCCTTCGATGCGTAATTCAATTCATACAAGAGAATATTCTTGGTAATGATAATGCTATCTTCATAAAGAAATTTATCTCATATGAAAAACATTTCACCATAGACGTAAGGGTGTGTAGGGGCCAGTTTCGGTCCAGGCCAAATCGGTGTCAGACTTTATAGGGATTGACCGAAACATGTCGATAAAGAGGTTCGGGTTAGGTAGGCTGCACTGTTCACCTTAACTAACGGATCGGTCCGGTAACGGTTTGTTATTGGGTTAACTTTGTGCCGGTTCATTTTTAGGTGCATTTATTGGCCCAGTAAGGGATGTCATCTTACTTTGGTGCTGATGTGGTTGACCACCATATATCCAAATATCTGACATTCAGTTTAATTCGGATAGGATGAAGTTCGGTTTGGGTTTGATCAGTCTGCCTTTATAGTTCTGTGTTGGGCTAGCATTGACCAACTGGAACCGAAAACTATTAAAACAAGCTAACACAAAATATGTCCACTATCAATTCGGTCCAGACTGGTTTTGAGCTAATTTGGGCCAACTCCATCTAATGTCACACCCCAATTCCGCTCTATTCAGAATGGTGTGATGAACCGCTAACAAATCAACGGTTCAACCAGGATCTCGAGTAGGCTATATCCGTTTTATCTAAACCCCATACATCCATATTCATAATCAGAGTAAATACACAATAGCGGAAGTCTTATAATAAAATGAACTGAGAATCTATGGCGATATTAATATTTAAATAACAAATTATTCTGTATCAACTGAGACATAAATAAATATCAAATATAGGGCCTTAATAAATCTAAATAAAGAAAACTAAAAAAATATCTAATCGAATAGACATGAGTTGCACTCGCAAGAGGAGTCATGTGTATCCACTTCCTCTTCCACTTCCATCGCCGCCACTTTCCCGTACACTGGAGCATTTACATAATCTTCAACAGTCGTACCTGCATCATCAACAAAAATATTCGACGTCGAAAGGGTGAGCACACATCACGGCTCAGTGAGTAAACAAAATAATGCAACAATACATATGCATGCAGTCAAATCATATCTTTGGTCTGGTTTTACGTTTGCACTGTGCTATAGAAAGGATAGGTGGCCGCCGCACCTCTATGCACGAGAGTGTGGATACGCCCGATGAACCTCTCACCGTCGCCCACAGCACCCACAATGAACATTGTACAACAAAGGTTACGTTTATCGATGCATAACTCCACACTAACAAATAAACCCCTGATGGCTAGGGCTGCAAACGGGGCTCGCTACTAACCAATCCTAATGTCAAACAGTGTATCCAAGGCCTCACCCCAGCATCCCTCAGAGCACCCATAAAGATAGAGCTAAGGCCCCGAGATAGAGTATAGGACTCAAAGACCGAGACCCACCTTGATGCCCTACGTCGCAATAGTTCTGCTAAGGTAATGGCGATACGACGACATCAGTGGACATGACTTGAGTAGACGATGGCACAATATACACCCCATGAAGAACGGTCATGGCTGTACCGGTTGATACCAACCCTACCCGCACCATATACACTGGCCAAACACAAACATTCACATGCATATTTCTATCATCATCACCATCATCATGTTATAAACAATAAAGTAAACATGCATGAACAATTAATAGAAATATTGGATGACATGTTGAATGCACATACAAGCATACACGCATGGAATCAATATGGCGTTGGACTCAAGAAATAAAATAGTTTATTATTAACCAGTTAGTTTAGGTCTTGTTCCCTCACCTTAGCTTGTTTATAGATCCTCTTCCAAGCTTTAGAATCACCTTTATAATGTTATTATATTACTAGAAGACCTAACATAGTCGATAGAATTTAATTAGAATTAATTTCAAATTTAAAAACCATGCTGTTAACTAGGGGTCGGAGATAGGGTTGGAGTCATGATCGACCCCTGGTGCGACCACCCCTATTCTGGACTTCCCGTACACTAGGGGTCGATGTTCAAGGTCTGGTAGGGTCGATTGGCCATCGACCCCCTGTGTGACTCCCTGTGGGTTTTGGTCAATTTTCTTCCTTTCAGTCCATTCTTCGTGTTTGGGGTCCTATGGCTTGCTCCTAAAGTCCATTCTACACACATTCTATGGTTTAAAACCATGAATCATTCACCTATATAGCTTTCATGAATTCCCCCATGGTTTTCCATGAAAACCTAACCATGGGTTGATGGTTTGGGACTCTCCGAGATCATACTCTCTTCATTACCTAACCTAAGGTCTGTAGAAACTCATGGAATTAGTATCCATACCTGAGAAGAATACTCCTTCTCTGCAACTCTTCTCCTTTTTGCTTTCTTCTCTTCATTGCTTCTCTTCTTCTTCTCTTCCTTCTCTTCTCTTTCTCTCAATTCAATTAGGGTTGTAAAAGGAGTGAAAGAGGCTTAGGGACGTCCTATTTATAGAGTAGAAACTCCTAAAATAAGTCCCATTGAGTTTAGGAAAGAGTCCAACCAAAATTAGGAAACTTTCTAAATTTCAGTTTCTGGCGGCAATTGGGGTCAATGAGGGGGTCGATGAGGGGGTCGATGATCCCGTCGACCCCTAAATCCTAAAGTGTCCAACCCCCTCTGTAAAACAGGGGGTCTGACTTTCTGTCTTGGGGGGTCCAACCCTCCCTTGCTGGGTATGCGACCCTCCTCTTAATTTAAGTATTTTTGGGTCGATTTGATACCTGGGATCACGATCTCCTTCACGCCCTTGGTCCATTTGGCTCGACCATGATGGGTAAACCTGATTCAAGGTAGTAAGACCGGGTTAATTTGATACGGGTCTTACAACTCCCCCCTACTTATAAAAATTTCATCCTTGAAATTATACGTACCTTCTGAATCAAATAAGTGAGGGTATTGCTTCTGCATAGCATTCTCTTCTTTCCATGTAATTTCTTCCATGTCTCTACTTCTCCAAGTGACCTTAACATAATAGATATCTCGGTTGTGTAGTCATTGAACCTTTTGGCTGGTGATTTCAGTTGGTGTTACTTCAAATGTCAATTCATCAGTCAATTTCGGTAGATCTACTGTTAGGACGTGCGTTGGATCCTTGACATACTTCTTCAATAGGGAAATATGAAATACGTCATGCACACTTGACATAGATGGTGGTAGTGCTAACTGGTAAGCCATTTTCCCACGCTTAGTTAGAATCTCATATGGCCCAACTTATCTTGGACTTAATTTCCCTTTCTGTCCGAACCGTTTCTATCTTCGCATAGGCGATACTTTCAAGAATACTTTATCACCCACGACGTACTCAAGATCTCTGCGTCGAGTATCTGCATATTGCTTCTGACGGTTCTGAGCTGTTCTTACCCTTTCCTTGATAATGTCGACCACGCGACAAGTCTCTTCCATAAATTTTGGCCCAACAATACTGCGTTCTCCAATTTCATTCCAAAACAAAGGAGTTCGACACTTTCTTCCATACAGTGCTTCGTAGGGTGACATCTGTATAGTAGCCTGGTATCTATTGTTATAAGAGAACTCGATCAGTGGTAACTTTTCATCCCATGATCCTTTGAAGTCAATTACACATGCTCGTAGCATATCTTCTAGAATCTGAATTGTACGCTCTGACTGTCCATCTGTCTGTCGATGGAATGCAGTACTAAACTTCAATGTTGTACCCATAGCCTTTTGTAATCCTTTCCAAAACTTTGAAGTAAATCATGGATCTCTATCGGACACAATGCTCTCTGGTACACCGTGCAACCAAACAATATTATCCATATATAGCTTTGCTAACCTTTCCAATGTATACTGAGGTCGTATCAGTATAAAGTGAGCTGTCTTAGTCAGACGGTCTACAATCACCCAAACTGTGTCAACTACTCGAGGAGTCAGTGGTAATCCCGTGACGAAGTTCATAGTGATGCAGTCTCATTTCCATGCTGGTTCCAGTAATGGCTGTAACAGTCCTGCGGGTCTTTGTCGTTCAGCCTTTACTTTCTGACAATTTAGGCATTGAGACACGAACTTAGCTACATCTGCTTTCATCCCTCTCCACCAATATATTTTTTTTGGATCATGATACATTTTTGTACTTCCAAGATGTATCGAATAGATGGTGGTATGGGCTTCTTTCATCAGTCGGTGTCTAATGTCCACACTTTCTGTTTCGGGTACACATATCTTTCCTTTGTACTTCAGTACCTTCTTTTCGTCCAAGGTGAAATCAGGGTTAGTTCTACCTTTTTCGATGTCTTCTTGCACCGTTCTCAGATAAGGGTCTGATTTGATAGCTGTCTTCACTTTATCAATTATGTCTGGTATAATCTTCAATGCAGCAAACATATTTGAAAACCGATGAATAAACCCTTGGTTGGCTGATCCATCCGTTGTATCTATCACATACTGCTCATTGCCGTGATTGAATACCATTCATGTAGTACACATTGCCGCAGTTGTGCTAACCTCCCCTTAAGATTTTATCATTGCCTTTTTGCTCAACGCATCTGCTACTACATTAGCTTTCCCCGGATGATACTAGATATCACAGTCATAGTCTTTCAGTAGTTCTAGCCATCTTCTTTGTCCCATGTTCAACTCCTTCTGATTAAATAAATAAGTAAGACTTTTATGGTCCGACTTAATCTGGAACTTCTCTCCGTATAGGTAATGTCTCCATATCTTGACAGCATGTACAACTGCTGCTAACTCCAAATCATGAGTGGGATATTTTTTCTCATGTGTCTTCAACTGTCTTGAGGCATAAGCAATTACTTGTTCTCCTTGCATAAGCACACATCCTAATCCCAGTCCTGACGCATCAATGTATAGGGTAAATGGCTGTCCTGGGATAGGAATAGTCAAAATCGGAGCGGATATCAATCTGGTCTTCAATGTCTGGAAGCTCTTCTCACATTTATCCGTCCACATAAACTTTTCACCTTTCTTAGTCAAACTGGTGAGAGGTACGGCAATCCGGGAATAGTCTTCCACAAATCTCCGATAATAACCAGCGAGACCCAGAAAACTTCTAATTTCTGCAACGCTCTTTGGTGGTTCCCACTTTACAATAGCCTCGATCTTGCTGGGGTCCACTTTGATTCCTTCAGCGGACACTACATGGCCTAGGAAGGCGACTTCACTTAGCCAAAACTCACACTTGGTAAATTTGGCATATAGCTTCCCTTTCCTTAAACGCTGTAGGGCGGTGTTTAGGTTCTTAATATGGGTTTCTTTGTCCTTGGAATATACCAATATATCATCAATAAATACAATAATTGACGTATCCAACATATCGTGGAAAACCCGGTTCATAAGTTCCATGAAAGTTGCTAGTGCATTTGTTAATCCAAAAGACATGACCAAGAATTCATAATGACCATATCTGGTCCTGAAAGCTGTCTTAGGAATATCACCCTCTTTAATCTTCAACTGATGATAGCCTGACCGAAGGTCGATCTTAGAAAATACTTTTGCCCCTTGCAACTGATCGAACAAGTCATCGATCCTAGGTAATGGATATCGATTCTTGATTGTCAGCTTGTTCAACTCCCGATAGTCGATAAATAATCGAACGCTACCGTCCTTCTTCTTTACGAATAATACTGGCGCTCACCATGGTAATATACTGGGTCAAATATAACCCTTGTCCAGCAGTTCCTGTAATTACACTTTCAATTCCTTCAGTTCAGTAGGAGCCATTCTATAATGTGCTTTTGATACTGGTGCGGCTCCAGGTATAATGTCTATCACAAATTCTGTGGCTCTGTCGGGTGGTAATCCTGGTAGTTCCTCTGGAAATACATCGGGGTAGTCCCGCACGACATCAATATCTTCCATTCGTGGTGCTTCCTTGGTTAGGTCGACCACTGATACTAGATACCTGACTGCCCCCTTCTCAAGGCATTTCTTAGCCTTTAGTGCTGAGAGTATGAGCTCGCGTTTACGGGGAAGTTTGGTTCCCGCAAAACTAAATTCTGCTCCTTCTTTGTCTTTAAATGTTAGCTTCTTTTCGGCGCATAATAGGTTCGCAGAATGCCGAGCTAACCAGTCCATTCCCAAGATGACATCAAAGTCTGTCATCCCAAGTTGGATCAAGGTTGCATCTAAGGTTTTCTCGTCAATGCGAACTGGAAATGGCCCATAACCTTTCTCTAATTCCACTTCTAACCCCATCAGTAACCGTACAAGTAGTTTGTCATCCAATGTTTTGATGGGTAAGTTCAGCTTCTTTCCAAACGACACAGATATAATGGAATGAGTAGCTCCTGAATCAAAGAGTACTCTGGCGGGTAGGCCATTTATAGGTACGATACCTGTGATTTATTTAACTTAGTCTACCTGCTCATACAATGTAATACAACTTAAAAGGTTTCGGTCATACCTGTGACCACATCGGGTGACGCGGCAGCATCCTCGGATGTCACAGCATATACTCGTCCTTGATGTAATTGCTTCTTGGGCTTAGGGCTCTCCCTTATCATATGTCCCACTTGGTTGCAGTTATAACATCTCAGACCTTCAGAATTTGGCTTTGGTTGCTGTTGAGTTACCGGGGTAGTCTTGGATGCAGCAGTAAAGCCTTGAGCACGGAAGGGTTTAAATGTCTTGTTGTGCCCTCCGTTATAAGCAATTCTGGCTGGCCTTTTTATGCCTCTATTCTGTGTAAAGTAACTTTCCTTCTGGCTCGATTCTATAACTCGAGCAATTTAGACAGCTTCATTATATATCTTCTTTTCCAAACCCAGAACGTGCTCTCTGATGCTTCCTTTAAGCCCCGTGACAAACCTACGGGTCTTAGTGTCTTCTTCTTGCATACTAAGTGGTGCAAAGAAAAACAGCTCCTCATAACGTTGTTGATATGCATCCATGGACATCTGGCCCTGATATAAACTCAGGAACTCCTTCTCCATAGAATCTCTGAAGCTTCGGGGAAAATACTTCTCAAAGAAAGCTTCTTTATAAATAGCCCAAGTCAATAGGGCGTGCTTGGTCAATAGATAGGCCCTAGTAGATTTCCACCAATGATGTGCATCGCCTTTTAGCATAAAGGTGGCACATAATACCTTTTCTTCTTCTGTAATAGTCATCATAAGAAAGTTTCTCTCCATCTTGTCGATCCAGTGTGCTGGCCATAACGGATCAGACGGTTTACCGTTAAATTCCCTGGGCTTCATCTTCAAAAATCTCTCAACCAGTCGAGAGTGATCCAACTGATTTTGGGGGTATGCCCCAAACATAGGTTGTGGATACTGATAATGAACCTGAGCTGCTTCCGGACTTGGAACTGGAATCTATGCAGCTGGTAGTTGAGGTGTTTGAGGTGCTGGGTGGTTACCCACCGGTGCTGCACTAGCTTGTCCAGTCTGCATGGGTGTAGCATGTGCGGCCTGGAACATCCCCATTGCAACTTGCATTTGAGCCTGTGCGTGTTGCATTTGTTACAGCTGTTGTGCTAAGTTCATCACCACGATTGCTAACTCTGGTGGTGGAGGTGGCAAGTTTGTAGGATTCGCCTGAACCGGATTTTCTAGTGGTGCAACCTGCAGATTTCCCTGTGCATATATATTTTCTTAACTAGTTTCCTCCACAGGTGGTGGTGGAACTGCATTTCGGCTCTGCCTGGTTACTCTACGCCCAGACATATTTTCTTCTGAGAATGGGGGTGCCTGAAAATCATCAAAATACATGAGACAATCATTTATACTTCATGTAGGCACGCTAATTGATATAAACTTTTAAAATTTTCAGCCCATTGTATGAAAATTACTGTCTTTTCTATGCAGGGTCGATGGTGGGGGTCGATGTTATCTCCGACCCTTAGTATTCGACCCTGGGAATAACCTATTCTTCCCGAGAGCTGGGGGTCAATATGGGGGTCGATGGGTGTCCGACCCCAGGTCCGACCCCTGCTTTTCTGTTAGATTCCCAAGAGCTGGGGGTCGATATGGGGGTCGATGATCCTGGTCGAATTGTCCAACCCCCATACCAAAAATTAGACTTTTAAGATCTAATTCTGGGTTCATTTCCCATCATTTCTTCTCCGTTTCGACTCGTCTCCCACCTCTGAGTTGCTACAGTGCCACTCTGCTGTATTGATCATTTCGGTTCCGTGTTTCGACGTCCACATCACTCCTACAGGTATGTTTTCTCATTTTTACCTGTTTTTAAGTTTTCATTTCTAGGTTTTTGCCCATTTAACTTGTATTTTTCAAATTAAACTTTTTTCAATCATAAAAATTTGATTTTTATTGGGGGATTTTGTTATTGGTATCTCAAGGAACAAAAGCCCTCAAAAATTTTTGAGTTTCATCGGTTGGTTATCGACAAACTTGAATTTTTGCTCTTTTTGCCCTAATTTGTCAAAAAAATTTATTTCTCGCAATTTCTTCAAATTGGATCCCATTAGTTAGAATTTCCTACTGTGTGAGTGTTGTAGGATATGTTAGAACCTACGTAAGTCCTCCTAACTACGTGTATGGGTGACAAGTGAGGCTTTTGGCCAACTTACGTCATTATAATGCCAAAATTTTGGCTTTTCTACCCTACTAACGTACTATCTGTTTTTCTTTCTTATTTGCAGATATCATGGCTCGTACCAAAGTACCTAGAGTTCGTGATCCTCTTTGTTTCCGTTCCAACGAAGGCGAGGCACAGTATGCCCACTTCGCTCACAAGAAAGTAGAGGGTGGTCGTAAGGTGAATTTGGCTGAGTTGGCCCTGTTCAATGTAGATAGGGCGTTTGGTGATATGGGATGGCTCCCTGTCATCACTTACGACGCTTGCACCTGTCCGGATTTAGTACGCCAGTTCTATTGTAACCTCCAGGTGGTGGGGGATTACAATGATGTTGAGAGGGGTCATGAGCTGCGCATCACAAGCTATGTCAAAGGGGTGAACATTTCATTCGATTATCGACAGTTGGCCGACCTACTGGGCATTTCCTATGATGGCCCCATGGTTTAATGTGCTCCTGGAGAGCACCAGTTATCCTCCACAGAGATGAGGGCTGAGATTGATAATCAGCTTCTATGACCTGATCGCTGGCAGATGAGGGCATGCTATATGCGTCCGGCTCCACAGGTATATTGCAAGATTATTCAACATAACCTGATCCCGCAGAGTGGCCATTACTAGAGGGTTTCCCAGCTGACCCAGTATCTGTTATACAGTATTTGCACTAGACAGCACGTCTGCCTTCCGTACATCATCATGCGTACCATGATCACTGCTACATTGCCCAGTCACACTGGCAACCTTCCGTATGGACGTATGATCACTATTCTGCTTACCCGTCTGGGGGTTGATTTATTGGATGAGAAGATTCAGGAGAAGTCCTTCTCATCGCCTCTAGATTGGGAGGCTATTTGCAAGATAGGCATGCGGGATGCCCAGGTCAGTGATGAGGAGAGGAACGAGATGGTGTGCCCTCACACTCGCGTAGAGATAGCTACGCTGAGGCAGCTGCCGCCGCTGCTGGAGTTCATGCGGAGCCTGCTGATGATGATGACCGCATGTACATGGATGTAGACTCGATACCACCGCTTTCACCTACGCATGCGGCTGGAGCTGGTACTTCATATGCGGTTGGTCCTTCTCATGAGGCTGGTCCTTCTCATGCGGCTGGTCCTTCACACCCACCTTCTGATATGATGGAGATGTTGCATGAGATCAGAGAGGCTCAGTGCAGATCTGATCTGAGGATGGAGGAGTTACTAGATGCTCAGCGTGTGAGAGTGGATGAGCTCATAGACGCCCAGTGTACATCAGACATGAGGATGGGAGAGTTACTAGACGCTCAACGGGTGTGAGTGGATGAGCTATTAGACTCCCAGCGGACATCAGCCATGAGGATGGGAGAGCTCATAGAGGCTCAGCACCGGACTGATCAGTGGGTAACGGATCTTACAGTTAGTCTTCAGACGACCCAGACTCAGATAGCCTGGTTGACTAGAGTCTACGTTGAGGACTATGATAGAGATCGTGAGGCGCCGCCTCCTCCTTCGCTTTCAGCTTCATGATTGTATCTTTTCTCTTTCTTTGTACTACAGAGTAACTGTCCGGGTTATGGACTGTAGTCTGCTTTAGCTATGTATATACATTTGTTTCTTTCACATTGTATTTAAATTTGTTCTTCCTTTAATAGATGCATTATTATCTTTTAAGTTTGGTCTCAAACATCCCTTGTGCTTATAATGTGTTAGTATTACTGTTTTTACTTTTATCCTATCTCAGTTCGCAATTTATCATGAATGTATGCTAGTTCAGCGGACAAGGCCTGAGATGCTCTGATACCAAGTTGTCACACCTCAATTCCGCTCTATTCAGAACGGTGTGATGAACCGCTAACAAACCAACGGTTCAACCAGGATGTCGAGTAGGCTATATCCGTTTTATCTAAACCCCATACATCTATATTCATAATCAGAGTAAATACATAATAGCAGAACTCTTATAATAAAATGAACTGAGAATCTACTGTGATATTAATATTTAAATAGCAAATTATTCTGTATCAAGTGAGACATAAATAAATATCAAATACAGGTCCTTAATAAATCCAAATAAAGAAAACTAGAAAAATATTTAATCGAATACACATGAGTTGCACTCGCAAGAGGAGTCATGTGTATCCACTTCCTCTTCCACTTCCATCGCTGCCACGTTCCCGTACACTGGAGCATTTACATAATCTTCAACAGTCGTACCTGCATCTTCAACTAAAAATATTCGACGTCGAAAGGGTGAGCATACATCACGGCTCAGTGAGCAAACAAAAGAATGCAACAATATATATGCATGCAGTCAAATCATATCTTTGGTCTGGTTTTACGTTTGCACTGTGCTATAGAAAGGATAGGTGGCCGCCGCACCTCTATGCACGAGAGTGTGGATACGCCCGATGAACCTCTCACCGTCGCCCACAACACCCACAATGAACATTGTACAACGAAGGTCACGTTTATCGATGTATAACTTCATACCAACAAATAAACCCTTGATGGCTAGGGCTGCAAATGGGGCTCGCTACTAACCAATCCTAATGTCAAACAGTGTATCCAAGGCCTCACCCCAGCATCCCTCAGAGCACCCGTAGAGATAGAGCTAAGGCCCCCCCCGGTAGAGTATAGGACTCAAAGACCGAGACCCACCTTGATTCCCTACGTCGCAATAGTTCTGGTAAGGTAATGGCGATACGACGACATCAGTGGACAGTAGACCATGGCACAATATACACCCCATGAAGAACGGTCATGGCTGTATCGATTGATACCATCCCTACCTGCACCATATACACTGGCCAAACACAAACATTCACATGCCTATTCCTATCATCATCACCATCATCATGTTATAAACAATAAAGTAAATATGCATGAACAATTAATAGAAATATTGGATGACATGTTGAATGCGCATACAAGCATACACGCATGGAATCAATATGGCATTGGACTCAAGAAATAAAACAGTTTATTATTAACCAGTTAGTTTAGGTCTTGTTCCCTCACCTTAGCTTGTTAATAGATCCTCTTCCAAGCTTTAGAATCACCTTTATAATGTTATTATATTGCTAGAAGACCTAACATAGTCGATAGAATTTAATTATAATTAATTCTGAATTTAAAAATCATGCTGTTAACTGGGGGTCAGAGATAGGGTCGGAGTCATGATCGACCCCTGGTGCGACCACCCCTATTCTGGACTTCCCGAACACTAGGGGTCGATGTTCAGGGTCTGGTAGGGTCGATTGGCCATCGACCCCCTGTGCGACTCCCTGTGGGTTTTGGTCAATTTTCTTCCTTTCAGTCCATTCTTCGTGTTTGGGGTCCTATGGCTTGCTCCTAAAGTCCATTCTACACACATTCTATGGTCTAAAACCATGAATCATTCACCTATATAGCTTTCATGAATTTCCCCATGGTTTTCCATGAAAACCTAACCATGGATTGATTGTTTGGGACTCTCCGAGATCATACTCTCTTCATTACCTAACCTAAGGTCTGTAGAAACTCATGGAATTAGTATCCATACCTGGGAAGAACACTCCTTCTCTGTAACTCTTCTCCTTTTTGCTTTCTTCTCTTCCTTGCTTCTCTTCTTCTTCTCTTCCTTCTCTTCTCTTTCTCTCAATTCAATTAGGGTTGTAAAAGGAGTGAAAGAGGCTTAGGGACGTCCTATTTATAGAGTAGAAACTCCTAAAATAAGTCCCATTGAGTTTAGGAAAGAGTCCAACCGAAATTAGGAAACTTTCCTAATTTCAGTTTCTGGCGGCAACTGGGGGTCGATGAGGGGGTCGATGATCCCGTCGACCCCTAAATCCTAAAGTGTCCGACCCCCTCTGTAAAACAGGGGGTCTGACTTTCTGTCTTGGGGGGTCCGACCCTCCCTTGCTGGGTATGCGACCCTCCCCTTAATTTAAGTATTTTTGGGTCGATTTGATACTTGGGATCACGATCTCCTTCACGCCCTTGGTCCATTTGGCTCGACCATGATGGGTAAACCTGATTCAAGGTGGTAAGCCCGGGTTAGTTTGATATGGGTCTTACATCTAAACTACTGGTTTAATCCCAAAATTGACACCCCTAAATACATCCATGCTCTATCAACCGTTATAGGCTCAAATTGTAACCATCCTTAGAATAACCCTTTGGGTAAAAAGGATGAGTGAATGAAACGTGATATTGGATTGCAAAGTGAGTTGATTCGTAAAAAAATCCAACAATTTCAGTGCAAAAGGAATGAAATATTCGCTAGGTTAACTGGTGTGAAGAACTGCTACTATAGCCAAGGCACATCAAATCTCCACTTTCACCGTCCTTTCCTTTCTCTCTCCAAAAAGTTAAAAAAATATTAAAAAATAAAAAAAAAAGGTAGGTTTAAGATTTCCTTCACCCACGGAAAATAGAGATAGTCATCGTAGCTTTTGGATCAAAGGCATTCAAACTTCCAACATTAGAGGGGGGAGGAGTAATTATGATCCTCAATCCGTGGGATGTTCTCTTCTTCTACATCATTTTTCATAGTAAAGGAAAACATTTGCCAAAAAAAAAAAAAAAATAGGAATCTTTGGTTTAGCATACAAAATTAAATCATGGCATGTGGGGGAGTGAGACTCTAATTTTCCTATCAAAATTTTAAAAATATCAATAAGATTAAGTAATGGTTTTACAAAAAATGATTTAAATGCTTTTGAAGTTTGAAGTGAACATATATATATATATATATATATATATATATATATATATATATATATATATATATATATATAGTTGCAAGTCGGACCAGGCTGGATTGTGTAGTTAAATTGTGAAAGGGCTGAATCCTAGGTGCAGCCCAAGAAATTTCAAATTTAAGCTAGGCCCAAGTTGAAGCCCTACCCAGAAATCCTTGAATTCTTCGTTGAAACTTAAAAATACGTCTTGAGTTATACTCTTAATTCTTGAAAATAATAGAGGAAACCAAGTTGGAAAGATGGCTTATCCAGGTTTGCTGGTTTAATCCGTGAAATAAATTGACTAGTTCTTTAAATTTCCTCATTGAACCAACTAATTCTGTCTAGTTCTCAAAAGGATTTGTTCCTGTCCTACCTACACTAATTTTGCTAGTCATGGGTGAACACAAATAACCAAATAACTTCTATCTATTTAATGTGTGTGTATGTATATGTGTTTGTGTGTGTGTGTGTGTGTGTGTGTGTGTGTGTGTGTGTGTGTGTGTGTGTGTGTGTGTGTGTTTTGTGTGTGTGTGTGAGAGAGAGAGAGAGAGAGAAGGTAGGATTTCATATTATTGAAATAAAATGACACATGAAGAACAAAAGGCTACCTACCCACATAGGTGATAGATAACAAGGTAAACTCAATAAAAAAAAAAACAACAGGAGGGAGCTCATGCTCATTGCATTTTATTCAGACACACATAGGGCAGTTCAAGACAACTTGGTTTGAAATACCATTGTAAGATAACCTCTGAAATCTCATTAACTAACACTGTTTGGTGCAATAGCATTGTTTGTAAGACCCGTATCGAACTAACCGGTCTTACCACCTTGTACCAGGTCTACCTATCATGGTCGAGCCAAATGGACCAAGTGCGTGAAGGAAAAAGCAAAATCAGGTATTAAACTGACCCAAAAATAATAAAATAGAGGGCAGGGTCACATACCCAGATAGGCAGGGTTGGACCCCCCTCATTAGGAAGTCAGACCCCTGATATTTTAACTGGGGGTCAGACAATTTAGACCTGAGGGTCGACGGGATCATCGACCCCCTCTTTGCCGATAGAAACCGTAAATAGGAAACTTTCCAAATTTCAAGGGGATTCTTTCCTAATCTCAATGGGATTTATTTTGGGAGGTTCTCCTCTATAAATAGGATGTCCCTAAGCCTCTTTCACTCCTTTTGAAATCCTAATTGAAAGTGAGAGAAAGAGAAGAGAATGAGAAGAGAAGGAAAGTTGGAGAAGAAGACTAAAGTGAAGAATTCAGAGAAACCTCTGAATCTCAACAAACCTAAGGTATGGGTATGTTTACATTAATGATTTAATACCTTAGAATAGTTCATGAAGAGGGTATGACTTAGGAGAAACCCAAATCATCCATCCATGGGAGGATTTCAATGAAATCCATGGAGCAAATCATGGTAGGCAAAGTAAGGAAGAAATCTAGAGTTTTAAGCCATAGAACAAGCATAGAATGGACTGTGGAAGTAAGTCATAGGACCCAAACATGAAAGAATGGACTGTAGAATGAAATTCTCGACTCAAACCATGGGGGGTCGCACGTGGGGTCGATTGGGAATCGACCCTACCAGACCACAGGATCGACCCCTAGCATTCGGGAAGTCCAGGGATGGGGTGGTCGCACCCAGGGTCGATGGAACATCTGACCCTGGCATCGACCCTACCCTGGGGGTCGTAGTAAACTGCTACCCTAGCTGTGACCCACCCTGCGATCCTCGCTTAACAGCAAGCCTAAAATTATCGGAATGACTTCTAACTAAAATCTATCGACTTGTTAGGTGTTCCTATTGATATAAAAGTGATTCTTAAAGCTTGAAAGAGGATCTACACTCAAGCAAAGGTGAGGGAACAAGACCTAAAGTAATTGGCTAATAATAAACTGTTTTATTTTTTGAGTCAAATGCCATGACTGATTCCATGCATGTATGCTTGTAATGTGCATTCAACATGTCATCCAATATTTTTATTATTACTGTTCATGCATATTTAATTTCATTGTTTATAACATGATGATGATGGTGATGATGATAGGAATAGGCATGTGAATGTTTGTGTTTGGTTAGTGTACTTGATGCAGATAGGGGATGGTATCAACCGGTACTTCAATGCCGTTTTCATTGGGTATATTGTGTCATAGCTCTATACAAGTCTTGTCCACTAATATCGTTGTATCGCCATTACCTTAGCAAAACTATTACGTCGTAGGATATCAGGGGAGGTGGTCTCGGACCATGTACTCTTCGACTCTGCCGGGGGGCCTTAGTTCTATCTCTATGGATGTATTGAGGGATGCTGGGGTGAGGCCTTGGATACACTGATTGACATTAGGATTGGTTAGTTGTGAGCCCAGTTTGTAAGCCCTCGCCAGCAGGGGCTTACGTGTTGGTATGAGGCAACCGGTACTGTCATGCCATTTTCATGGGGGTATATTGTGTCATAGTGGGTGCATGTGGGGTCAACAGTGCCGTTTTCATTGGGCGGCTTCACACACTCGTGTATAGAGGTGAGGCGGCCACCAAACCTTTCTATAGCACATTGCAAACTTATATACCAGACTACAGATATGAATTGAATGCATGCATATGTTTGTTGTATTGTTTTATTTGCTCATTGAGCCGTGATGTGTGCTCACCCTTTCGACGTCGAATATTTTTAGTTGATGATGCAGGTACCACTATGGAAGATTATATGAATGCTTCTGTGTACGAACACGTCGCTACGATGGAGGCTGAAGACATAGTGGAGACGCATGACTCCTCATGTGAGTGCAACTCATGCGTTTTTTATTAGATTTTATTTGAACTATTAAGGAAATATAATTTGATATTTTATTTACTTATGTCTCGGTTGATACAACATAATTTGATATTTTATTTATGATTATCACAGTTAGATTCCTCAGTTCATTTAATATTAAGACTTCCGCTATTGTGTATTTATTCTAATTATGGTTGTGGAGGTGTATGGTTTAGTTTACCAGGACACAGCCTATTAGAGATCCTGGTTGAACCATTGGTTTATTTGCGGTTCATCACACCATTCTGAATAGTGCGGAATTGGGGTGTGACATTGTTGGCGGAAACCTCGGCAATACCCTCCAGTAAAGTCGCCTTCCTCTGTTTCACAAACATCAGCACAAGCAGTATTTCAGACGCATATCCCCTTGAAGGTCTTGCTCCACGACCCAAAAATCCTTCCCTCTGCCATTCTTGGCCCCATCTCTTCTAGCAACAAAGCATATATATACACTTCTTTAGTCTAAAATTATAAATCTAGTAATGCTATCTATAAATTTAGTATAGTTCTGAAGGATATGAAAGAAAAATTGAAATCTTTATAGTGTTAATGGGCTGAAAACTAGGCCCATCATAT
The DNA here is from genome assembly GCA_028583415.1 of Protea cynaroides. Lineage (NCBI taxonomy): Eukaryota > Viridiplantae > Streptophyta > Magnoliopsida > Proteales > Proteaceae > Protea > Protea cynaroides. The sequence continues at coordinate 50,712,658 of CM053276.1, forward strand.
CACTAGATTGGATAAATAAATATAAATTCTTGGTGACCAACTGGCCATGAGCCTAAATAGCTCATCCAACAAAAATTGTTTTAACTCGTGAAAGAACAGGAAAACTTTTGAAGTTTTCCTGGGCCGCTCTAATTCATTAAAGAGATTATGATGAGAGAGTAGCTTGGCTAACCACACTTTTCTTAATCACTACTTTTCCTATTACCTTTATTCATGAAAAGGTTAAATGGTAAAGCAATCAAGCTGGAAAAAAAATGGTAGTAAATTAACGTATGAAAAAATGTTAGGGAAGTGAAGGGAAACAACAGCCACAGACAGTAGCAGAAGAATGAACAACATTGAAAGCAACACTTGCTGCACTCCATTGAAGAGTGTGTGTGTATGTGTGTGTGTGTGTGTGTGTCTGTGTGTGTGTCACAGAGAGAGAGAGAGAGAGAGAGAGAGAGAGAGAGAGAGAGAGAGAAAAAAAACTTAGCAGTATGGGATGGAATGAAGAAACCAATCGTGCTGGTGTTTATATAAGAGTTTTAATTACTCATTAATCACAGTAATCTCTTTACTCTTTACAAGGGGCATTAGGTGGCTTCATTAAATGGATTCAGCCTTTAGCATTTGTAGATAACCTTTGAGAGAGGTGTACCAGTTTGATTCCTCCCAATAAAAAGAAAAGTGCACCAGTTTGATTAGTGGCATCAAATGGTCGTCAAAAAACATGCCATACATATCTCAATATCATCCAACGGTGGAGATTCTTAAGGTCCCATGGTAGCGTGTCGAATGTACCAAATTAATTATGTATTTTTTCACTGACCTAATTAATAAACTGTAAATAAGGTATTTAAAGGTCGATCATAGAGAGAGTGATATGATCAAGATTTTTACTTTACTCAAACTAAATATACTAATTAATGCTAAGCAAACACAATAACGAAGGGGGGTTTTCATTGGTTGAATCACATTGAAGGTAAACAAATAGAATTTAAATGGAAAAATAATTAGAGAGAAAGAATTCAATTCTTGGTTCAATATCCACCCACACGTGTAATAGGTAAAATTAATCGCAACGCTACTCTCTTCCTCACAATTAGAATTAAAGACCCTAGATAACAATACGTTTTGTTACCCGATTTTTCTCTTGATTATCTCTACAGAAACAAGCCCTTCATAGAGATCTAACCATTGAACAACACCAAATAAGCTCTCAATGTTTAATTCAATGGCAGCATTAAGAGAGAAAAACAAATCAATCTAAGCAACAATCACACACAAGTGGGGATTATTTAACTTAGGTTATATTATTCACGGTAAAGAGATGAAAACTTGGACATAATCATCTACCACTATTTGCTATTTATGATTAGAAACAAAACAATTACGGATCACAGTTTCTACATCTAGCAATCAATATCAGTCTAACCGATTCAGCATTTACTGAACTATTCAGACAAACAACATAAGTAAAGAGAGAAGAATAACATAAATAATTCCAATAAAAGTGAGAAAAAGATCAACGTTACTGAATAGTGATTACACCATTGACATGAGTTTGGGCTTCAATATTCTCTTGAATCGAATGAATAAACTAGCCAAGTAATCCAAAACGTTATCCTACTTCAAGGTAATTTTTCTACTGTCAATTCTATCCTTATTTTATAACGATATATTTTGTATTTCTTAAGTTCTATCTTAATATGCTTCTTATTAGGATTGCATTGGGGCCATTGACGGTACACATGTAGACGCCTCTGTACCAGCAAATATGCAAATTCCTTACAGATTTAGGAAGCGAACACTATCATAAAATGTGATGTGTATATCGTATATTAGACATGAAGTTTACTTACATACATGTTGGTTGGGAGGGTAGTGCAAATGATTGATCCATATTAGCATATACTCGTCGCTCACAGAGTTTGCCACATCCACCCTCAAGTTAATCCCGTATCATGTGTTTCAATTTAGGTTGTGTTATATTTTATATTTATTTATTCAGGTTCTGTATATCATATTTTGTAATTGTTTACAATGATATAGACAAATATTATGTCATAGATTTAGGATATTCGAGTGAACATGAGTACTTGACACCATTCAAAGGAGATCAATATCACCTCTGCAATTATAGGGGAGCCGGATGAGAACCTAGAACTGTCAAAGAATTGTTCAATCACAGACATTCTTCATTACAGAATGTAATTGAATGATAATTTGGAGTGTTGAAGGCTCATTTTAGAATTTTAAAAGCAATGTCATCGTATCCACTCAGACTTCATGGTTTAATTGTCCTTGCATGCGGTGTTACCCACAATTATATTAAAGAAGAGCAACATGCTGAAGAAAATTCACAAGTCTAAATGTATACGATGCTTTGGATGTCAGTATACGATGTTTTGGATGTCAGCAAGAGAAAGAAAATGTCCATTTAGGAGATGATGTTGTGTTTTCTTTACCTGGTAATTTGTATGGTAAAACCTCATAGATGAATGCAATTAGGGTAGAGATTGCCAACTGATTGGCTAGGCAACGTGGTTTACTAGATGTTTGATATTTTAACGATGTTTAATTTGACTATGAACTCATTTTTATTAATCAATGTGTATGAACAAATTATAGTTGTAGCTTAATTTAGTTTGTGTTAATTATGCAGATCTTAATTTTTGTAGTATCTTAATAGATATTTGAATGCATGTGCAGTCAAATGGATAACCATTTTTTTACGTTCACAAATAGATGGCTGATTCTATTTCTTTGATGTGCGTATGTGGCATGGGGATGATGTTATTGTGCACTTCTCAAAAAAAAAAAATCAGGGCAATTTTTTTACACTTGTCGTATGAAGCAAGATCACCCACAAGCATTTTTTTTGGGTGGATGAATACCATGGGACTGAGGAGTCACTACCTCAGCCCAACCAACCGTTGTATGTGATTGGAGAAACCCAGCATATACGTTATGAAGTACATTTACAACATTCCGTATTATACCCAATATATGGGGTTATTTTATTCATAACCATATGGGTGTTGTGTTTGATATGCTATATTGTTTATATAGCAACCATGAAGTACTGAGGAGGATTGTTATCTGTAATACGTTGATTGTAAGTTACATTTCAAAATATGTATGCATGAGGGGTTAAAGTGATTGAAAGGAGGGACACTTTTTGTAATTTTATTTCCTAGAAATTTGGATTTCATATCAATTTTTATCAAATATGATTCTGCTCTCACTAAGCTTTGAAATAGTTCTAGATTGGTATTTATTAAACATGTTTTTTTTCCAAAGATGATCTGAAATCCATTCCAAAACCACGTTATCAAACATGTTTCTACTCCAAAATAATCATGGAGCAATATTTTTGCTCTGAAACAAAATTAAGGAATCCAAAGCAGAAATATTATCAAACAGGACCTTATTTTTGCCTCCACTTTTCTGGTATTTTTTTAATGTTTCTTGGTTGTGTAGATTTAGTTCGATCATCTCTGGATAGGTAAGTTTAATTTCATTTATTAATTGGAAGTGTATGCTGCCAATTGGTGATGATGAGAAAAAAAAAAAAAAAAAAAAAAAGAAGAAGAAAGAAAAAATAAAATACGTAAAAGAAAGAAAGAAAAAGAGTTTATTTTAGAATTTAAAAAAAAAATAAAAAGAAAGGGGAATTTAGTTTGAAATGGACAAAGAAAGGGATTTGGAAATAACTTTTAAAAATTAGGGTAGTTTGGGGATTTGCCTGAAAAGGTATAAAAAAAGAAAAAGAAAGAGGAATCAACTTATATAAAAGAAGTGGAAGTTAATTTACAAGGTGGTTTTCGTTTAGGTAGAAACGCGTCCAAATTCTTTCCTCCACGGTTCTTTGGCTCCCACCTTATTCAATCATTGGAGGGGTGAGACGACTCAAACTCCAACCCCCTCCAACGGTTGGATGGGGTGGGAGTCGAGGAGCCGTGGAGGAGAGATTGATTCTGGTAGAAACAGCCCTTGTATCCTGATAAAGTGTAGAAACTGACAGATAAGCTTACTTGGCTCTCTTGTTACATGACTACGTGTTTGGTTACATCAATCTCCAATTCTCTTCGACAGCCTCGGTGCACTATATTTTATTACTTATCACATTTTCCGTGTTCGAACAAAGCATATAGAGCGTGATTTATCATTTTGTTCGCCAGAAAATGACAAATGGTTCATTACAAGCTATGCTTGTGGTGAGCTTAAATTAGCTGATATCTTCCCCAAAACCTCATCTATGGGATGTCTATACGAATATTTGTTTCAATTCTTGGCGTTACAGATCATATTCACATGCAGTGACAAAGCAGAGGCTAACCTCGGGCCTAAAATCTAAGCTCTAGCCCAGGCTGCGGGCTGAAATGCCCAGCCCAGGTCTTGTTGAGCAGAAGACGGGCTTGGGTGGGCTCAGGCTCAGCCGGCTAAACATGCACCTCTACAAAGTACTCTATGTTAACCAACCCAAGGTTATTACTGGATTAAAAAAATAATAATAATAAAAAAAAATAAAAAATAAAAAAACCAAAGTCATCCATGAAACTTTTCATCCTTGCTCAATTCTTTCCCTTTCTTTTCAGCTACTTGTCGCTACTGATAACAGAAATACTCAACTCAGCTTCTCTCCAAACCATACAATTAGTGAATGAGGTTATTAGGTGCCTTGAAGAAAGGAATATTGGGCTTCTTTTTTTTTCTTTTTTTTTCTGTGTGTGTGTGTGTGTCGTTTTTGCAGAATGTTTTCTATCATCAAAAGCAATAAAGATATTCCTTCTTTATAACTCCTTAAACATCAGTTTTGATAAGATTTGGACCAACAGAGCCAGAAAAAAGAGAATATTCCTGAGTTTGGTTAGAACAGAAGTGGTAAAGAAGAGAGAATACAAGTTCAAGATTGAAAGCTTTTTGGGTCCACCAAGTTATGAGAAATGACAAAGGGAAACCTTTTAAAGCTTTTATCTAAATTTCAAATTGGTTACCACATGTCCGGTTTTTTTTTTTTTTCTTTTTTCTTTCAGTTCCTCATCCAAGTACACTTCCACTAACATGTTGTAATGTGTCTTCAATTGTTCGGCACTTTTAGACTCATGAACCACTCCAAAGACTGACCCACTCCGAGCTGAATAGAATTTTTTTGACATCTGTGATGGGCTGTGATGGGCTCCGGGCTTGGACTGACCCAATGGATCGGCCTGAGTTGGAGGAATTCATATATAACTGTTCCTTCTTTTTTTTTTATCTCTTTTTTCTTTTTTTTTTTTGGGTAACCCTAACCATAAACAGAAGAGAGAAATGGGATTTTCGAATATGGGACTTGAGAGATAACTTGTTCTTGAGAGATCTTCATTATAACCTCATTTTGACATGACAAAACATCTTCTTCTCCTGTGCACATAGCACATCACATTAGTGTGAAACACGTAAATCTCTATCATTTTGCTTGAATCGTTTTCTGTTTTCTGTTCATGTTTCTTGGTGTATTCTCCAACAAATGCGTAATACATGGACATCAAACTATAACTAAATATGGTTCAAGTTACATCTGAGACGAATCAACCAATGTTGGGAAACTCACAAAAAGGAATGACGGATTGGCAAACACGACCAATTCGTCTATTGATATTTCTGGCGTATCATAAGTAGATTCTATATATATATATATATATATATATATATATATATATATATATATATAATGTACTAAATTAACAATGTACCACCAGTATTAAAAACACTACAAATTTATCTTCTGCAGCCTCTCTTTTCATCGACCACATCTTATACTTTATTTTTTAGAATTAACTCCAATGAAGACCCCCTCCCAATATCCAACCTGAATGAATAGATCAGAGGTGACTTTTGCTAGTCTTCAATTATACACAGTGGCCTCACCCAAACCACCTTGTTGTCTGTCAGAGAAGTATCCTGTTGTATTCAGTGATTTTTAGCTATGGAAATTGGATGATTTCGAGAAAGATTTTGTGTAGTGACTGTGGCTTGGAGAAGAAAGGGCAATGATCACTGCCTTTGATCTTAAATACTCCCTCAGGTGGATTTTCCCTAACAAGCTTTTCCTGTACGTCTGGAGACAATGCATGATCGTCAAGTGTTTGTATGTAGAACCGCCTTGAGGAGCCATAATTCTCAGGTGACAATGAGAGCTTCTCCATGATTGGTCCTAGAGGGATGGGTCTCATTGAAACAGTAGCCAATGCGATATCCTACCATTCATCAGTTTCACAAACACATTCATTACACATTCAATAAGGATAACAAACAGGGTAGATAAGAAATTAGCTCCTAAGCTACCACATTGTAAAACTGTGCAGATTCCAATAATAGTGTCAGCACAATAACAACCAAAAATATATTGAATGAAAACATAAATACTCTGGGATCTTTTAAGTTTTAAGCAACAATATCATTTAGTAAGGTCTAAGCCACCAAGAACTCAGTACATAATTTGTTTCTTAACATGTATAAGGTAATTCATTTATTAGAAACTAAAAATAACAGAGTACACAGTGCATGAGGCTACCGCCACTATGGGGTCTGGGGAGGGGTTTATGTACGCAGCTTTACCCCCATTTTACGGAGAAGCTGTTTCCAGGTTCGAACCCATGACAACCAGGTCAAAATGGAGCAACCTTGCCATTATACCAAGGCCTGCCCTCTGGAAACTGAAAACACCAGCAAATCATAATATTTGACTTCACAGGATTTTTCCAAGACAAACATTGCGACATATTTTATAGTCTCCCAGAACTACAGATCAGATGGTCCTGGTTATTTAGTTATGCTCGGCTCAAGCATAAATGAGATTTCATAGATTGAACCCATCAAATGGAAGGTATAACTCCAGGAAATTTACTTCATCTTACTTATCTCATCAAATGTATGAGATTATTTAACTGAGTGAGGCTAGTATTTTCAACCTTTACTTCTCCAGTGATAAATATGTGAAGGATAATTTTAAAAGAAGACATGTAAAATATGAAACCTTAGCTTCATTTGTCACTTATTTCCTGTACAGTATGTGAAACAAGTTTTAGGTGGGTGCGCACCAGTGGACTAACAATTTATAGGCACTGTGGACATGATTCAACATAAAAAATTTGAACCTCTTCACTGACTCCTCTTACAAAAATTCTTGTTAGCATCCAATAAAGCAAAGGACTCTTGTGATCTTGCCAAAAAACACATACTTAATGGAGTGAAATATATCCACACTACCTCTACTCAGGAGTGTGCATTAACCAATCTCCATCATGAGAAAGGCATGTCTCAGAGGATTCAATTTGGGTAGATTTTATGTCCCAACTTTTTCTAGAAGGAAAATATGGTGTTTTAAGGAGATTTTATGGTCAAGGATGGAATCACTTTTGGTTAGAAAGAGGACACCGAATAAGTAGGTAGGGCTATATTTTTTTGACTAAAAAGTTTGATTTGAAAAATTAACCTTCACAGTTCTTGTTTTTCCCCCCATCTTATTTTTATTCTTTTGTGCTAATCAATGACAATTAGTAATTGTAAAAGTCAATTAAAATTGAATTAGAATTAATTCTATAATTATTGACGGACTACTACAGATTAATAAGTGAAACTACAAGATCATGTATAAGGGTAAATGTTTCTGATTACGAAATTTATATACATAAATAGAAGTCTTAAATTAGAACTAAGAGGTAGAAAGAACAAACGTACACTCAGGATATTTCAGAGAGAGAGAGAGAGAGAGAGAGTTTTGTGATAAGTTATTTTAAAACAGGGCAGCAGGAAATTTCAGCAGTTATTAATTCCAAAAACTGCAACATACCTTATCAGGACACTGGTTGAAATAAAATCCCTTGGTTTGCTGTTTCTCAAGCATGAGACTGGTAGGAGGTTTATCTTTACCATTACCATATGTCAAAAGTTGTGATTCTTCCATAAAACTCTCAACAGACCCTAGCTGCATCGGACATATAAACTGTAAGAATTCACAAAGAAGTGAACAACAGCCCCCCACCCCACCAAATAAAAATAGCAGCCAACTAGAAGGATTGGATGCTAACTACAATTGAATACTCACAGACCCATTTAGCTAATGACATCTCATTATAGGTTCCATATTACCTGCCATTGTTCTTCTAAAATTTCTTGAGAACCACAGGGTTAGGCTGAACAAACAGGTTAATCCTACACTTAATATTTTTCACTCACATGAATATCTAGGTGGCATCTGTGATTCCCACTGGATTATTTTCATTGGAAATGATTGGTGTCGCGATTATTTAATTAGCATGCAAGCTGCCATTAAGTATATTTAGCTGATACGTTGTAACTCAGTGGAACCACATATGCAAAATATACTTTAACCATTGAAGCATGAAATTTCTGTCTTCTCATGCAAGAGATGAAAAGTACATGCAACATGTTTGACCAGTCAGATCAAAGATCAGCCTAAAAAATTAAACCAACTGGAAAGTTGGCAAGTTCGCAGTTTCCTGTTTGCCATGTGTTGCTTTTAGGCACTTGAAACTTTCATCCTCCTGCTGGTCATGCAAGCCAGCTCAACCACATGAATTCCTCCAGGTATTGTCAGGTACTAGAATCATATGATTCTTTCTTTTCAATTTCCAATTGTAGTTGCTCATCAGTCAGATTTATAATTTTTCGTTTCTTTCAACAAGTCATTTGTCCAACCTGTAGATCTAAGCGAATGTAGAAATTTCTTTTGTTTCTTTTGACGGTCATTTGTCCAATTTGTAGATCTAAGTCAACATATAACTTATATAAGTAATCTCATTACTGGATATAGAAGCTTCTTTTGAGTTTCTTTGTTTTTACTTGCATGATTCATATTTCTTCCTTCAATACTCAGGTTAGACCTGATATGACTTGTCAGCTGGTCCATGATACTGGCCTGTGAATGGTAAAATCACTTTCAAACAGGTGAAACTAGGAAAATTGTAAATTTTCTTCTCTTTGACAAACATTGTGCACTGGTGATTAAAGCTGGTGTGTAATTTAGCATAGTTCGAAATTTCGGATCTCGAGGGTGTCTCGACCCTCGAGAAAACCGAGATTACCAAGATCTCGACCGAGATCTCACGAGAATCTGCCGAAACTCCCAGAGGGTAAAAATGGGAGTTTCGACAAATTTTTTTATGGTTTAAGCCATTTTTTGATGTTTTAAGTCCATTTTAGAGCCATTTTAAGGCTATATATTGCAGGAAAATACTTATTTAATATATATAAACACATTTGAAGCATAAAAAATAATCACGTTATCAGAAAATCATATATTCATAAATCATAAATCCCACAAAATGACATAACTTACAAATGCTCATTATATAAAAGACTTAAATACTCAAAATGAAATAATACATTCCCATCAGTCCATCCCAATGTCTAATCATATGTAGAGTGGCGTGCAGGTTCCATCTGATCAGATTGACTTTGCTAAAGAAAATATATCTTGGTCTGATAAACAAAGTCCTGCCACGACATCCTTCGGCTATAGAAGGTCTGGTAGTCTTCCACATATTTCTCATACACATGATCCGAAAAGTTTCTAAAGATACCCAACCTTGGATACAATTCACCATAATGTGGATTAAAGTGAGCATATATTAACTGGTGGGGTCGTGGTTCTTTGCAAATTTGGGACTGAAAAGAGACTGTCCACAAAGTTTGAGCCAGTCTGTGATGTTGCATTACTAGAATCAACGGAGTAATCATATGCATTTCCCATCATGCGGTCATCATCACTGGAATAAGAACCGTACGCCGAAGTGGTGCCAAATCCATTAGCACTCCACTGCCCCTGCTCCCGTCCACTGCAACCCCTCAATGCTCAGTCCTCCAAAGCTTGTGGACATGCTATCAATTTCAACATCAGGCATAATATCAGGATCAGGAACGATGTCAAAGAAACGATATTCTTCTTCTTCCACTGGTTACAAAGGGCGTTCCCGTTGACGAGACCTACATGTATACCCAGTTGTAGGCCGTGATAAAGATGAGCGTCCACCATGATCTGGATCCTGTGTAGTGTGTATACTGACTCTCGCCGGTCCATCTAATAATGGGTACAGTCGATCTAGGATCACCATTACCACCACCACCACCACCCCCACCCTCATCACCACCACCACTATTATCAGAAGCTGACCAGCCACTTTGATCCATTGTATCATCGCCTTCTGGGTCACTACCAGCTAGGGGGTCAAACGGTTTAGGCGACTGTGCGTGTACACAACCTTCATCCGATGACATAAATCGCTCGAGATTAGAACCCATCGGAACAGACACAGTAGGGTCGGGCATCTCACCAGGCTCATCCATCACTGGAACTGCTATGTCTCTTACCCATTCCACATAGGGATCCTCTTCATCTGAAGATAGTTGGAAGACGTCGGCTAGCTCGATCAGCTGTTGTTCATTTCTTTGTTCAAATTTCAAGCACTGTACCCTCAGTCTCATGTTGTAATAGGCGTAGACCAAATCATTTAGCCGTTGAGAGCCCAATTTATTCCGCCTCTTTGAATGGATAAAGGAGAAAGTACTCCAATTTCACTCACACCCAGATGCGGAACATGTCTGAGATAAGACTTTGATTGCTATTCTCCTCAACTCAGCTACATGTTCGCCATACAACAACCACCACTCAGCTGTACAAGATGAAAAACACATTTTAATACACATATTAAATAAGATATGTTACTTGAAAATTTCAATTTTCATAATTCCATACCAGGATCGGTCTTATCTCGTCCAGCCACTGCAGCGGGAGTTCCAAAACTCCCAAGACCATCTCTGAACGTTTTAATCTACACCCATTTCAAAATTTATAACCATTAGTCATTGTAATATATAGATATTCAAATAATTCAGCACTTAAACTATACAACTCACCTCCAAATTGACCAATGCTTGTACAGTATAATCTGGCACCAATTTTGCCACAACATCTTTTATTGCACCAATAAGGTCAAAATTGAGCCCAAGCACATGTGAATATTGATACTTGGGGTTCAAATAGTATGCTGCAAAATATGAGTCGCCAGATTAAAATAGAGTACTAACTATTAAGTAGAACTAAATTAAAGACATTATTAAATATACTCACCAGCCTTATGCAATGGCTGCATCAGCTGACTCTCCGATCGATCTTTGATAATCTTCACAAAATGTTTGTTTCCATGTGGAAACACAGTTTTTATACAGTCCTTCAACATATCCATGGCAGCATATAAATGTGGTATGGTGGGCTGGAATGTTGTATCCACTAATCTCAGCACATTCACTACTGGTTCCAGAATTTTGACTATATCCTTCAATGTTCTCCAAAATTCCTCTGAAGTTATAGTAGTCTGTGCTTGAACCCCAACAGGAGAGTTGGACTCCCTCCACCCAAACCAGTCCTCAGATGTAAACATCGATCTAAGGCCTACCATCTTTGCCTGAAAGCTCTTTAGTGCTATGTAGTTGGTAGCAAATCTAGTAATGCCGGGTCTTACCAAGTCCCCTCCACATCTCTCCCTCAGCAAGTTCAAAGAATAGTCATGGATGTATACAAATGTTGTCACCTAGCATGCTTGTTCAACCACTTGCTTTACTTTTTGGATCTTGTCCATGCCCTTCAACATCAAGTCAATGCAATGGACAGCACATGGAGTCCAAAAAAGGTTATAGTTAGCCATCATCATCTCTCCTGTCTTCTTGTAATTGCTGCCATTGTCTGTCACAATCTGCACCATATTTGTAGCACCAACTTCATCTACCACTTTCTGTAGCAATCCATAGATGTAATTGGCATCTTCTGTGCAAGCAGATGCATCCATAGACTTCAAGAATGATGTTTTCCCATCACTGTAGACCATGAAGTTGATGATGGACTTTCTAGTGGGACCAGTCCAACCATTACACATTATAGTGACCCCATATAGACCCCAGTTATTCTTTAACCCTTCTATCCATACTTCTAACTCTTTTTTAATTCTTGAGAGATAGACATTCATCACTTTATATGGAGTGGGGGATTTAACACCAGTATCAGCCTGAGCAACTGCATTAAAGAAAGGCTGATAGTATGGGCCACCACTGGCATTTGCTGGGATACTATTATAAATGGACCACCTAGCAAATGCATCTCCAATAAATTCTTTTGAACCCTTCCAGTTCCACTTACTCTTTAATCTCTTCTGTTTGGCGCCAACCTTTCTAAAAACTACTAGATCCTGCTGTAGAATCTCAACATAATCCTCATCCCTAGCAGTAGGTGATGGTGTCTGGGTTGTGCTCTAGTACTTTTTTATCTTCTAAACATAAAAGTCAACCCTCCCTTACTCCGTGTTTGTGGTTCTTCGGGCTACTGAAATGATCTACTACCACCTGCCCCTAAGGCTCTTTGCCTCAAACATTTCCATTTCCATCTCATGGCTGATTTTACTAGTCATTGTTGTCCGTATCAGATCTCTGGCCCCTTCCTCAGTCAAACCTTTGGTATCTAGACCATCATCATCTGAACTATCATCATCCAAATCACGCACTGTGCCTCGGATTGCTTCCTCAAATTGTAGTTTACTTTTTTCTTTCTCTTCCCTCTCTACTGGCCTCCCTTCATCTATGCAGCTATGGCCCTGGTAATCTCCACAGGAACTATAGCACACTTCGCCACGTCTGTAAAAGTCTCACTCAACTGTTGCATAAGTCTGATAATCCCACCAGACATAAGCTTCTTCCCACAGAATTTGCATTGGGTCTTCTTTATATCACCGTCAATGGCAGTACAATACTGCCAAGCCATGTCAGTATGACCAGCATCACCACCTCCCTCACGAGAACCAAAAGCAGCCACAATATTTAGAACGAGACACTGTTACATAAAATGATAAATAGAGAAATTTAAATCAATAGATTTACATTAATAAAATTTAAAATTGAAAAACATAAAAGCATCAAATATGTGAATACAAGTTATACAACTCAAAACACATTGAAATTACTTTTCAAAATTTTAAAACTGTTATAAGAAAACAGAATATTTTTCCTAATTTTCCATAATTATTTAGATATTATTAATAATTTTGGATATTAAATAAAAATAATTTATTTTTTGAAAAATATAATCCGACAACATGGAACCATAGATTAGCCAATGGTGTTCAACATATATTATTTTGAACACCAATAGATAAGTATTAATATTTTTTATTAATTTTGTATTGCTGAAAAATAGGATTTATTAATAAAAAATTCATAAAAATAAAAATATGTATAGAAAAAAAAAACTGAAACCATAACCGCGTAGATCGGCCAACGGTGTTCAACATATATTATTTTGAACACCAATAGATAAGTATTAATATTTTTTTAATTAATTTTTTATTACTGGAAAATAGAATTTATTAGTAAAAAATTCATAAAAATAAAAATATATACAGAAAAAAAAACTGAAACCGTGACCGCGTAGATCGGCCAATGGTGTTCAACATATATTATTTTGAAAGTAAACCGATTAATATTTAAGAAATGTATTTTTTATTTTTTTAAACAAAAAATAAAATAAATATATATATATATATATATATATATATATATATATATATATATATATATATATATATATACAGAAAAAAAAAATGAAACCGTGGCCGCGTAGATCTGCCAACGGTGTGTATCATATAATATTATCAACACCATCTAATTAATATTTATCATATTTTTTTTTTAACTGCTGAAAAATACATTTTTTTAACAGAAAATCAAAATAAAAAATATATATGCAAGAAAATAATTTCGCAAGGATGAGGTTGTAGATCGGCTTAATGACTCTCACATATATAAATTTCATGATGAACTAACATGTATTGAACATATTCATGCAAAAAAGTAAGTTTTAGGGAAAAAAAACCATACTTCAAACCTTAGATTTGCAAAGAACAGGTCAAAATGAGGCTCCAACAGCACTTTGATGGAGAATTTGCAAAGAACAGAGGTTTTCGAACCTTAGATGCAAGCTTGGAGAAGAAGGAATGGAGGAGAAGAAGAAAACAGAATGAAACTTAGAGAAAAAATGAGCCGAGACTCCTATTTATCACTAAAACCAGTTCGAAACTGGTCGAAACTGGTCGAGATCCAGTTGAGAACTGGTTGAGACCCAGTTTCGAATCTCGTCTCGACCCATTCGAGACTTCCGAGAAGGGTCGAGATCTTGACAATCTCGAACCTTCTCGATCGAGTTTTAAAACTATGGGTCAAACCAAGCTAAGAGAAGATTTTGTTTGGAGCAATTAAATGGAATCTATGGTAGAGAATTGATTCCCTTTACTATTACATTCATGGATGGTTAGGAAGCTTGGAAGAAAAGAAAAGAGGAAAAGGAAGGAGAATACTGGGATTTTCAAAATTAGAAGGGATTCTCAATATATGCAATTGTAAGGGCTGAAGAGGGGTTTTTGATAGCCACTAAGAGGGAGAAAAGAGAGAAAACATGGGAGTGGTTGAAGATTTCAATTCTGCAATACAAGAGGAGAAAAAGAGAGAAGAAAAGCGATTTCAAGAATCAAAGGGTACACTACAAGTAAGTGAATCTAAACCCTAGTTTGAGCATGTGGTTTGGGTTTTTGGGTTTTTGGGTTAGTTTTTTATGAGTTCAGACAATAGGGTTTGTAAGATCTAAGTGTTTGGATGATTTTCAGCATGAGAAAATGATGTTCAGCATGAAGCAGGATGGCCATGGTCTCAGTTCTGCATACTAGGTTCAGTTTTGATGCTAATATAGAATATCCTGCAAATTTCTGCAAAGAATGATTTTTAAATTTGTGTATCTCCCAATAGGGAATGATTTTGCATTTGATTTTTATGGGATATAAAGTAGACATTTTTATATTTAATTCTGTACAAGTTGAGCCCCATTCGAGTTCATATGATTCCCGAACATGGTGCATCTTTGGAGTCTAGGGTTTGCAGGACAGATTCTGTACCCGATTTTGGGACGCCTAGCTACATGACCTAATGATGAAATTTTAATGTGATTTTTGGAATGAATACTCTCTGATGAGTGTAGATGATTACATAAAAATTTTGGAGTCATAAGAGTTGAGCAAATATACGTTTTCGTATTGGGTAGCCACTGTGCTCAATCTGTCTACAGGGTTTTGGTAGATTTGGAAACCAAATTAGGGTTTGCATTTTCACTGACATATATATATCGAATAGGGATTTGGTTTTTGTATATGATGTTCTTCTTTAAGTCTAGTTTAATCCCTAAAATGGGTAGAGGCATTTGGACTCGGATAGAGGGAGATATCATGTTTGTAAGGTACTGGGGTTGGATTTGGACAAATTCTGGAAGTCTGTCTTTGAGTGCTTGGAATAGGAATTTAATGATGGAATAATGACCTAAATTTTTTCATCATTGGTATGCATGTTTGATTTTGAGTCTATTTTCATACTATACAAGTTGGAGGTTATTTATTTTCAAAAAGGTTGTACATGACCTCTAGTATAGTCTTTTTTCAGGCATTCCAACTATCATCATGACTGCGCAGATACTGGCAGAATCTGTAACCCTGTAAAATAGATATAGTTCTATATGATAATAAAAGATTTTGGACCTAGGTTATGGGTAAATCAATGACTAAAGGTTAGGTTTAATTCTGTATATTTTGGGTTACACAGGATTTTATTTAGTGGATGAATATAGCTTTAGTGTACTGCCAACAGGAAACCCTAGCTGTAAAATTGCCAAGGTAGCAAGAGATGTAATTTTTTGGGGTTTTAAAGGTAGTTTGAGTTACTGATTTGTTATGTAGACATGTGAATTATGATATGAGCATGTTACAAGTAGGCTTTTGCGTAAATCAATGTCCAAGGGTTAAGGTTTAATTCTGTAAATTTTGGCAGGAAACCCTAGCTGTAAAACTGCCAAAGTGACAAGAGATGAAATTTTTGGGGTTTTGAGGGTAGTATGAAATATGAATTACTGATGTGTTATGTAGACATGTGAATGATGATTTGAGCATGATACATGTAAGTGGTGCATTGATTCAGTGATTGTGAACCGTTGGATTAAGCTTAGAAGGTAAGTGGAATATGGCTTGTTAAAATTGTATGTATATTTTGGTAAATTGATATTAACATCTGCTTTGCGATATTTTACACGTGAAAACTAATGCTTAAATGTATACGATATGAAGATGGTTTACAAGGAACCACAAGCAAGTGTTTATTATATGTGTGGTTTCTTATCCAAATGGTTTTTGAGCATAAGCTTTGTAACGGTTAACAATAAATGCAGTAGAACAATAAAACGTGAATGAGAGAAGGAAAAAGAAAAGGAGAGGAAGAACTAATTCGCCTCCTCCTCCTGTGGTTCCTTTATTTATAATCAAAGAAGAGAAATAATAGTTTAGGAAACTTCCCTAATTACAATCATAAGCTAATTAGGAAAGTAAATCTAGACAACTAAAAAAATAAATCATAACAACAAAACGGAACCTATAACAACCAATCTAAATAAATCATAAATAACAAGGTGGGACCAGTGGGACCCATGTGCACATAGTGGCACATGGTATCGCTAGTGCTAACACCCCCTCCCCCCAAAACTGGAACACAAGAGAATGTAAGAGCTACATCTTGAAACAACAAATCAGCAGAAGCAGCAACAATAGTAATAGTAGCAGCACAGTATAGGTTATTGTGAACCAAGCAGCAACAACAATAGTAGTAGTAAAACAACACAACATAGATTATTGTGAACCAAGCAGCAACAGCACAGTATAGGTTATTGTGAATCAAGTAGCAGCAGCACAGTTGTAGTAGTAGAGCAACACAGTATAGGTCACTGTAAACCAAGCAACAACAACATCACAGTATAGGTTACTGTGAACCAAGTAGAAACAGCATCAGGTACAGGTAGTAGAGGCAGCAATAAAAAAAAATCTGGAGCAACAATGTAGTAGTCACAAGTAAGCAGTAAGTTGCATCACATGCAACAGTAGTATGCTTGCAATCGAGCATATAGTAGGTAACTCTCTTCAATGAACTTGAGCAGATATATATATAATCCCCCCTCCCCCCTCAATGTGGAACATTCCACGTGGACAAATAACGGAGGAGAACACCCAACGAGAACACTCAAAAATAAAAGTCCAATAATCTTCAAGCACCTCGTTCCGGTAGCAAATAAAAATCCAGAGATACTAGATATGAAAAATATTAATCAGTATTCCATGTAAATTCCATCAGTGTGATTTGGGGACAGTCCAAAGTAACAAATTGTAAATATAGAAACCCAATGGCAATTTTATAAATTATGATCACACTTATGGGACCATCCAAGCAAAATAATACTCCCAAATATGTCGCAACAAGAGCTAAAGGTAATTTGGTAATTCAACACACTGTTCAAGGAGCCATGAGTAATTAACAGGGAATGAATGGTACGACTATAAATAATCAGAATTGTAATCTCTCTTGAGGCAAACAAGCAGACCCTTAATGGCAAAATTGTAATAATCTCAAAAACTAAACCAGTGGGTGGCAAATCTGTAATTTCCAACAATAGTGTAAGGTTTAGTAGAGAAACAAACAACTCCTTAGAATATGATAGGCATTCTATTTAAAGAAGAAGGGAAAACTAGGAAAGAAGGGATAAAATAAGACAAATCAGAATTACATATAAAGGTTAGGGGTATTTTAGGGAAACCAGATTAATTCACTCTTCTTCAACCTTCATTTAAGGCTTTTCAAGAACAGAAACAAGAGGTGGTGAACCAGATTGCAGGAAGTATTTTGCTTATGATTTACATTTGACTGCTCCAAATCATGAGTACTAACATGTTTCGGATCAGCAACACCACATGGAACAGATGTATCCTTGTTAATAATGGGTCCTTGGCGATGATTGGACCCTCTTCGCCAACAGAATCAAGCATCAAGAGCTTCAAAGATAACAACCTAATGCAATCAAATAACAGAAAAAGCAACGAATGGTAGCAACTTTTTTTTTCACCACGTTGAGCCAACTAAGATAAGAACGGAGAGAAACTTATATCTCAGATGTCTGTAACTCTGGTTCTTTTACCAATTTCAGATTAGGAAACGGGAAGACGAAACACGTAATCCGCAACTCCAAAATCCAATAGGACACCTATAATATGAACCTGGAGGTAAAGTAGCTTTTGATCACTTTGAAACAACTGGAGAAAACCAAAATCCGCCTCAAATCAGCCCATTGGACCACCGAAATGCAATGATCAGCCTTATGATAAAAACCAATGTGTTCTGATGCCGGAAAACAGGAATATTTTGGGGTTTCTTTGAAATATTCCAGCAATATTTGCACCAAGTCTTCTCAGAAAAGATCTCTGATGACCTGGGTTTCAGCCGGTAGAGTAGACTACGGGTAAAGTACCAACGCCCAGAATCTGGGAGCAAAAACTAGATCACCGAGAGAGCTCAATTCAGATCTGTTAGAACTGTTGCACTAGAGATAATCGAAAGGGAATAATGGAGGAAAATATGTATATAAATCAGCAATTGTAATATGATTCTGAGTAGCAGATACCATGTAGCAGACTCAATCGATCATGTATACAGAAGCAGATCTGCAAATAGACATGCGAACTAGTAGAGAATAGAGGAAAAAAAGAAGAAGCAGTAGGGACCAATGGTGGCTGCACACTAGAACAAGAAACTTAGACGACTCTCAAAACGGCACCTGCTTTGATACCATGTAACAGTTTACAATAAAAGCACTAGAACAATAAAACATAAATGAGAGAAGGAAAAAGAAAAGGAGAGGAAAAACTAATTAGCCTCCTCCTCCTGTGGTTCATTTATTTATAATCAAAGAGGAGAAACAATAGTTTAGGAAACTTCCCTAATTACAATCATAAGTTAATTAGGAAGTAAATCTAAACAACTTAGGAAATAAATCCTAACAATAAAAGGGAACCTATAACAACTAATCTAAATAAATAATAAATAATAAAGTGGGACCAGTGGGACGCATGTGCACATAGCGGCACATGGTATCGCTAGCGCTAACAAGCTTTATATGCATGTGTTTTATATGAAAGGATAGGTTTCAGCATGTTTTGAGACGATAGGTTTATGTGATATGCATATGGTTCTGGATTTGATTGACTGCACAGTTGTGTTTGGGCCCTGTACTCAGCACGTGAGAGGTATTGGATACGTGCCCACTTAACCACGGGATAGCCATCTGGATGGCAATATGTGATTGAGGCGCCGCTTGACCACTGTTGGCCGTTTGTTTCCTCTTTAATACCATCTGGGATGATGGTAATATGGTGTGGCAGTAGCCATGCCCGTCAGTCTCTTCCTATTGAATGGCATGTAATGGATTTGTTAGAAAGGAAAAAATAGATTATAGCTGTCTAGCATGAGATGGATTATAATGTGCATATGTTATGGTTTTGCATTATTCTATTATTTGTGGACTTTCAATGTTCTATCTTACTAGGTTGTGTTAGCTTATCCCACCATTTGTTATTACTTATTACAGATGATTGAAAGAAAAGGTATGTCCAGCTGGAGAATGCTTATGAGCAAGATTAATGGCAGGGTTACTTTTGTTTCAGTTTTTAGTAGAAAAATATAGTAGGTTTTTATTGGATGTAAAAGACTTCATTTTATTTGGTTTTATATTATGAATTTGGACACTAGATGCCACCAGATAGTTGTCAATGAATATATATATATATATATATATATATATATATATATATATATATATATATATATACTGGGAAAATTACTCGTAACACCCCTTGACTTAGGTCCAAATGCACCTACTACCCTATAGTTCACAACAATTACACGTACTACCCCTAAATACCAAACATTGTTATACAGAAGCCTATTCCGTTATATTTTTTCTTTTAGTTGCTAATGTCATCACAAATTGTATTTTTGAAGGTAAAAAATACCCTTATGGGTATTGGAAAAAGACCAAACTAACCTTCACTTAACTTTCCCTTTCTCCATTGTATTTCCTTTTTCATTTTGGCAAATCTCCTGAAATTGCGAACAGGAGCTCAGTAGAGCCCAGGGAAGACTCGTCTTCTCTATCACCTCCTCCACAAGGGCTGCTGCTCTTATCGCTTACCTGAACCTGACTTCAGGAACTACGTCACGTCAAAACCTGTGTCCAAGCTAGCTTAATTTTTGTTTTCATTGTAAGAACAAACGAGTTTGAAAAAGGAAACAAAGAAGATCATTGGTTTGGCCATTGATTACTATCCTGGTAGAGATTTAATCTCTCTCTAAAAGAATCAAACTGAGAAGATGTTCTCTAACGACATTATCAAGTAAAACAAAGATTGATAATTCCCAAATTTCAGCAATTGCTTGCTCTATTTTTTAAGCGATGAGCATCAGTTGACCACAGGCAAGGATTCTAAGAGAAGGGTTCATGGGCTTGATGTTGTCGTTGAATTTGGCAAAAGGAGGGATTCAAATAAATACCATAGTTTGAGGAAATCAATCCCTACAAATATCTTGATTGAGGGAACCGAGAGTCCCAGATATTCTCTGCAGAGCAGCACTAGGGCCAAGGAAAACAAGAAGCCCATCATCCTTGTAAACTCCGTAAAGCCCGTGGGTGACGGAGTCGCAAAATCGAAGTTCACAAAGTGATTTCAGGTTTTATGCAATGGAATTAGTTATTGTATTGGAGTACTTGCACGGATAAGGGATTGTTTACAGAGATTTGAAACCAGAGAACATAATGATTCAAGAAAATGGTCAACTGCTTCGAGTTAGCCAGAAGCCGGAGTAGCTGGAACGGTGGGTGGAACATTGAGAATGCAAAATGAGGGGAAAAGATGATTTTTATATAAGGGTTTGTGAGGGTTACTTTGGTCATTTCATCATTCCCTATTTTTAGAAGATTAAAAGTCATTTCAACCCATTTTGCTTGTAAAAGCAACAAGGGTAAAATTGTCTTTAAATTTTTTTACTTAACACTGTTAAAATTTGAGTGCGGTTGTAATTGTTGTGAACTTTAGGGTAGTAGGTGTATTTGGACCTAAGTCCAAGGGTGGTATGAGTAATTTTCCCAAAAAAATTTATCAGCTTTAAGTTACGGATAGAGGTCATGGATCTCAACCTTATTGGGTTTGGGAGTCTTTCTTGTATTGTTGATTAAGGTACAAGTCGTGAGGTAGTTATATAAGAGTTTTGTTCATCATGGAGAGCGGTTTGAATAGTTTTGATTGCTAAATACCTATTTGTAATGTTTATTTATAGGATGAAGGACCTACAATTGAAATTTCTAAACATTGTGGCTCTTGTAAGAGACTATAGAGGAATGGTTTCCTAAGTTAAGCCAACTTATCTTTAGAGGCACGGTTTCCCTTGTAAAAATGAACCCAGAGGCACGGTTCCTTCAATAGAGCGGATTTATCCTTATCATCTATTGTTATCTATCCCCTAGCAAGTAGGGACATATCAGATAGTTATGTTCCACTTTACAAAATTCCCTAAATGGATAGTACTAAACCAATCAATAGATTTTATTTTTCCTACACCCACTATACTAGGGCTGACCAGAAGATAAAGGCACTAGAGAGTGAATTCGTTACCAGTCAATACATTGCAGCTCCAGTCAGACTCAACAGTCATATGTATATAGCACTTTAGCACCATTGTACTGTTAAAGCGTTTAAGATAAGGCTAACTAGTTATAGATTATTTTCTTTGATAATTGTCAGATTATGGCAATCGACCACAAACTACCAAAAAAACGAAAGGGCGAATCAACCACAGTATATAGTGCACCTAATATGACATAGCTGGTTCAATTGACTTTGGTCGAGTCCTCACATTAAATATCTGGATTGAACTATTTTTCTCTAAACCCAAAAAACTCAAACAAGTCATTCTGGAACTCAAGCTTGGGCCATAACTCAACAATTTGGCAGATTTCATGAATTCTATTTTCCCTTTAGAACCATAAGAATAGGACTAAGCCACTAAAGAGCAGTCTCAGGACCTCTTAGTACATTTTAGTAGCAGCCAATGCCTCTAGTCATCTTGCACTTTTCAGTTAAGTCATTGTTGTCAAGGCGTTGCCTAGGCATCTGGGCCTTTTTTTGGAGCGTAGGCCCTACGGCGCCTTGTAACAGTGAGAAAGGCGGTCACCCAGGCACTCTGGGCGTTGCCTAGGGCTCCTTGGATGCCCAGAGTACCTAGGCGACCGCCTTGTTTTCAATGTGTCATTCTGAATGTTCTTCAGAAGATTTATTAGGTTAGATAGGAACAACATTTATTAGGCAGTACTTATTTATGACTAATATAATTTAAATAAATGATTCATTTACTTAAGATATTATTCATAAATAAGCAAATACCCTCCATATGAATCTAATAAAAATAGTCTAAAATTCAAATTCTAGAAGGATAAAAAGTCAACTCTCCAGTTCAAAAACAAAAACCGTATTTTTAGGTGTGGGGGAGATTTTCAACTTCCAAATGCTAAGCTTTTTTTCTAAATATAAAAATTCAATAAATCTTATTATAGTAAAGCATCACTGAAACCAAGAGCGCGTCAAAATAATCTTTTGCTTTAATGCCCAAAAAATAATTTATATTCAAACAAATTTAAACAGCATTCGTATACTCCAAACAAGGTTTGACCGGAGTGTAACCCCTTCATTATAACTCGGATTCAAGTAATCTCGGATTTGTTGGAAAGCTGATTATGCTAGCTTTGCAACGAATTCGAAATTGCTTGCATCCGATCTATATAAAAAAAGTTACACTCCGATAAAATTTATTAGAAGTACGCAAATGTTAGTTATAAATACGTGTTGCCTACTTAACTCATTATTTGTTGTCTTATTGATTTTCTCATATTAATTAAGTTATGTCTTATATGATAATTATTTACGTAGAATGTTGCACATATATAAACATTAATATAGCATTAATATTTTAGAAATAAAAAAAAAATACACTAGGAACGCCTTGGTCGTTTAAGCAACGCCTAGGTCACCTAGGCAACTCCTATGATGCCCAGGCCCCTAGGATTACCCCAAACGCCTTGGATCGTCTTGTTGCCTTGCCAACTATGAGTTAAGTACAACTATGCTTCAATGCCTTGAGTTAATAAATTTGCTTCTCTGAGCATTAAAGGAATAGGAGAGGAAAGACCATAACTTGATATGTCTTAACCAACTTGAGTCACTTGCTGAAAGCTTCACAGTTAATATGTAGACATGCACCATTTCTTACAATGAAGAACTACTCACCCAAGCCATTGCCAGTTTTAGTTTCTTTTAGGGCAAATAACAATTTCGGTCCATTATGGATACCTATGGTCCGGGTCCCCCACATTATAGATACCCCAGTTTAGTTGGTCAGTGGGACATTAGGTCAAATCAACATTAGCTATCACCTGACTTCTAATTTTTTTTTTTTTTTAAATGACCACTTTGACCATTTTTTTTCAATGGGGAAGCTCCCATGTCTCAACTTCCAGCAGTCATCTTCTCTAGCACCAACAACTCAGCTCATCCCTTGTTTTCCTTGGCATGCATGGAAGCTATTGTTGGATGCTCAACATGCTGATCCACTTCAGGATTTCCAAGAGAAAAATGATGGCTGCCATGATCAGGCCTTTCCCCAATTGCCACTCTCAGTCACCATATGTAATCTTCTGCTTTGGCTACTTCGCTCTCCAACCCTATGTGATCCCACCCTCATTCTCATATGAAATTTCATAAACTGTAATTTCTTCTTCCGCCCATAGGGCTGTACAGAGGTCAAATCGTCTCTGTGATGGGCGAGGCGGCCAGCCCAGAGGAAGCCATGAGCACTGTTGCAGTTGCTGGATTCGATCCTTGATTAGCTAGTGCTCACAGCAAACTCGCTGTATCAAGCTGCTTGCAGCAAATAATCTTCACACCTGGGTCTGCTGTAACATGCCAACAATTCTCTTCATCCCCCAATTTCAGTGATATTCTTGCATCCTTCAATCTCACACTTGACCAGCCTTGGGAAGAAATGGGAGATCCTAGGGTGCTCAAACGACAGGTTAGGGTCTGAACAGATCTCGCTGTTGGAATCGTCTCAATTTTCCACCCGATTTGGGATCTCTTTTGTTCTTAAGGAAGTTCTTCTTTTTTTTTCTTTTTTTTTTTTAATATTATTGGTATTTCGGCATAACGACACAACCAGTTGATACCCAGTAATGACATTTGGTTCTCAGGGAAAATTGGGTAACTCCAACATGGAGGATCCTGATCGTAGATACCCCTAACGATGATGACCCAAACTGTAATTTTACCCTTTTCGTTTTGAGCAACATTACATGGACTTCCTTAACAGACATGTTTTGGACTCAATAAGGAGTTGGGATCACCTGCATGTACATGTACTCTTCATGGGATCCCATCACCGTTGATGTGGTGTGGGACCCCCAACTAAGTTGTGGGACCCCCACTGGATATTAACGGTGATGGGATCCCATGGACGATACAAGTACATGCAGGTGAACTATTCTCCTTAATATAGCTTGGGTGACTTGTACTGCTTTTGGCAAAATCACATATCTTAGGACTAAATCAAATTGAAAGCTTGACTACCAAAGAGCTTATATTTTGGCTCATAATTAACAGGAATTACACACCTTTTCAGCGAAAACATCGAAAGGCCTCTGGCCGTCTGCCACCATTGTACCACATAGAAAAATGGCTTTTGAAATCTTCTTTGGATAGCACTCCAAAGCATAAGAGATGCTTGCACCTCCACAACTGTGACCGACCAGAATTACCTGTATATAAACTACACAAATCACAATATTCTCTACAATGATTGCAAGTACAGTACTTAGAAGAGACATGGAAAATCATGGAAATCACATGTGTCCCCAACCTGTTCTTCTTCAGGCAGGTTATGTAGATAATCAATCAAGGGCTTTGCATAGTCTGCTGGAGTTGTAATACTGTTTGGATCCGTCTGGTCAATCCCCGATCCCAGGAGATCTAAAGCAATAGGAAGCAGCCCTACTTCTTCCAACAAAGCAATAGTCTTGTACCAACACCATGCTCCAAATCCTGCTCCATGTACTAGGACAACTTTTTTTGTTTTGAGATGCTCCACGAATTCCGGGACCTGCACATGATGTATAATGCCAAATCTCAATGACATAGTTTTGCAGCATTTTTTTTTTTTTTAAATGAAGAGAAAGAAAAATAAGCAACATGATAAGTAACTGACGTAATGGAATGCTTCCACACACCCTGGCCTCTTCTTTTCAGTATGAACTTCAAATAAGGTTTCAAGGATCAGTGGATCCAACCTCATATCAGCCACATTGGATCAGATCAGGATCAGACCCGTCTGACCCGATTTTCTACAGCAGATTGCATCCATTTACAAGGAATCTTCAAATCTTTAAAGGAACACAAGGTTTCTTTTAAGGAAAAAAAAATGATGTCGCCAAGTTATCTATTGGTCTAATAGTTGTTGTCTCTTGACTATGGCAATAGGGACAAAATTTGTAGAAACTTAAATTTATGTTCTTTATTACTATTGATCAAGCTACAAAATCAGATAAGGTAATAAATTTATACAAGACTTAATATAAATAAGACAGTGGCATCCGTGGTCAGTGCTTCATGTGCTAGATAGGAGGGAATGATATTCCACCAACACTAGTGTGCTGGTCCTACATCAGGAATCTACTGACTCCTTGACTGCTTGGGGACATTTAACAGCTACACTTCTGTTCCTGCTTGCTACAAATGTGTCTGCATTCATTCCCAAAAGTTAATTACATATTCCTTCGCAAAAGTTCATGGCAACTAAAATCAGAAACTCAATGTAGAAACAACTGCAATCAATCATCTAAGTTTTACCACACACACAAACACACACAGAAAAAAAAAAAAAACCCTGCAATCATCTATCTCTACCCCCTTACACCAACAATTGATGTCTCTTTTAGAACATATAACCAATTTATCTCTCAAGTTATCCATTCCATTGAACCAAATCAAGTGCCCGACCCAATTCTTAAATGTAGCTGGATCTTCAAACAAAAGGTCAATAATGGAGTTCACATCTCCAACTTATAAAAGTCATGACATCCGATTAATGGACCTTCGTGCTAATACCTTGAAAGCATTTGTATCAGAGATTCCATCTCTCCCGATGAGATTGACTTACCGGGCTAACTAAGGTGCAAATCCCAAAGTTTCAAATTATGTTTTTCCAGAGGTTTTTTCAGAAAAGCTTTACCAGACAGGTCCAATATCATCATAACGCAGTATCTGAACCATAAAGCAGAATGCTTTCTCAGTGCTTTCCCAGATGCCCTTTTGAGCTTTCACACAAACAGTGAAAGTTCATCCTTTTCTTTTCTCCTTTACTTTTTTCTTTCCACCAACACTCAAAATTGAAAATAAAGCTTCTCTACCTGCCTACTGTTTATTGTTGTCTCCATATTTAGTTAATAACTATGCTTTCAAAGTTTTCTAAATTTCGGGCACATTTCAATAAAATTCATCATTGAAGTCACTGTTAGTCAAAAACATCAAATTAATTTCCAAGCAAATCGAAGAACAAAGAAGGGATTCAATTTCAATTTCAATTTCAATTTCAAACCAACCTGTTTTCCATTGGAGAATGGATCAGAAAGTATCGTCCTGCGCGAGCTAGTAGACCCAAAACGCGCACTGGTAGACCCAATTCTCCTCGACATCGATCCATCGAACCTCTGTGACAGCTGATGCTGATGGAGTGCCATCGACAAGGCTTGTCTGTGCAAGAGCTCCTCTTCAACTGCCATTTTCCGCTGTGATCTCCCGTGCCTCTTGCTCTTCGACCCCACATCCTTCCCGTCCTTCTTCAAGCGAAAAAACTTGTTACCCATTTTAGAACAGTTGAACTCTACAAAACCAGTGAACCACTAGACCTATTTCACCGGAAAATTTTCCGCAATTAAGAAAATTTACAGCAGAGGAGCACGGGGAACTAGGTTCTAGAGAAAACGGAGATGGGATTTCGCATTCTCTAGCGTGCACGGACAAAGTTTCGGGTGAGTGTGACTTGAGAAAAGAAATTTCGGTTCAACAGAAAACAGAGCTTCAATCAATTTTACTACTGAAAGTGATCTAGAACAAACTCACTTGAAATGGATACAAATTAAAATCTCTCCTTCATGCAAATAAACTATTTATCCATCAAAGAACAATTGAAACCCAAAAATATACACGAACAACTCAGCCTACTTCGTCGGAAAAACTGCTAGGATTATAAAATTTTGCAGCAAAGGAGCAGGGAAACGAGGTTCTAAAGAAGACCAGATGGGATTTCGCAATTCAGTGTAAGGGGATAAATTTCTGATCAGAGTGGCTGACGGCGGGGAGAAGAGACGTTGAATCTGAAGCGATCTAGAACAAACTCATCCGAAATGGGTGCAAATTAAAAGCTCTTACCTCTAGTGGTACTGAGCTTTAAATGCGCTCAAGTTGAATCAGTCTGACTCTTCTGTCCCTTCGACTTCAACTTGGACTGGTTTGGAGTTCTGGGGTTTTACTGCTGCTTTGGCTGTTTCTGTTTGAAAATTGTCAAGCTATATCATGAGGTGCTTGCTAAACTGCGCAGAGAAAAGGGAGTATTTTAGAATTACTATGAGGGGTTTTGCTAAATTGGTTTTTCAAGTTTGGCTATCTTTGTAACACCATAACTGTCCCATAGGACCCGTTCAACTTACTCTTCAAAGGGGATTCACATCGTCTTCTTCCAGTGATTTTGGGAGGATGTGATAATCTATCTCGGATGATCATCACGTGATTTTCGGATGAATTCGAAACCCACGTCTTAGCCAATACTCTCTGTCAACTCGACTTGTCGGCTGGATGCCAGTTCAGAAATGCATCTCGGATTCACCGAGAATCACGTGGCGATCATTCAAGACAAGTTGCCACTGTCCCCCAGAACCACTCTGGGAGGAGAGGATACAGATCCTCTCAAGGGGCTCTCGAGTCTCGGCTTTGTAGTTTGTACCCTAAAAAAAAATGTGGGCGCTTTTGTTGTAGAATGGCTATGGTCTTTTTTTTCTTTTTTTTTTGGGTAAAATGGTTATGGTCTGTTTGGTTACGCCTTCAATCTATCGGTAAAGATTCTTTTTATGGGAAAATTATTGGTAGTTTCTCTGGATTATGGCATAATTTGAACACTCTCTCGTGATTTCTGACAATTACTTGCAATACCTTTAATTTCAAAAACATGTTACACACAACCTTAATCCGTTAATTGATTTCCGGTAGATATTGATTTCAACTAATTCTCAAAATTTTGCAGGACAAAACTACTCGTAATGGGATAGTGAATCTCGTTTGTTCCTTAAGGGGATATGAAGTCTCATTTTTATCCTCCCCAATTGTCCTAATTTGAAAACCCATCCCTCATTTTGTTCCCGTTGTCATTCTTCATATCGCGGAGAAAAAGACCTATATAGGTGGAGAAGAAAACTTGCAACACCCTTCTCTGTAATCCTAACCAGTATAGCAATGCAACAAATTCATATTAGCATGATTCTTCTTCCGTTGAACCCCTAATCCGCATAGTGAACCTCCAACGTCCACCAAACCCTTTTCATTCTCATTTGCAGCCATGTCTCTTTTCATGTTCCAGTCCTGCATTACTGTCGATGAGATCGACGTAGACAAAGCCGACGATGAATCAACGTCGAACAAAATTTTTTTTTTGCGTTTTCTGAGAAACCCAACTTTGCATGATCGCTTCTTACTCTACTAGAGCATCTGAGTTTTCTGATTTTCAAGCTTTTAACACCTAGGAGCAAAGATGCTTTGATCTTCAACTTCTGGAGGAACTCAACTCTCTGCTTCATGACTTAAATTGTAAATGGTAGCTCCAAGTACTCTAATTATAGAGCTTTTGCACATTTTCGTTAATCCGCGAACAGGTCATCCGGAATTATACCCGACGTCTTCTAGTAATCACAGATGATGACACGAGACAACAACTTCTCCTTTCAGCCTGAATCACTCCCCCAAGTGGTCGAGGGCATCTCGTATTCTGGGAATTTGCTGGACTAGGTCGAGAAAAGCCGGGTTGAAACTATGGGGTTCGAAGTTTTGGACGTCTTGGATTGTTGAATCCATTGATTGAGAAAGTTCACAGAGGAATGTTTTGGTGGAGAAAAAGAATTGAAGTTTTTGTTTTTCTTTTGAAAACCGTGCTCATCTAAAAAATAAAAGCCCTACCTGATTATTAGCTTCAATTGAAAACCATCAGAAATCCACCCGTGAAACCTCAAAAGATCCACTTTTCAATAACAGTTTGAATAAATGCACAAAACTTCCCCCCATCCCAATCAAAGAAATAAAAATCAGAAAAACTGAACTGGGAAATCAGATCAGGAATTCTCGAACCCTAAATCAAATCTGAAACAAATAAGGGTAGCTAGACGGCATTTTTGAGCTGAGAAGGTTGCATGCAGCTCCTCTAATAAACCATTTACAGGGAAAAACGATGTCGTCGGTGTCTTATTTGTTGTTCTTATTTAATTTTTCTTCTTCTCCTCATTCATGTTCACTACTGCTCTATAAATTAGGGGAGAGAGAGAGAGAGAGAGAGAAAGAGAGAGAGAGAGAGGGGGGGGGGGGGGGGGCTGGACATGGTCTTCGGTTGATTATTAGAGTTGCTGAACTGAAGCACTAGATATGCAACAGTAACCTGAGAATAACAAGAATCTCGAATTGGTCCCGACAGGGAGGGGGTTACAAGGGAGCGAGAAAGAGGGCTAAGGGAAGAAAGGTGTTGCAGTAGAAGATCGCGACAGGATGGCCGGAATAGATGTTTTCATCTCACACATCGGAAAAGAGAATGTTGAAGCCGGAAAAATCACAAAATCATCCTCCAGCAAAGCTAACTGATCTCTCCTCATCAGCTAACTCCACCGGAGAAAGGAGAAAGAGAAGCAGACGAAGAAGAAGAAGAAGCAGGGTAAAGTTGTAAAACCCGCACCAAAAATCTTTCTAATTCAGATTTTTTCTGTGCCAGGTCTTCCCATGCCATCAACCTTAGGACACGACACAGATTGGATGAGTACACCCGAGTCCTAGGTAAGGATCGCAACCCGAGCCTATTATGAGTTATTGGGCTACAGGTGGTGTAAGGGCCCCTTCCCAGGTGAGGGAACAAATCATGGTTGGTCTAATGTGCACATGCAAGCATTGGCATCTTGTATAATTTTTTTTATAAACTTACAACATTCATCTTTTTCTCATCATAACAGTCCATCATAAATACACATAAGCAACAGAAACATTGATATATCTTAATTACCTAACTGGTAGCAAAAGAGTTAAAACATAAGTGAAGTTAAATTACTTTAATTACATTAAAGGTGTAGGCTTAACAAAAACCTGTTGTAAGACCCACACCTGGAATCATCACCAACTCGGATCCTTACTGTGTCGGGTCTTACTGTGCCAACCCTTGGCACCTTGACATTTGACCATCCATATGATGTGGAATCACTTCTTGGGTCACTTAGTGATGGTAGAACATGTAAGAGAAGATACATGTAGCCTATGAAGCATCCCCACCAAATTGGGCCCATGAAACCGAGCCTAAAACTATTTTAAGCTCAACCGGAGGCATAACCAAATGAACGATCCCCCGGTTGACAGCAACAGGTTGAACACGAGATTGGGCCTTTTTCTCTCCCCGATTTTCTATAAAAGGAGGCTTCATTCCTCCTTTTCTCCTTCTTAGAACCATGGGAGATTACGAGGAGAGGAAGAAGAGCTCAAGAGACCAAGCTCAAGCCTTAACTCCTTGGAGGTAAGTCCAATGGCCTCCTCTTTCCTTTTCCTTTAGTGTTGGTGTGTAGAACCCGTTGGTGATTGTCACCATTTATAGTTTCCATCAATGGAGACCAATGGAAATTTAGGATGTTAGGTTTTGATTCACCCACTCCATGAATGGAGTTAAATGAAACCTTAAATGACTTCCTTAAGTCACATTGGTGGTGGGAAGATGAATCTCACCAACTAAAATGGATGTCGTAAAGTGGGAATCAAATTCCCCAGCTTGGAGATCAAGCTCCATTAGTGCTTGGCTTCTAGGTTTGAACTGGGGACACAAATCAGAGGACTGGTAGTGGCCTTAACTCCGATTGACTCAAAACCAGTCCTCTGCCAGGACAATTGCTTTGGCCCAACAGACTAAGTAATATCCAGAGCCACCTAACCGGAGGTACGATCTTTCAGGTAGCTTAGACCATGCCTCTGCCAAGGCCGATGCCTTGGCTTATGACCAATGATCCAACAGGAGCCTTGTGAACCGGAGGCAGGAATAGGAGGTAGTGCCAGACGATGTATCACCCGATAAAGCTTCCAAAAGACCTATTGGAACCTTAGTGTATATGAACCAGATGGTCTACCGGATCCTTGATCATTCGACTTATCCTCCGGTCCAGTTTACTTAAGAAATGACTAAGTGTTAACCGGATGACTGTACTGGTGGAATGATCACCCGACTCTGTCCTCTGATTCAGTCTATTTTGATTTATAAGCCTAATAATGATTAAAATGACTAACCGTTCGGTTTTTTACTTATCTTGGGACCCATGCATGGACTCTAGGACTTGTCTATGCTGATTTAAAAGATGTTTACCAACCAAATAAAATTTATCTAACTAATTAGGTAAAACACCGTGGGTAGTGGACAAAGTCTTCTACTGGCTTAAAGGTTCAGCAGCACCTTTGGTGTCTACAAGTGAGGGGTCGGGTCACGTAGAGTTTGAGCATGTATTTGTTGTGTGTGCATTTCTTTACCATAACATGTTATCCAATGAATTGTATATATAACTATTCATGCATTTGTATTATAACAATAACTATGTATGCTTGTTGTTGTATGATGGATGTATGGCATGTGGAAGCACAATACACCGGCCATATTGTTGGTTGTTGGCACCCTGATAGGGACACAGTGAACCAAGGGGTGGGAATCTGGGGTTCCCTGTGGGGGGTGGTCTTTCATATCATTATGTGTGTATTACCATGTATGATGGTGCATATGACGTGTGGGAGCACGGGCTTACGTACCATGTTGGTGTGTCGATATCCTAATAAAGACATAGTGATCCATGGGAGTGGGTATCCGGGGTTCTCTGTTGGGATGCCACCCATGTATGGTGGTTCATGTAACGGGTGACTTCATGAATCACGTTGGGATTGACTGTACGTTAGTGGGGGCACAACTAACCATGGGAGTGGGGAGCTGTGGATTCCTACTAGAGTATAGTTTTACTTACTGCGTGCACATGCCATGTTGAGTGATTGTTGTTTCGAATATGATTATGTTGTGGGGTATATGATTGGACGGCTTATGGGAGTATGATACATGGCCATATGCCTAGTTACACCTTAGTAGGGGCATGGTCAGTCCATTGGAGTGAAAACGGAGATCTTTGCTAGGGTGTAACCTTACTCATTACAGGCTCATGCATCATGCATCAACTTGGCCAAACCACTTGTGCTTTAGTGAAGGGTGGACGAGCCACTGATCATCGAGGGTCGCTTAGGTTAGGGGTGTCATTGATTGTCTGGGTTCATCTCGAGATCAATGATGGTTCACCTAGTGATGAGCCACTGATCATTAAGGGTTGCTCGGGTCAACGGTGTCATTGATTGTCTAGGTTCGTCTCAAGATCAATGACCATCGGTTGAGCTAGGGTACAAGCTAACCATGATTGCATGCACACTTGAATGTCACTCACAATTACTTGTTTATTTGCTTTTGTATTGCATTCATTAAATTATTGCATAGGATTACATTGGATACTTGACTTCTCGCTGAGCTGGGATGTGAGCACACTTCTCAATATTGAAATCTTTTTAGCTTTGGTTGTATATATCTCTTCTATGACGGCTGATATGGATCATATTGATGTAGTGGGCACTTTTCTTGGTGGAGGCCACTAAGGGGTCAAGTTGAGGGTTGTACCTATAAAAACTGTGTCTATGGGACCTGAGTCAGCGTCTCGCTTTCATGATTTTGATGTCTGTAGATAGATACGGTTTGGTCTATCTATAGTATTTTATTCAGATTTACTCTAGTTATTTAGTACAGGGTATATATGATATGAATAGTAATTGTGAAACAATTTGTAAGACATAAAAGACATATTATGTATTGATAGCATTAGAAGCATCTGTTTTATATTACGATTCCGCTGCAATTATTATTATCTATTGTTGATTATTATGGATGTTGTGTGTGTAACTGTGGGGTTTGTTTGATAGTTCATTTTGGTTGTCGATCGTTGGAAGATTTGGGTTGTCTTGTGGATGACTCGGATATCACACTCGATTCTCCAGAATGGACTGTGACACCTGCTGCCCACACCCCAAAATAACAAATAAAATATATATACTTCTCAAAAATATTTCTGTCCAAAGTATGCAATTTTGCCAAGAGGAGACTAATCTCCTACTTGGACTTTCATCTACCATCTTTCTATTTTTCCTATATCCACTGTTAGTACCTATAAAACATTTGAATCAAGTGAAATGAGCCTAAGCTCAACGAATGATTAAACTACTTGGTAAGAATACCTGCAACATGCACAAATAACAATCATATAAATAAAACATGAGCTCTAACTTGTTCTTGCATTTTTGTAATGATACAAATAAATTACCTTGTCATTAGCTTAAAAATTCATCATGTTCATGGTTTATGTTCTTGTTAACTTGCATTAGTAATTTAAATCTCCATCTAATTTTTTTCTTGCCTTGCTAAAATTCCTTGTTCTTTACTTTCTTGTTTCTTGTTCTTTCCATTTGTCTTATTGACTCACTTGATCTATTGTTTACTTGCAACTTCTTGTATACACACGTGTCCTAATTACTTGTCAACATGTTTGGACTTGTTTTAGTGTTATATTTGTAGTTTCTTGTTTTCTTTCATGACTTGTCTACTTGTTATCAGGTTTGGACTCAACGGATGCTTCTGTTTCTTGTCACCCTTGCTGTACTATCTTATTTAAACCTTACTGTATACTTTCATGACTTGTCCACTTGTTAACATATTTAGACTCAATGGATGCTCCCGTTTTCTTGTCTACTTACAATCATGCTTAGATTCAATGGATGCTCTTGTTTTCTTGTCAACTTGCAATCAAGTTTAGACCCAATGGATGCTCCCGTGTTCTTGTCAACTTGTAATCATGTTTAGACTCAATGGATGCTCCCGTGTTCTTGTCAACTTATAATCATGTTTAGACTCAATGGATGCCTCCATGTTCTTGTCAACTTGCAATCATGACACTTAATCACCTTGAATTTGTATATGAGATATTATGGTATTTTGTTTTTAAGAACAATGTGATGTGAGATTCATAAAACTTAACCTTACTTTATATTATGATATCATATAGTTAGCATCTGACATTTATTACTGCTTCCACTATTATTATTCTGATTACTTTTATTATTATTGAGGTTATTGCTTATGTAGACTATGAAATTTGTATGTAGATCACCGTAGTTGTCGATAGCTGGAAGATTCGGGTTAGCTATTGGGTTGACCCAGATATTATGCCCGATTCCCTAGAATGGGCTGTGATATTACCAAAACCCAAAGCCAACCTTGGTAGAGTATTCTCTACTCTATCCTTATAGAAAACCTAAGACTAACCAAGTGGAAGAGAGGAGAAAGGAGGTTTGACACGTTTTGGGAAGAAAAGAGAATCTAAGAAGGAGAAGAAGAAGAGAAGGAAAATATAAGGCTTGGTCGAGCCTCCAATTGTATGCTCGGTGGAATGTTGAAGGAGAGTGATTACAAGTAAGGTTCTATATCTCTTTTTGATACCTTGAATCCATAAAACCTGGAGAAAACTATATCTCTAATGGTACTTTGAAAGAGATCCTCATACACCAATGAAGGTGAGCACCCAAGTGCTTATTTGGGTGTTAGATCAGATTAGTAATGAACCCAAGACCATAGAAAAGATAAGAAAAATTGATGAAAACCAATTCTAAATGATCAAAGCATCCTACTTTATTCAAGGATGACTAAGAATGACTTTAGATGGATTAAAATCAAGAAAACCTTGTGACATAATGGTTAGAACTCGGATCCAAGGATTACAAACCAGATCCAGCAATATTGGCTTTTGGTAAATCGAATTGATATCCATAACATGATGTATGAAAGGATTTCTAAGACCAAACTCCTTATTCATGCTTAGAAAAAACCAAGAAACACACCGTGTCAAAATCATAGTGTCTCGGCCACGTTTTAACTTGTGGTCGATGGCACGTGCCGCACGTCTAGTGATCAAAATCGTGCGATCGATGCCATCAATCGCACAAGGTTTTGAATTTGGATCTTGATCATTTTTGGTTAGTAGCTCTCTCATTAACCCTAGTCATCCAATTAAACAAGCACAGTTAGAATTAGAGTCTAAGGAATGTTTAGGAGGCCGATCTTGATCGGACGATTTAGATGCTTAACACCTTTCCAAAATTGTACCTTGAATGCTTACCCGATCTCATGTGGACCAAAGAACCGATCCAATGGGTTATGAGTCAATAGAATTCATACCTTGTGGTGATACTACTTTTTTAGGTCCTACACTTTAATCTAGGTAGCAACTCCAACAAGTTGATTTTCTTGATACACCCAAGGAGGAGGGCAAATCACCTCTCATTGCCCTCACAATGGCAACTCTGCTAGGGATTTATATTCAGACTCCTAGGATGTTTTTCTTACATTGATTGCTTAACATTGGATGCTAAAACTAGAGTACTATATTTATTGTTTGTACATATTATTTGGGGGGATTAGGTTCAGTCACACACTCATATGAGTAATCAACCTGAGTCCTCATGTTTATGGGATCACCAGCTAGGCGAAACACACAGTCTTAACACGTACCTTGTAAAAGTCTCGACTGAGGAGAGTCTCTGACGATTATTTCTTGGGTCTGCTTGGGAAGGCGTCATACTACTCTAGGTCGTTTGAAATTTTGTAAAATAGTATATCAAAAGGAATCGAGAAGCCGTGATTTACCATGTAGACGGGAATAGGTCCACTCCTCCTCGTCAAGGTGGCCTTTTTCTATCCTAACCCAGTTTGAGCCATGTGTTTGTTATTTTTGGTCCATCTATGAACCAACATGGTAAAGTCCACTCGAAAATGTTATCTACCCTTGTGATGTCACACCTCGTTCCCGATGTATTGGTATTATAGAATGCAACAGGATCTCTTCATCCTATTAGGGCATAAGAAATCTCCTTCCAAGATCTCATACCACTAATCAACCCTCAAATTATACTTACAAGATTATCAGAGTCATATTTAACATCTCAATTTAAATCCATTTATCCAATTATAAGAGATAAACATAGAGGAAGACTTATTAATCAAAATTCTAAATTATGAAAATAAGCTGACAAAATCTAATAATTTAAAGTTCCAGTTATTCAAGGTTCCACCACTGTCCAAAAAAAATAAATAAACATTGTTTAAAGTTTATCCTCAAATACGAATCTCAAATAAATAAAATCTCAAATCCAAAGAAGTAAAATCATAGGCACATCCTAAGCCCATGTGTAGACTATACGAATCGTTCTAAGGATCACGAACATCTTCCTCAGGTTCGCTATCCTCATCCTCTACACTAGATGATAGGCTACCTGAAGCAACGAACGAAGGACCTACAAGATCTAAAAATAGTTATGCATACAAGGATAAGCTCAACCACTGAGTTTAGCAAGAAAACTAAACGTGCAATAAGCAAATGCATGCAACTATTAACTATGGTCAGGTATGATAACTGTAAGTGCCAGCTTAAGACAACACACGAACGGAGTCTCCAGGCTGTATGGGTCTCCTCTCCAGAATATTACTGACTTACATGGCGTACAACTACATCCCCATATATGGGTCCATCCTTTTGGTCTACTTGACCACAACTCATCCTAGGTCCACCATACGTCGGGCACTTAAGGAGATGATAATCCCACTAGTCGACTCATCTGTACATCTACACTATGTCAGTTTTGGAGAGCATTACAACTATGTTTGTATCATCTTTTTATTGAATCCATTCCATTACATAACCCCCTAATGGCTAGGGGTATAATTATACGAGTGATTAGTGTTCAATTAGTCATGTCCACCTAATTAGCCATTTTACTAGATTGTAACGTCACCAAGCTTTTGACTTCGTTCAGTCCCTACTTAGGACATTGTGACTTGGCCAAGTTGCATTTGGTCAATGTGAAGCAGTACTAATAAGAAATAGTGCAAGCGTCACATTCCACCCACCTTCATCTTTACTGACTTAATCAGACATCATAAATAAAACATGGATCAGTCACGTTAATGGGGTTACGAGCTCCCATTCTACTCATTCCCACTATTACATGGCACTACTGACCCCAAACGCAAGGATGCACATGCATGATCACACAGAACAGTATATTGGATGGCATGTTATCACACAAAAGCATGTTATCCATCTCATACCATCACACAACATAATAAAATAGAGAAAACATATGCATTTAAAGGTTTAGTTCCCTTACTTGATCGGCAAACAACAAATATTAAAGAAGTATGGCTTCGAACAGCTTCCCTAAGTCCTCCCATACCTTTAATATCATCATAAATAATTGTTATTAATCCCTTTGTTCATTATTTGTCTCTATTGTTTGCTCAACATAGCATCCTATTACGTATTAATAATTTTTAGCGGTATGATAGTCTAGTTTTGGCATAATACACTTGCTGTCCAAGGTTTCCAAGCATGACTAAAAGTGAACAACAAGTAATAAATCGGTTTCATGGTTATAAAATTGAAATAATGGATAATGCATATATGTAAACATGATCTTAGGGATCTAAACCCATGTATTATGTGCCACTTTTATGCTGAAAGGTGATGTGCACCATTGGTGAAAATCTACTCGGAGTTATCTGTTGACAAAGCATGCCCAACTGACCTGGGCTATCTATAAAGAACCTTTCTTCGAGAAGTATTTTCCCATGAGTTTCAGAGATCAAATGGAAAAGGAGTTTCTGAGTCTGTATTAGGGACAGATGACTGTAGACGTATATCAACAGCGTTATGAAGAACTATTTTTCTTTGCTCCATCTAGCATGCAAGAGGAAAATACCAAAACTGGAAGGTTCATCATGGGACTTAGGGGAAGCATCCG
The DNA here is from genome assembly GCA_028583415.1 of Protea cynaroides. Taxonomy (NCBI): domain Eukaryota; kingdom Viridiplantae; phylum Streptophyta; class Magnoliopsida; order Proteales; family Proteaceae; genus Protea; species Protea cynaroides. The sequence continues at coordinate 50,750,901 of CM053276.1, forward strand.
TATTGGGACTGAAAAAGAAGATTTATAATGAAGCTGTACAGATTGCTCGAGTACTAGAATCGAGCCAGAGGGAGAGTTATTTTGATCAAAACAAAGGTATTAAAAAGTCTAATGGAAACTCATACAACGGAGGAAACTCAAAAACATTTAAACCCTTCCCTACTCAAGGCTTCAATGCTGCAGCCAAGACTACTCCGACAGCCCATCCTTAACAAAAGCAAAGTAATGCTGGAGTCAAGTTGCTAAATTCTACTTACCTAAGGTTTAGCCAAACATGTTCTGAAGAAAATAAAAGAGCAATGTAATGTACAGTGAACCGAATCAAATGATGGTTCGGTCTTGGACTGAATTTGGTGTAACACCCCAGCCAACTAAGGTGTTAAACTAGCGAGTTCCACATAGAGGATAGAAAATCCAAGGGGTAATTTGGTAAATTCATTTATGCTAGTAAGCGGAAAATATTAATAGGTTAGGTTAACCAATGATAATAATATGCTTGTTAGATTTCGAATTTGCTTTAAGTTTGGTAGTGAGCCATATAGCCAAGGTAGTGTTATCAAAATAAATTACTTTTATTGCTAATTGGTGGTTGTAGAAAATATCTTGTTCAAGTAATAGTTTTATTATATTTTAGTGTATGGTCACATGGTAGATGAATGGTAACTTTTCAATACAATGAAGTGATGCAACCTCAAGGTCATGAGATCATGAGATCAAGTCTCATGGGAGGAAAGTTTTAGCTAATATTAATTCTTATATTTTTGTTTAGTTAGTCCCATCCTATGTGGCTGAGTACTATTAGTGAATACATTTGATGTAATTATTTTTAAGTGGCATGGACTGATGTAATTAGTGATGATAGGTTGGTGTATTTTATTTAATCTCTAGAAAATAAGGGTACCATGATTGCATGAAGTGAGAGTGTACAAGTGGTTGAGTACTATTGGTAAATACATTTGATGTAATTATTTTTAAGTGGCATGGACTGATGTAATTAGTGATGATAGCTAGGGGCATTTTTTTTTAATCTCTAGAAAATAAGGATACCATGATTGCATGAAGTGAGAGTGTACATATGTTTACAATGGAATCTCATAAGGGTAAGATAATCCATTCATATTTTTGAGGGTATCTTAGAATTATGGACGGCTTAACTAAGCACTTGGGTAATTAGAAGGGATAAAAATGAGATTTTAGTATAATGGATTTTAGAAAATTAAAATAAAGAAATAGCTATAAAAGAAGAGAAGGGGGATTTTATCTCTACTCTTTTGGCTAGAGTAGAAACCGTGAGAAGGGTTGAGAAGGGTTTTCTTGGCTCCATGAGAGGAACATGTTTGATTCCTATGGATTTTGGGTTCAATGGGACTGTTTAGATCTTAGAAGAGAGAAGTCTCTGAAGGTGTTAGAGTTGCAGAGGAAGGGTTCTAGCAAGTTGAGGTTGAAAGAGAAGAAGCAAAGAGAGTTGCAGCAAATTGGGATTCTAAGTGAAAAAGATTTGATTTTGTTGGTGATTCAGAAATTCTAAGCTTGGTGATCAGCTTATGAGTTGTAAGGTGGTTTCTATCACTTCTAAGAGCTAAATGGTTGAATGCATGTTAAAGTAATCAAAGGTACGATGTATTCCAGATTTGATTTTGTTTTCTTCAAGTTGAGGATGATGAACAGTAAACCTGTTCATCATGTCCTCTTGCTTGAGAATGGGTTTGATAGATTGTTAATGCATGAATTTAGTTTGGGGATAATGTGTTAATTTGTAATGGACTCAAGTAGGCATCATTAATATATTATGTAGGAAGTTATAAGAAACCTGGAAAGCCATTACTATGACCTTGAAGTTCAGATTTGAAGGTTGAAGATGATCCAACCTGTTTTGGGTTATAACCCGTCATGGACTGGCAGCATGACCCCTGCTCAGTCCGAAGGCCATAACTTCCTACATACAGATCGAAATTCGATGATTCTTGATGTGTTGGAAATGTATCTGAAAGGAGCACATATTGTGCTAGAATAGTCACCCAAATTCGGACTCCATCCTTTCCAAAATTTATGTTAAAGTTAGTCAAATGCATGGAAAAATTTGGGTATCATTAGTTTTAATAGACTGGTATTTTGGCCATTTGAGATTGATTTTTGGTGAAAATTTTTCTTAGAGACCTTTAGTGATGTATAAGGTACATGTGGTTCAAATTTGGAAGATTTTCATGGATTTTTGGCATTCAAATAAAATTTACATTGATTAAGAGTCAATTTTCTAGAAATTTTGAAGTGTTATGATTCCTACACGGGGGACCCAAATGGACATGAAAATTAATCGTAAGGATAGAGGACTTCATTATGATGCATTGTAAGGGGTTAAAAGAGATTTCTTAAATTAATTAAGGTCTCATATGCTTAGGTTTTTAAGCAAGGACAGCACAGTAAGGGAGTTTTAAGCTTGAACCGAAGGAAGGTCATTTTTGGCCAAGAGGTTCATGTAAGAAAGCAATGCATCCCAATAGTTTTAATATCTTTTTGGGGTTCGCTCATGCATTTTATGAGAGGAAAATATGGTTTTATGGCTGTAGGAAGCAAATGACCTTCTTGATACATTCAAACCTTACTTCAAGTTCAAGAGGTTGAAACCAAGGGATTTATAGTAATCAAGGTGAGTAGTTAGCCTCTTGTAGTAAACTATTATGGTATATGTATGAATGATGTAATGGTGTGAATATTATGTTTGATGCATGTGCACTTTTGTACGTGAATGGACGTTACAATGAATGAGATTGTTATGGAAAGCCATGTTAAATGAATTATTTTCAGTTTTTTTAAGTACAAGTAACTGCAAGGTATGTTAAGTATGATGACAATTTGTTAAGTGCAATGAATGCCATGATGAAATGCTTTTATAGATAATTTTATAGAAAGTATACAAGTACTATGATATTTAGAATGTTTTATGAAATTTTAAAGGTATGGAAAGCTTAATATAACTAATGTTATGATGAGTGGACAACATGCACTGTATATTGTTTTTACATGTTAGAAATTATCTACATGATTAGATTACCTCAAGAATATGTATATATGACTACTTGCCCCACAACTTATAAGACTTGTTAGAACAAGTTAAAAGCAGATTTGCAAACAAGTTCACTACCAAAGATATACTATAACTCAAGTAAAGTACAACAAGACTTGTAGGCAGTAGCCTTCAAATTTTATCAAACAAGGAATAAAAGGATGACACGGAAAGAGGGTAAATCAAAAAACTAGGTACCCTTTTTAAACATGATCTAACTATTATGGACAGCAACACATAAGAAGTGTTGTAGTACATGAGAAACATTAAACATAACAATGTCAAACAAAAATATGATACAGCAAATGTAATATCTTCATGAACATGTTAGAACAAATATGGACCGCAAGTTTTAAGTACATATTATATAGAAAGAACATCTTAGAAAATCAGTCTAGGAATTCAAATACATCATGGTTAAGTGACGACAAATGAAAACATCTGTTGAGTCAAACAAGTGGCAAGATACAGGAGCATCTGGTGAGCCAAACATGTGACAATAAATGGAAGCAACTGTTGAGTCAAATAAGTGACAAGATACGGGAGCATCCAGTGAGCCAAACAAGTGACAATAAACCAAAGCAGCCGTTGAGTCAAACAAGTGGCAAGATACAGGAATCCGGTGAGCCAAACATGTGACAATAAATGAAAGCAGCCGTTGAGTCAAACCAGTGACAAGAAACAAATGCATCTAATGAGTCAAAGCATGATGTATAATTAACAAGAAACGAAAGCATCTGGTGAGTCCAGATATATTAATAGATAGAAAAAATTTCATCTAACCCCCAAAAACTATATCAAATTCGATCTAACCCCCAACAATTTCAAAAGTCTCATCTACCACCCAAAAAGTTTTCAAATGTCTCATCTACCTCCCAAAAATTTTCCACCGTTAGTCAAAGAGACCCCACCCGTTAGTAGAGCTCCGTTAGTTGCAAATATTAGGACAATATTACCCTTATTCCAAAGGTAAAAGGCCGTAATGCCCCCAAACTAAAAAACACCTTTACCTAAAACCCAACGACGGTGAGTTGCAGAGAATGGTTTTGTTTGAAGGAAGATGAAGAAGCACTTGTTTTGTACCTGAGAATAGCTATCAAATCTCTCAGAAGGGATTTGTTCGCGAGTCTGAAATGTCCGTTGATGAGTCGATTAAGCCAGAGAGGTCTTGATGCAGGTCTCTAATCGAAATGGGAGAAAATTGGGCGATTTCTAACTGGAGATTATGAATACCTAGATGTGATCGTAGAAGGAAATCGATACTTGGTGGAAGTGTCATTGGCAGCTGAATTCATGATTGCTCGACCGACAGATGAGTATCTGTCATTGCTGAAGGTGTTCCCTGTAATTTTTGTTGGAAAACCAAAGGAGCTGAATTCACGATTTCTCCAGAAACGCTAGTTTCGGTGAGAATAAACCTCCTGAGATGCCTGAAATTGCCGAGCTTTCCAGTCAGAGTCCCGACCATAGATGGATTTTCGATGAACACAAGTTCTTCTAAGGTAGAACCCAAGGTTGAGAGGAACCCAGGGAAAGAAACCTGGGTTTCTGTGAAACATCTGTAGAAGAAAATCTTGCGGAGATAGATGAAGGAGGAGAGTCAAGGGGAAAGCATGGAATTAAAAGTGCAAGGAGGGTTAAGAGAGAAATCTGAAACGTAACCGAAGTTGAGCTCTGTGATGTGAGGCGTAATGGTACCATTTTTGTCTAAGAAATAGTCACAGACGATGCCATGAGGAGCTGAGTTGCAGAGGTCGTCAAGGAAGAGAGATCGCCAATCAATGCTGGAGTTGATTGAATCCAACACTTGATATTGAGATTCCTGCTCATCGTATTAGAGGGAAGTAGAAGAGACAGAGTATGCAGCGATGAAGCAGAGGACAAGAAGACAGAGGAGAGCTATAGAACGTGTATCCTTCCTGTAAATCTCATCATGGTCTATATCCAGTGAAATCATTTTCTAGAGATGGGTTTCACATCTTATTTTACCCAGAGCATGTCACCAAGTTTCGACCATATTTTTCGACCGAAAATATGGTCGAAACTGAAATTTTAGCCGAATTTTTGTATTTTTGGCACCAAGAGCACATCTCGTTTCGTATAGACCAAAAATCGAAACATTTCGGCTGAAATCAAAAATTTCAGCCAAAATTTGAAATTATGGTCGATACCCAGTATCGTTTCGGGTTAGCTAAAATCCAAAATATTTCGATCGAAATTCTTAACTATTCCCATAACTCAATGTTTTATTTTAATGTTTTAAAGTTTCATTTTAATGTTTTAAAGAAAGGACAAATTAGTAACTTTATCTCATTTTAATGTTTTAAAGTTTGAATTAGAAAGGGTAGAAATGTCTACTCATATGTTCAGTCCATTCTGTCAGTTAAATGGGGCCGGTTAGAATATCTGGAAACCATTGGGTAGTAGATCGAATTTGACATAGTTTTTGGGGGTTAGATGAAATTTTTTCTAATAGATAAATACGTCATGAAATGTAATAGTCGACTACAAGAAAAATAGCATGCAAGTCCATATAGATTATGAAATAGTCAAGTGTATAGTGGGGCAAGAGGTGGATACATCCATTGAGCCTAAATCAGCAACTAGTAGTCAAGTCAAGCAAGAACAAAAAAGACAAGACAACAGGAATGAATAAGACATATAAACATGAGAAGAGAAATAAACTACAAGCAAATAAATACATAGATCAGTATCATGGAGCTATAGGAAAACAAAGAGGTATACATGAGTGAGACTATGATCAAGTTATGATACCAAGACGAGAAACAAGAATGTGAAATATTAGCTAGTAAATAGCATTTATATAAATTACAGAACAAAGATAGTCTCCTTGTTTTATTACATGTTTGATATGATTTTTTATATGTATTCTTACCAAGTTGTTAGTTATTCACTGAGTTTCGACTCATCCCAGTTGATTTATATGTTTTACAGGTGATTACAACAAGTTCAAGGATAAGAGACAAACAATAGATGGTAGTCTAAGAGGATGTCAGACCTCTTGGCTAATTAAAGTATTTTGATTATGAATGTGAATGATGTAAGCTCCATGTCGTTGATATTTTAGTTGTGTGGGCAGCAGATTTTGTAGTAGGCCACGCCTTGGATATAATTTAAGTAATTCAGTTTATTTATGTAAGAAGTTTTGTTGCCACTAGTTTAATAGAATGTATGGTTTACGACTTTTGTTGTATGTTTTAAAGTATGAAAAATAAATCAAAGTTGTTTAAAGTATTGAAAATAGATCAAGGTTAATGGTTGATGAAATAGCAGGTATTATATGATGAGATATATGTTTGGACATGTATAAACATTTTTTTTTACAAGTTTAAACAAGCTTTCTATTGTTTTTATTTGACTAGTGATTCATTTCCCTTACCTAGGAAGGGGATATTACATTTGGGAATGTTCCTAACTTGCTCATGTATCCCTTGAGACTTTGTCTTTTGAGAATCAGGTCCAAAAAAGTAGTTCGAATGAGTTTTGTGTGATTAAAGGTTATGAATGTAGTTTATGCATGTGCTTCAATTAAATTCTTCACTCAAGTTGAAGTTTATGCTTGATAGATGGTTCAGATTCAATGTAGGGCTGTGGGCTATATTAGCCATAGTACCGTACTTGGGAATTCTCCCAAATTGCCTACATATTCCAGAGGTTGTAAAAATCAGGTACAACGTCATTCAAACAAGGCTTGTAACTATATTATCCTGTGGTACAGTATTTGGGGGTGTATCCCAAATTGTCTACATATTCTAGGGTTTACCCTAGAAATCAGGTATGACATAGTTTGTTCAAGGCTGTGAGGGTCAGATTTGGGATGTGTCCCAAACTCCTTCCACTTATCCATAGGATCTAGGGGGTGTGTCCTAGATTCATACCATTACTGTCAATAGGATCTAGGGATGAGACCTAAACTCTTACCGTTGCTGTCAATAGAGTTTAGGGGTGTGTCCTAAACTCCTACCATTGTTGTCAATAGGATCTAGGGATGTGTCCTAAACTCCTACCATTGTTGTCAATAGGATTTAGGGGTGTGTCCTTGGTTCCTACCATTGTAGTCAATAGCATTTAAGGATATATCATAAACTACTACCATTGTTGTCAATAGGATTTATGGGTATGCCGTAGGTTCCTACCATTGTTGTCAATAGGATCTAGGGGTGTGTCCTAGGTTTCCCACCCTAATTGTTGTGTTCTTTCCAATTTTTTAGGGTTTCTTATACTAATTGTTCTATACTTAATGCTTATGGCAAGTGTATCCTTCTTCTCTATTTGACAGTGTATCTCAATCCAAATATAACAATGTATATCAATCCAGATAAGGTAGTAAACATTCAATATAGCATGTGAGCATTCCAAATACAGTAATGAGCATGTGAGTTATTCCAAATATAGCGATGAGCATGTGTAGTAGACAGATATAGCAATGAGCATGTGAGTGTATGAGAATTCCAAATATGGCTTGTAAGTACAAGTCTTCTAAATATAGTAAGCATGTGAGCATTCCAAAACATAACAAGCATGTTAACATTCCAAAACATAGCAAGCATGTGATTACTCCAAAATAGGTAGATAATGTGAGTATGTAAGCTATAAATCAAATGGTGATGCTGATAAATGGTGGTAATGATGATTGGATGATGAATATGATGATCAGAAGATGCAATGGGTAGATCAGATGATGTAGATGATGATCAGATGGTATGATGAGAAGATCAGTGGTGTGAATGATGATCAAATAGTGTGATGGGTAGATTAGATGGTGTAGATCAAAGGTAGTGATGATCGGATGGTGTAGATCAAAGGTGGTAGTGATCGGATGGTGTAGATCAAAGGTGGTGATGATCGGATGGTGTAGATCAAAGGTGTTGATGATCGAATGGTGTAGATCAAAGGTGTTGATGATCGAATGGTGCAGATCAAAGATGAGGATGATCGGATGGTGTAGATTAAAGGTAGTGATGATCAGATGGTGTAGATAAAAATGGCGATGATTGGATGGTGTAGATTAAAGGTTGTAATGATCGGATGGTGTAGTTCAAAGGTGGTGATGATCGAATGGATGGGATGGTGTAATGGTGATCATATGGTGTGATGGTGGATCAGACTGCATAGATGATGATCAGAGGGTGTGATGGGCTGATCAGACGATATAGATGATGATTACAATGGTTTGATGATCCGATGGTGTGGGTGATGGACAGATCAAAGGTTGAGATGTGATCAAGGGTTGAGGTAGATCAGATCAAGGTTTGCATGTGGGTGGATGATCAAGGGTCATGAAGGATCAGATCAATGGTGGGCAGATTGATGGTTGTGATTAGGTTATGGGAGATCAATGGTTCAAGAAATAATTACCCTAATATGATCTACAAACTGATAATGAGAGATTAAAAACTGATATACAAGGATTAAATAAAATGTACATAATATGAATACTACAAACTGATAATGAGAGATTAAAAAAAAAAAATTAAATCATATACAAAGTAACCTGAGGAAAGAGAGCCGAGCTGATTCGAGCTTGTCCTAATAGAAAGGTTAATGATGAGGGTAGGAGCGACAGCAGGGTTGCCAAAGTGGCCGTGGGTTGTCGATGATGCTCGTGAATGAGTACGAAAGTAGCAGGTTGATGTGCTTCACCAGGTTGTTGCCGTGAGGGTGACAAGTGGTGGTGTGGGTGAATGGCCTCAGGTCAGGTTTGAAGGTAATGTGGTAGCAGGAATGAATGGTGGCTGCAGGTTGCAGTAAGGGTTCGGTGGTGGTTGGGCCAATGGTAAGGAGTGATTCAGGTAGGTTAGGCTTGCGAATCAGATAAGTTGTGTAGGGTGAGGATTGATTAAACTAACAAGTGGCATGGTGGGGTGCTAATGTTCAAATCTGGTTTTTTCTCCTTTTTCTCCTCTCTAAGAAAATCCCATAGTGGTGTTCGGTGGAGTGATTTTATATGCGAGGAAGCTGGATTGGTGTCAAATGGGAAGGGTATGGTTATGGTGATGGGTAGGTGTAGGGAGGTATGGTTGTTGGTGAGGGTGAGGGACTCAATGGAGGTGTTGAGTTGCAGGTGAGCAGTGGTTTTATGGTTGCAGCATGGGGGTGATGGGGTGAGGTGTCAATGGGGAGTGGTTGATCTACGGACAGTAGGGAGCTCATGGTTTTTCGGCTGGGCAGGTATGTTCAGCCATGGGTAAGGTGGAGTTGGGTGAGGTGTTGAGTTGTGAGAGATGTGTAGGTCAGTTGGTTTATCAGTTGGTGAGGGTGTAGTGTGAGCAAGTTGATAAAATGTGGGTGGCTGCTGTGTATGATATAGGGGTTCTGGTCTTGGTTTGGATAGGTAGGTAGTCGGCAGGGTGGTGAGATGGTGGTATGGCTTGTGGCTGGAGTCAAGCAGCTGGTGTGGGGTGTTCTCAGTTAGAGGTGGCAGCATGGGAGTATAGGTTGGTGGGTGTCGGTCAAGGAGGTGGTGTTGGTGGCTGCATGTTCATCTGGGTTGGTGGGTGTCGCTCAAGGAGGTGAGGGATGGGATTGGTCAGCGGTGGAATGGCTGTGCAGGTAAGGTGAGGTGGAGGTGGCAGCACCTCCTTTATTCCCTCTTTTTTTATCTCTCTCTTTCTCTCTCTATCTCTCTCTCTCTCTCTGTCTTTTTCTCTCCCTCTCTCTTCATCTCTCTTTGTTTTCTCTCTCTCTTCCTCTTTCTCTTCCTCTTTCTTCGAGTTCTCTCTCCCTCTCTCTATCTTTCTCACTTTCATTCTCTCTTTCTCTCTCTGCTTTTCTCACTCTCTTTCTCTCTCCCTTTTCCATCTCTCTTCTCGAATATATATATATATATATATATATATATATATATATATATATATATATATAAAGTACATGCACATGGGCTGACTTGACTTGGTTCAGGCTAGATCAAATAAGATTGGTCAAGGTTGATAGGGTTGGACTAACTTGGGTTGGACCGGGTCGAGCTAGACTAGGTTAGACTGGCTTCTCTATCTCTTTCTATCCTTTTATGAACCATTTTGGCTTGCAACTCTACATGGAATTCTTTAGCAATCTTTGTCCTGGATTTTCCATGTCCACTCTAAAGAGGACTAAAAATAGAGCACACTAGCCCTTGAATCGCTTGATTTGGACTTTGGATGATCAAGATATGAAGAACTGAAGTTTAAACGGGCATATCAGCTTATAACTTTGCATGGGATCTTTTGGCAGCCTCTGTCCAAGATTTTCCATGTCCACCTTGAAGAGCACTAAAAATGGAGAATAATGGCTCTTGAATCACTTGATTTAGATGTCAGATGGGCAAGTTATGAAGAACTGAAGTTTAAATGGACATATCGGCTTGCAACTTTGCATGGGATCTTTTGGCGGCCTTTGTCCAAGATTTTTCACACCCACTTTAAAGAGGATTGACAATGGAGCACATTTGTTACACCCAAATTTTGGTCTAACCAGAATGGTGTGATGAACCACCAATAAATCAACGGTTCAGTCAGGATCTCGCATAAGTCATCCCCACCATATCAAACCACACACACATTCCACATTAATAATTAGAGGTAATAAACAAATATGCAAAAGTCTTACAAATAATGAACTTAGAGTCTAATAGTGATAAATAAGTATTTAATCCAATTATCTCCAAACCACAAGACAAAAATAAATAATCAATTACATATCCGATGTTCAAATTATAACTAACCTTAAGCAAAAACATATTGGTTGCACTCGCATGATGAATCATGCGCATCTTCTTCAACGTCTACGTCCATCGTAGCAACGTGTCCATACGTCGGCGCATTAATATATTCTTCAACGGTAGGACTTGCATCATCAACTAAAAATATTCGACGTCGAAAGGGTGAACACACATCATGGCTCAGTGAGCGAACAAAACAATGCAACAAACATATGCATGCATTCAATCCATACCTTTGGTATGGTTTACAAGTTTACAATGTGCTATAGAAAGGTTTGGTGGCCGCCGCACCTCTATACACGAGTGTGTGAATCCGCCAATGGATCAAACACCATTGCCGTCCTACATGCACCCACCATGGAATAGAGATAGAGTTAAAGTGTCCGGATCAAACACCGCCAACACTTCCCCTGATGCCCTACCCATACCAACACGTAAGATCCTATTGGCGAGGGCTTGTAAACTGGGCTCGCAACTAACCAATCCTAATGTCAAACAGTGTATCCAAGGCCTCACCCCAGCATCCCTCAATACATCCATAGAGATAGAGCTAAAGCCCCCCCAGTAGAGTTAGAGACCACATGGTCTGAGACCACCTCCCCTGATGCGCTACGACGTAATAGTTCTACTAAGGTAATGGCGATACGACGATGTTAGTATGCAAGACTTGAGTAGAGATAGAGCTAGAGTCTGGTGACGAGGTCAAAGATCACCATGCCACCTCTTCCCCCTGATGCTCCACTCGCATCCAACACACCAACCACACACATACATTCACATGCCTATTCCTAACATCATCATCATCATCATATTATAAATGGAATTAAATATGCATGAACAATAATAGCAGGAATATTGGATGACATGTGAGATACAAATTACAAGCATACAAGCATAGAATCAATCATGGCATTGGACTTAATAAAAATAAACAGTTTGTTATTATCCAATTAGTTTAGGTCTTGTTCCCTCACCTGTTAGCAATTTGCGATGTCCTTCCAAGCCTTGAAATTCTCTTTGAATTGATGTAACAACCTAAAAGTTATATGAATTTAAGTTAAGGTTCATATGTAATATGTTATAGTCGTCGAAAATCAAAATAGAACACTAATAGATGTCTGATTAGTTCTATGGTCTCATGCTGTATCGACCTTACTATCTATGATCGATACCCTACGGTCGCATTTGGTGCTACCGTAGCTGCAACCATATGATTTTTGAAATCTTCCCGAATGTCTATGGTCGATATTTTGGTCATACTGGTCATGCTATGGTCGACCGTAGCTGTGACCTTGAGATTTCTGGTCACAGTCTACATGAAATTCGAGTTCTTCCTGAGTTAATTTTTTCATTCTTCAATGGGGTTTATTCTAAGGTCATCCTATGGCCATCATTAGTAATTTCTTATCAACCCTAATCATCAAATTCACTCCTCATGGTTTTCCTTGGGATTTTCTCAAGAAAATCACATAGATCATAATAGGTGGATATTGCCTATCTTCCATAAAAGTCTTATTCCTCAAAGTTTACATCTACAGAGATGCGTTTCATACCTTTGCCTGTGATAGAGAGCCAATCTCTTCTCATCAAATTCCTCTCCTTGGCTTTTCTTCTTCTCCTTCTCTTCCTTCTCTTTCCTTCTCTTTCTCTAGGGTTTACTAATGTTCTAAAAGAGTGAAAAAGGGCTGATGGACGTCCTTTATATGGAGAAAAACTCTCCATATAAAGTCCTCTTTCAATTAGGAAAGCAATCCCTTAGTTTAAGAAAGTTTTCAAAACTCAGAGTCTGATCTGGGTTTTCACGGTCGATTATACGGTCGCTTAAACCGTCGACCGTAGGGTCGAAATCATCAATCGTAGGGTTTTGGATTTGAGATTTTTGGTTCCCTTCCTTATGGTCGACCATACCTACCCAAGCATGCAACCTTAGGTATGTTTTTAGTGTTTTTAACTCGATTCTCATACCTGGTTTGTGATCTATCTTCACACGCTCGGTCCACTTGGTCCAGGAATGATGGGAAGACCTGGCACGACACGATTAGACCAAGTTAGTAGAGTGCGGATCTTACAACTCCCCCCTCTTATATCAATTTCATCATCGAAATTTGCACATACCTTCCGAGTCGAATAGGTGAGGATATTGCTTCCACATAGCGTTCTCTTATTCCCATGTAACTTCTTTTACATTTTGGCTTCTCCAAGTAACCTTAATGTAGTAAATGTCGCGGTTACGAAGACGTTGCACCTTCCGGCTAGTGATCTCAAAAGGCACTACTTCGAACGTCAAATCTTCAGTCAAATCCGGTGGATCCATTGTTAATACGTTTGTTGGATCTCTGACGTACTTCTTCAGTAATGAGATATGAAATACATCATGCACACTTAACATGGATGGTGGTAGTGCTAACTGATATGCTACTTTTCCACATCTATCTAGAACTTCATAAGGTCCAATATATCTGGGACACAATTTTTCCTTCTGTCCAAACCTTTTCAAACCACGCATAGGAGAATTTTCAGAAAAACCTTATCACCTATGGCGAATTCGAGATGTCTGCATCGATTATCTACATATTTCTTTTGACGGTTCTGAGCTATTCGGACTCTTTCCTTGATAATGTCGATTACTCGACAAGTCTCTTCAACAAACTCTGGTCCAACAATACTCCGTTCTCCAACTTCATTCCAAAACAAAGGAGTTCGACATTTCCTACCATACAATGCTTCATAAGGTGACATCTGTGTAGTCGCTTGATAGCTGTTGTTATAAGCGAACTCAATCAATGGTAATTTCTCATCCCATGGTCCTTTGAAATCAATAACACAAGCTTGAAGTATGTCACACCCCAATTCCGTACTGTTCAGAATGGTGTGATGAACCGCTAATAAACCAACGGTTCAACCAGAATCTCAAATAGGCTGTGTCCGTTTGCTTAAACCATACACATCCACAACCATAATCAGAGTAAATACACAATAGCGGAAGTCTTAAATATTAAATGAACTGAGAATCTAAATGTGATAATCATAAATAAAATATCAATTATCTGTCATTGACTGAGACATAAGTAAATAAAATAATCAATTACATTCACTCAATAATCCAACTAAAACCTAATCGAAAACGCATGAGTTGTATTCGCATGACGAATCATGCGTCTCCATTATATCTTTTGCGTCCATCGCCGCAACACGCCCGAATGCAGGAGCACTCATATAATCTTCCACGATCATACCTGCATCATCAACTAAAAATATTCAAACTTGAAAAGGGTGAGCACACATCACGGCTCAGTGAGCAAACAAAACAATGCAACAAACATATGCATGCATTCAATTCATATATGTGGTCTAGTATATAAGTTTGCAATGTGCTAAAGAAATGTTCGGAGGCCGTCTCACCTCTATACACGAGTGTGTGAAGCCGCCCAATGAATATCGGCATTGCCGTCCCATATACACCTACCATGGAAACAGTGTACCCAATGGGTATTGGCATTAAAGTACTACATGCTCCTATACCAACACATAAGCCCCTATTGGCGAGGGCTTGCAAACTGGGCTCGCAACTAACCAATCCTAATGTCAAATAGTGTATCCAAGGCCTCACCCCAGCAGCCCTCAATACGTCCATAGAGATAGAGCTAAGGCCTCCCGGCAGAGTCAGAGACTAAACGGTCCGAGACCACCTCTCCTGATGCCCTACGACGTAATAGCTCTGCTAAGGTAATGGCGATACGACGATGTTAGTGGACAAGACTTGAGTAGAGATAGGGCTAGAGTCTCGTGACCAGGACACACCGTAATATCACGTCTTCCCCCTGATGCCCCACTCGCATCAAATACACTAACCACACACAAACATTCACATGCCTATTCCTAACATCACCATCATTATCATGTTATAAATAACGAAATTAAATATGCATGAACAGTAATAGCAGGAATATTGGATGACATGTTAAATGCATAATACACACATACACGCATAGAATCAATCATGGTATAAGACTCAATAAGCAAAAATAGCTTTTTATTATCCAATTAGTTTAGGTCTTGTTCCCTCACCTTTGCTTGAGTGTAAATCCTCTTTCAAGCTTTAAGAATCACTTTTGTATCAATAGAAAAACCTAACAAGCCGATAGATTTTAGTTAAAATTCATTCCGACAATTTTAGGCTTGCTGTTAAGCTAGGTCGCAGGATGGGTCGCAGGTAGGGTAGCAGTTTTCTGTGACCCCAGGGTATAGGGTCGATGCTAGGTCAGATGTTTCATCGACCCTAGGTGCGGCTGTAGCTTCCCTAGACTTCTCGAAAGCTAGGGGTCGATCCTGTGGTCTGGTAGGGTCGATTCCCAATCGACCCTACGTGCGACCGCACGTTGTTTGAGTCGACCTTATCATTCTACAATCTACTCTTTCAAGTTTGGGTCCTATGGCTTACTTCCACAGTCCATTCTATGCTTGTTCTATGGCTTAAAACTCAAGGTTACTTCCTTACTTGTCTACCATGATTCCCTCCATGGATTTCATTGAAATCTTTCCATCGATGGATGATTTGGGTTTCTCCTAGATCATACCCTCTTCATGAACTATTCTAAGGTCTTAAGCAATTCATGGAAAGCATATCGATACCTTAGGTTTGCTGAGATTTAGAGGTTTCTCTGAATTCTTCTCTTTAGTCTTCTTTTCCAACTTTCCTTCTCTTCTCCTTCTCTTCTCTTTCAATTAGGGTTTCAAAAGGAGTGAAAGAGGCTAAGGAATGTCCTATTTATAGAGAAAAACCTCCCAAAATAAGTCCCATTGAGATTAGGAAAGAATCCCCTTGAAATTTGGAAAGTTTCCTATATATGGTTTCTGTCGGTGATCCTAGGGTCGATGAGGGGGTCAGAGATCCCGTCGACCCTAGAGTCTAAATTGTCCGACCCTAGGTCTAAAATTCAGGGGTCTGACTTCCCTATGAGGTGGGGTCGACCCTGCCTATTTGGGTATGCGACCCTACCCCCTATTTTACTGTTTTTGGGTCAGTTTAATACCTGGTCTCGTTATTTCCTTCACGTACTTGGTCTATTTGGCTCGACCATGATAGATAGACCTGGTACAAGGTGGTAAGACCGATTAGTTTGATACGGGTCTTACAACTCTCCCCTGCTTATAAAAATTTTATCCACAAAATTTGTACATACCTTCCGAGTCGAATAGATGAGGGTATTGCTTTCCCATAGCATTCTCTTCTTCCCATATGATTTCTTCTATATCTCTGCTTCTCCAAGTGACCTTAACATAATAAATGTCACGGTTGTGTAGTCGTTGAACCTTTCGGCTGGTGATTTCAGTTGGTGCTATTTCAAATATCAAATCATCAGTCAAATCAGGTAGATCTACTGTCAAAATGTGTGTTGGATCTCTGACATACTTCTTCAATAAGGAGATATGAAATACATCATGTACACTTGACATAGATGGTGGTAGTGCTAACTGGTAAGCCACTTTTCCACGTTTAGCTAGAAACTCATATGGTCCGACATATCTCAGACTTAGTTTCCCTTTCTGTTCGAACCGTTTCAAACCTCGCATAGGTGACACTTTGAGGAATACCTTATCACCTACAGCAAATTCAAGGTCTCGGCATCTAGTATCTGCATATTGCTTCTTACAATTCTGAGCCGTTCGTACTCTTTTCTTGATAATGTCGACTACTCGACATGTCTCTTCAACAAATTCTGGTCCAACAATACTACGTTCTCCAATTTTATTCTAAAATAGAGGAGTTCGACACTTCCTACCATATAGTGCTTCATAGGGTGACATCTGTATAGTAGCCTGATAGCTATTGTTGTAAGAACCATGTTCTAAAACCGGGTCTAAACCATGGTTTAATATGATGACAGGTGTCCCAATTATAATCGGACCGGAAGATGAAGCCGAGTGATGAGCCACTCAAATTTCAGGTAAGAAAAAGAATAAAAAATACCTAAAATCCATACCGGTCTCACTATACCGGTTGCAGTATAGTGCAACCGGTATGTGCAACCGGTATGGTATACCGGCTGAACTATACCGGTTGCGGGGTCTCCAACCGGTATGTGCGACCGGTATGCCTGACTCCGGCTGTAGACAGACTCCAGTGAGTCTGTCTCTCAGAATGGAAACTTGAAAAATTTCCATTCTGAGGAAAAACCTTTCATGGATGGTCTCCCTCTATTAATAGAGAAGGAGACACTCCATTGCTCCTTCTCAATACCCTGGCCGTCTGGAGAAGAACTGAGAAGGAGCAAGCAGGTGGAGGCCACCCAGGAAGGAAGATCACGCCGCCAACCGACAATGCCGGTAAGTGCTCTGTACTGTTAATAATGTTAGGAGATCGGATCGGAGCCACGAAGTGGCGCAATAATCCAAAAGGATTATAGTTTCCATTGTTCTTCCACATTCGAATCTAACCTAGTATTGATACGGTATAGCCGAGATCCGAAGACCACTAAAGGGTTTGGACCCTAGTAAAGGGTAGGGGAAACCCTAGAGACCTAACTATTAGCCGACAAGGAGGGGAGATCCGAGATCTCGCTCTCGGATCCAAACCGCGGGGTATACCGGATGGACTATAGGTCCAGCGGTATGGCCTTGCGGTATATACCGCAGGCACATATAGGTCTCACTCAGTGAGATCTGAGTGAGACCGGTAAAGTGCAACCGGTATATACCGGTCGCACATACCGGTTGCAGTATGGGCAATCGGTATAGTGCCACCAGTATACATACCGGTGGCACATACCGGTCTCACTATGCTGAGAGCGGTACCTGCAACCGGTATGGGTTTTCGAGCCTGGTTTGCTTGGCCAAACCTGGTTTCGACCCCTGCAACTTTAATAAATGAATTCTAACATAAATATGTGATTATGTAGGACCTGTAGACACTGTGAGTAAGCTCTCTGATGCAGAACAGGATCAGTATCACGCGTCAGGTAAGGAACAAGACCCCAAACCTAAATAACTAAATAACAGTAAACCTTTGTGAAATAGTTTGTATCTGGAAACATATATTGCTTGATGTCTGTGCATTTCACATGCCATGTAGTCGTTTCATTTTTCTTATTATAATCATGCATTTCATATGCTAGGATTGTTGTATGTTTAGGCATGTGTATGTTTTGGTTAGTGTGTGGAATGTGAAGGGGATGTGCCCTCGATATATCCACAGCTAACACTTTTCTTGTATCGCCTTTACCTTAGCAAACTCAGTGCGAATAGGGTATCAGGGGGAGGACGTGGGATTGTGGTTCTTCCTGCCCACCAGACTCGAGCCCTATCTCTATGTCATAGGGGGTTGTGCTGGGGTAGGGTTATATAGTCTTTACCTTAGCAGACTTGGTGCGAATAAGGTATCAGGGGGAGGACGTGGGATTGTGGTTTTTCCTGCCCGCCAGACTCGAGCCCTATCTCTATGTCACAGGGAGCTGTGCTGGGGTAGGGACATTGATACTGTCTTGACATCTAGGACTGATTAGAAACGGAACCCACTTGCAAGCCCTTGCCAATAGGGGTTTAGGTATTGGTACGGTATGGGGTATCAGGGGGAGGACGTGGGATTGTGGTTCTTCCTGCCTGCCAGACTCGAGTCCTATCTCCATACCGGAGTGAGTGTTGTGGGGCAACAGCAGTAGTGTGGTAGGTGCCTGACTGTTGGGTGTGCTCACACTCTCGTGCATGGAGGTGCGGTGGCCGCCAAACCTTACCATAGCATATTTGCAAGTTATACCTGGCCCAAATTGTAATGTTATCTCATGCATATTGTACTGTTGCATTGGTCTTGTACTTACTGAGCTAAGTTCTGAGCTCACCCAAATATATATATATATTTCTTTTCAGATCTTGATGCAGTGTATACGGTGGAGGACTTCATGACTGCTCCAGCATACGGTACTGTTACTGCCATTGATACCTAGGCAGAAGAGGACGAGCATGATGCGTCATGCGAGTGCTCGTTCTGTGTCTACTCTCAGTGACTTGGATTATTTTCGGTTAAGCTTTGTAATAAATATTATTTAATTTTGATGGATGATGGAATAAATTGGGTATTTATTTGAATTACAAATTAGTTCTCAGCTCATTTATTTATTTCCGCTGCTATGTATTATATCTCTGTTTTTGTTAGACTGCTTGAGAATGATTGGTTGACACGGTCTATTGAGATCCTGGTGTGAACCGTGGCTTAGAACCTGTTCACTCACACTTCTGGTTCATCCGGAATTGGGGTGTGACAACTTGGTATCAGAGCTATAGGCTCTGTCCAGTTAATCATTCTGCATCTAACTGTGTCCAATGAGCTGAGTTAGGAAAATTAAAAACTTTAATAAGAACACACCATAAGCTTGTTTGATGCCTGAGACTTAAGAAAGATGCATAATATACATATAATGGAAGAACAATTATACGCATTGAAGAATTTAAAGGAAACAAATTAGTCATTTCATAAAATCTTCTTTAAGTACAAGTTAACAACGGAGTACAGTCCACAAGTCGGACAGTTACTCTAGTAACAAAATAAAATACATGAGAATCAAATAAAACTACATCTGCCTAAGGTGGTGTAGCAGGCCTGGATGGTACTGGGTCTGCAATATCATAGTCTCACTCGTACACCTCTCTGAGCCAATGAACCTGGTCCTGTGTGACCCGTAGGCTACGAGCTAAACGCCCTAACTCCTGACCCATCTCACGTTGAGAATCCATGAGTCCTCTCTGGGTATCAAGAATGTCCCTCTGGGTATCAAGAATGTTCCTCTGGGTATCAAGGATGACTCTCTGGGTATCTCTGATCTCCGAAAACATGCTCGTCACAGGGTCCGAAGGGGGACGGGATGGTCCAGCAACTGAAGAAGGCCTGGATGACCTAGTAACTGGAGAAGGCCTAGATGGTCCAGCCACTGGAGAAGGCCTAGAAGGTCCTACAACTGGAGAATGCTGGGGTGTAGGTGCTGGGATGTCCTCCATGTGTGCATCCCCATCATCTCCCATCTCGGCTGCCTTTGCTGCTGCTGCAGCTGCTGCTACTGCAAGGGCTGCATGGTTCCTGGGTAGGAGGGGACGAGCCTGTAACTCCTCGTCACTGAGCTCTAGATCATCCAACTACATCTTATAGATGGCCTCGGCATCTATATCAGAACTCATGGTGATCTCCCCAGCCAACTCACCCCGCATGTCCACACCCAGATGCTATAGCAAAGCTGTGATCAACCTACCATATGGGAGATTGCCCGACACATTAGGCATGGCTGCGAAGATCATAATCCGCCTAATCAAATAAGGCAAACAAACCCGTTGCTGAGTATCCACACAATAGGTGAGGTACTGAGTCAACTGGGACAACTCGCCATAATGTCCACTCTGGGGAACAATGTTATGTTGAATAATCCGGCAGAAAAGGCGAGGTTGAGGACATAGGTTGGAAGCCAGCATAACTCTACCAAGCAACAAGATCTGTGCTGCAATGGCTGCCCGCAAGTCCTCAGTGAGATACCCTTTGGCTCTGGGCGGAGAATAAATGAGTTCCCCATCATTAGGAATCTCTAGAAGGGCAGCTAACTCGGTGACGTTAAATGAAATCATCTCCCCTTTCACATAGCTGGTGATGCGAAGATCTCTAGCGTGCTCCCAATCATCTAAATCACCCTCCACCTCCAGGTTGGTGAAAAACAATTTTACCAGGTTGGGACGAGTAGTCTCCCTATACTAGAGGGGTAACCAACCTACTATCCCAAAAGCAGACTCCACATCAAAGCGGTGAAGATGCTCCAAGTTGACAAAACGGCCTGATTCGATATGTTTTCCTCGAAACCATGTCGAGCGTGAAAAGGCCGCCTCCGACCGAAAAAACCTCTCATCATATAAGACAAGAGGGAGAAGTGGCCTGTGCATACCGGGCATATATGATTGTTTACGCGCTCCACGCCGATTAAACATAAAGTATCTGTTAAACAAAGAACAAGAGTCAGTTAGAGACAAATTCAGAAAAATTTCGACAGTATAACAATAGAAAATGGTGAAAAAACCTAAAAAACACGCCCAATATGAATGGGATAACTTATTGTGATAGTACAATGCTAGCATAGGTCAAACAATTTCATCAAAGCAAAGAAATGGAGGTATAAAAACAAAATTTGTCAAAAATCTCGAAAAAAAAAACCTAGAAACCTAGGTTAAAAAGTCAAAATTTGTAGGTTTCCTTTAAACCAACCGATAAAATCTCGAATTGGTTGAGGGGTTTTGCACATTTAGACCCCTAAAACACTTCTCAAGCAAAGAAAGAAGTTTTCTATGGGTAGAAACTTCCAAATCAAGAAAAACCTAGATTTTGGTATAAAAGACGATGAAAAATTTCTAAAAAAGAGAGAAGAGATGTATGAGCTTACCTAAGAGACGAATTGGCACACTAGAATGAGGTGGAAACAATCTTAGGAGCACCGGATGCACTGTAGAGACTCGGAGACTCAGAGAGGAATCGCCACCGGAGTAAACTCAAAAAGGAAAAGTGAGAAATAAAGCCAAAATCGTGATTTTTAAAGGGATTTTGGCTATACCGGTCGCGCATCTGTGCTGGAGAGTGCGACCGTTATCTCCCTGCGGTATGGTGCGACCGTTTCCAAACCGCAGGGTATACCGGTTGCACATAGATATGGGGTGTGCGACCGGTATCTCCCCTGCGGTATAGTGCAACCGGTATGTGCGATCAGCTACACCGGTCTCACTTTAGGAGAGACCAGTACTGCTACTGGAACCCTACAGAGAGGGGCAATACAAAACCATCCCAATAGTTGGTTGAAACTTGATCCTAGACCTCACGCTTGCATAATAAGACATTGTAAATGTGGAAAATTTCGACAAAATAATTGAAAATTTTTGCTTGTTATTTTAACCTGTCAATGAATACCTGTGCTGCATATGTTGAGACTAAATTATTGGAATAACTTTCTAAGTTGTGCTGTATGTTTCCATGTATTCAGATATCGTACAGGAAAAAATTAAATTGCTTCAATGGTGGGAGGAAATGGACGTAGAGTTCATCGCAGGCGCCGACACTCCAGGGCGCCTACCATGGATAGAAGTTTAGGAACAGAAAACTCAGAAGAAAATGCCGAGAGGGTGAGAGGGGAAGAACTCCACCCCCTAAATGACACTGAAGATATGGTAAAGGAAAATGAAGAAGGTCCATCACAGGGACAACCTTCTTCTAGCTCTGAGACAATGATGACAAATTTGGTCACTAATATGGAGGCCCAGCAGAAAAAGTTTTTCGAGGAAATGCTAAAAATGTTTAGGCCACCTGGGCCTGTGTCGACACCTACAAACATGCCATCCACAAATGTTGAGAATGTTCAAGCAGCACCAGTAGGGGTTAGCACAGTTAATGAAGTACCACCACAACATGATCAACCCAACACAGTACCCCAACCAGTTACAGGGACGCCAGTTCACAACCAATATCAGGGGGGGTATCAGTATGAGAATCAGGGTGTATACTATGGTGGGTATCAGGGAGGAAATCAGGGAGGCTACCCATATCAACCACAATGGAATGGACAGACACCATATGAGCAGGTCCCTTATGCTCAGAGTAGCCTATCCAGGGCCATGGATGGATTCTTGAAGCTCAAACCACCTACCTTTACAGGAAAGTCAGGGAAAACACTATGGCCAGCACAGTGGATAGCTGAAATAGAGAAAAACTTTCGGCTACTGGATTGTCAGGATGGGGACAAAGTGTTATATGCCACCCATATGCTGAAAGAAGAGGCCAATGGGTGGTGGAGCTCTACCAAGTCGTACCTGGAAACCAAGCATCAAATTATCACTTGGCCCATATTCAAGGAAGCATTCTTTGACAAGTACTTCCCCAGGAGTTTTCGTGATCAGATGGAAAGAGAATACCTTAACCTGCAACAGTCACAGATGACAGTGGAAGCCTATCAGCAGAGGTATGAGGAGTTATTCTTCTTTGCCCCAACCAGTATGCAGGAGGAAGCAACAAAGACTCATCGTTTTACCATGGGTCTTTGGGGTGCTATCCGAGAACATGTATTGGGTCGGGGAATGAACATTTATAATGAAGCGGTACAGGTGGCTCGGGTCATTGAGTCAAGTCAGAGAGAAAGTTTCATTGCACAAAGTAGGGGTCTGAAGAGACCTAATCCTGAGATCCAAGGTGGAAGAAACAATAGGCCATACCATCCATTCAGGCCACCAACTAGCACCGTGCCTCCCAGACCGGCTCTTGCAATGCAATCACAGACAACGGGGTCGAACCCTAACGTGAAGTGCTACAATTGCCAACAGGTGGGGCATTATGCCAGGACATGCCCACAACCAAAGAGGGAGCAACAACAAGGCAAGGTGTATGCTGTTACAATAGAAGAGGCAGCCGCATCACCAGATGTAGTTACAGGTATGATTTTATACTTGTTCCTTAATTGTTGCATTAATTGTTTGTGCATTTGAAACTAAGGTAAAATTTGAACAAAAACCTCAGGTACAGTAAATATAGCAGGGGTACCTGCAAGAGTCCTGTTTGACTCCGGGGCCACCCATTCTTTTGTATCCGTATCATTCGGGAAAGGACTAGGTCAATCCATCAAGACTCTACGACCAAGTCTGCTAGTTCGGTCTCCCATGGGAATGGAGGTGGTGTTAGAAGAATATTATGGTCCTTGTCTAGTGCATATTGAAGGGCGAGAATTGGAAGCCAATCTAGTCCAGCTAGAGATGTCAGATTTTGATGTGATTCTGGAAATGGACTGTTTATCTAAACACTCGGCGAACCTGCTATGTGACGAGAAGAGGTTGATATTCAAATACATTGAAGGGACTGAGTTTAACTTTAAAGGGGCTAAGTTGCCTAGGAAGAGAAAGCTCATACTCTCAGCCTTAAAAGCAAAGAAGTGCCTTGAAAAAGGGGGAATAGGATACCTGGTATCAGTGGTGGATGTGACCGCTGACATGCCAAAAATGGAGGACATCAAGGTAGTACAGGAATTTCCTGATGTATTTCAAGAAGACCTACCCGGGTTGCCACCAGACAGGGCTACTGAGTTTGTGATAGACCTACTACAAGGGGTGGCACCTGTGTCTAAAGCACCGTATAGGATGGCTCCTACCGAGTTGAAAGAATTAAAAACTCAGCTGCAATAACTGCTAGACAAGGGATTTATAAGGCCTAGTATCTCACCTTAGGGAGCACCTGTGCTCTTTGTCAAGAAAAAAAGATGGTAGCGTACGTCTCTGTATGGACTATCGTGAATTGAACAAGCTCACTATCAAGAACAGGTACCCACTACCAAGGATATATGATTTGTTCGATCAATTACAAGGTTCAAGTGTATTCTCGAAGATTGATCTGAGATCAGGGTATCATCAGCTCAAGATTAAGGAAACAGACATCCCCAAAACAGCTTTCAGGACGCGTTATGGACACTATGAGTTCCTAGTAATGTCCTTTGGGTTGACTAAGCACCTGCATCCTTTATGGAGTTAATGAACCGGGTATTCCATGACATGCTTGATACGTCGGTTATCGTATTCATCGAGATATTTTAGTATACTCTAAGGACCAGGAGACGCATGCAGTACACCTAAGAGCAGCGTTATAAAGACTGAGAAGAGAAAAACTATATGCAAAATTCAAGAAATGTGAATTTTGGTTAAAGGAAGTGGCCTTCCTTGGTCACGTGGTTTCTGCTGAAGGAATTAAGGTCGACCCCAGTAAAATTTCAGCCATTGTAGGATGGGAGGCGCCGAAGACAGTTGCTGAAATTCGTAGTTTCCTGGACTTAGCTGGATACTACAGAAGGTTTGTGGAAAATTATTCCAAGATTGCTGTTCCACTCACCAGATTGACCAAAAAGGGGGAGAAGTTCATATGGACCGATGAATGTGAGAAATGCTTCCAGACGTTGAAGTCAAAACTGGTATCAGCACCTATATTGACTATTCCAGCCCCAGACCATCCATTTACATTATAAACAGATGCTTCAGGTCCTGGACTGGGTTGTGTGCTGATGCAAGGAGAACAGGTGATAGCCTATGCCTCAAGACAGCTGAAAGAGCATGAGAAGAACTACCCTACACATGACCTAGAATTGGCAACGGTCATTCATGCTATCAAAACTTGGAGGCACTACCTGTATGACGAGAAATTCCAGATTAAGTCTGACCACAAAAGCCTGACATATCTGTTCACCCAGAAAGACCTGAACATGAGGCAGAGGAGGTGGCTTGAACTACTCAAGGACTACGACTGTGACATTCAGTATCATCCTGGTAAATCTAACATTGTAGCTGATGCACTGAGCATGAAATGGGCATTGAACCCTGAAGCAGGACCAAGTACAAATGCAGTGTTGTGCACTGCTGTTTCTGGTTCATCAGATGATGAAGAACAACTCTTAATAACGTCAGTAGATGATCCTATTGAGCAAGGATTGATACACCAGTTTACCTTAATGTTTGCAGCATTGAAGATTTTGCCCGACCTGAAGGAAGAATTAAAGGCAGCCGTCTTACAGGACCCATACCTCAGGACAGTTCAAGAGGATTTGGAAAAGGGTCGAGCCAATCCTGATTTTACTCTAGATGCAGACAAGGTACTCAGATATCATGGGCGTTTGTGCATACCTGAGGATGAAGATCTGGAAATCCGAAATCGGATTATGTTGGAAGTTCACTCCACCCCATATTCAGAACACCCTGGAAGCACGAAAATGTACCACGACTTGAAAAGGTTGTACTGGTGGAGGGGTATGAAAGCTGATGTGGCCCGACATGTATTTCAATGTTTAAACTGTCAACAACTCAAAGCAGAAAGACAGAGGCCTGCAGGATTACTACAACCATTACCTGAGCCAGCATGGAAATGGGATTGTATAACCATGGATTTCGTCACTGGCCTACCTATGACTCCGAGGTCAGTGAATGCAATATGGGTAATTGTAGATCGCCTCACCAAGACAGCCAGATTTATCCCTATCAAACCACAATATACTATGGATAGGTTGGCAAGGTTGTACGTGGACAATATAGTCAGGCTCCATGGGGTTCCAGAGAGTATTGTGTCTGATCGAGATCCACACTTCACATCTAAGTTCTGGGAAGGACTTCAGAAGGCAATGGGGACGAAACTAAAGTTTAGCACAGCTTTCCACCCTCAAACTGATGGTCAGTTGGAGAGGACCATTCAGATTCTAGAAGACATGCTTCGGGCATGTGCTATCGACTTCAAGGGGGCTTGGGATGAGAAGCTTTCACTCATTGAGTTTGCCTACAACAACAACTACCAGTCTACGATCCAGATGGCCCCATATGAGGCCTTATATGGCAAGAAATGTCGGACACCTTTATTATGGGATGAAGTTGGAGAAAGACGGATCGTAGGACAAGAATTTGTGGAAGAAACCTGCAAGGTAGTAGATCTAATCAAGAACCGAGTAAAGACAGCTCAGGTGCGTCAGAAGCACTATGCTGATAACAGACGACGGGATCTTGAATTCATGGTTGGGGACAAGGTGTTCTTGAAGGTGTCACCAGTAAGGGGCTTGAAGTGGTTCGACAGAAAATAAAAATTGTGTCCTAGATATGTGGGACCATATGAAATTCTATCCCGATGCGGCAAAGTAGCCTATCAACTCGCATTGCCACTAGCGATGTCTAGTGTCCACGATGTATTCCACGTGTCCTTACTGAAGAAGTACGTGAGAGACCCCTCACACATTCTTGTTGCAGACCCCCCAGATTTGACAGAAGACTTAACCTTTGAGGTGGTGCCAATCCAGCTCATTAGTAAAAAGGTACAACAACTTCGAAGGCGAGCTATCCATTATGTCAAGGTAGTTTGGAAAAGTCAGGACGTAGAAGAAATTACTTGGGAAGAGGAGGATGCCATGCGACAAGCGTATCCCCATCTTTTCGACTCTGAAGGTACGTGCAATTTCGGGGACGAAATTTCTTTTAAGGGTGGGGGAATTGTGAGACCTACATGCAAATTTCGGGGAAAAAATTTCTTTTAAGGGTGGTAAAGTTGTAAGAACCATGTTCTAAAACCGGGTCTAAACCATGGTTTAATATGATGACAGGTGTCCCAATTATAACCGGACCAGAGGATGAAGTCGAGTGACGAGCCACTCAAATTTCAGGTAATAAAAAGAATAAAAAATGCCTAAAATCCATACCGGTCTCACTATACCGGTTGCAGTATAGTGCAACCGGTATGTGCAACCGGTATGGTATACCGGCTGCACTATACCGGTTGCGGGGTCCCCAACCGGTATGTGCGACCGGTATGCCTGACTCCGGCTGTAGACAGACTCCTGTCTCTCAGAATGGAAACTTGGAAAATTTCCATTCTGAGGAAAAACCTTCCATGGATGGTCTCCCTCTATTAATAGAGAAGGAGACACTCCATTGCTCCTTCTCAATACCCTGGCCGTCTGGAGAAGAACTGAGAAAGAGCAAGAAGGTGGAGGCCGCCCAGGAAGGAAGAGCACGCCGCCAACCGACAACGCCGGTAAGTGCTCTGTACTATTAATAATGTTAGGAGATCGGATCGGAGCCACGAAGTGGCGCAATGATCCAAAAGGATTATAGTTTCCATTGTTCTTCCTCATTCAAATCTAACCTAGTATTGATACGGTATAGCCGAGATCCGAAGACCATAGAGGGTTTGGACCTTAGTAAAGGGTAGGGGAAACCCTAGAGACCTAACTGTTAGTCGACAAGGAGGGGAGATCCGAGATTTCGCTCTCGGATCCAAACCGCGGGGTATACCGGATGGACTATAGGTCCAGCGGTATGGCCTTGCGGTATATACCGCAGGCACATATAGGTCTCACTCAGTGAGATCTGAGTAAGACCGGTAAAGTGCAACCGGTATATACCGGTCGCACATACCGGTTGCAGTATGTGCAACCGGTATAGTGCCACCGGTATACATACCAGTGGTACATACCGGTCTCACTATGCTGAGACCGGTACCTGCAACCGGTATGGGTTTCCGAGCCTGGTTTGCTTGGCCAAACCTGGTTCCGACCCTTGAAACTTTAATAAATGAATTCTAACATAAATATGTGATTATGTAGGACCTGTAGACACTGTGAGTAAGCTCTCTGATGCAGAACAGGATCAGTATCACGCGTCAGGTAAGGAACAAGACCTCAAACCTAAATAACTAAATAACAGTAA
This sequence comes from Protea cynaroides, assembly GCA_028583415.1. Taxonomy (NCBI): domain Eukaryota; kingdom Viridiplantae; phylum Streptophyta; class Magnoliopsida; order Proteales; family Proteaceae; genus Protea; species Protea cynaroides. The sequence continues at coordinate 50,778,905 of CM053276.1, forward strand.
ACCTTTGTGAAATAGTTTGTATCTGGAAACATATATTGCTTGATGTCTGTGCATTTCACATGCCATGTAGTCGTTCCATTTTTCTTATTATAATCATGCATTTCATATGCTAGGATTGTTGTATGTTTAGGCATGTGTATGTTTTGGTTAGTGTGTGGAATGTGAAGGGGATGTGCCCTGGATATATCCACAGCTAAAACTTTTCTCGTATCGCCTTTACCTTAGCAAACTCAGTGCGAATAGGGTATCAGGGGGAGGACGTAGGATTGTGGTTCTTCCTGCCCACCAGACTCGAGCCCTATCTCTATGTTGTAGGGGGTTGTGCTGGGGTAGGGTTATATAGTCTTTACCTTAGCAGACTTGGTGCGAATAAGGTATCATGGGGAGGACGTGGGATTGTGGTTCTTCCTGCCCGCCAGACTCGAGCCCTATCTCTATGTCGTAGGGAGCCGTGCTGGGGTAGGGACATTGATACTGTATTAACATCTAGGACTGGTTAGAAACGGAACCCACTTGCAAGCCCTTGCCAATAGGGGTTTAGGTATTGGTACGGTATGAGGTATCAGGGGGAGGACGTGGGATTGTGGTTCTTCCTGCCCGCCAGACTCGAGTCCTATCTCCATACCGGAGTGAGTGTTATGGGGAAACAACAGTAGTGTGGTAGGTGCCTGACTGTTGGGTGTGCTCACACTCTCATGCATGGAGGTGCGGTGGCCGCCAAACCTTACCATAGCATATTTGCAAGTTATACCTGGCCCAAATTGTAATGTTATCTCATGCATATTGTACTGTTGCATTGGTCTTGTACTTATTGAGCTAAGTTCTGAGCTCACCCAAATATATATATATATTTCTTTTCAAATCTTGATGCAGGGTATACGGTGGAGGACTTCATGACTGCTCCAGCATACAGTACTGTTGCTGCCATTGATACCCAGGCAGAAGAGGATGAGCATGATGCGTCATGCGAGTGCTCGTTCTGTGTCTACTCTCAGTGACTTGGATTATTTTCGGTTAAGCTTTGTAATAAATATTATTTAATTTTGATGGATGATGGAATAAATTGGGTATTTATTTAAATTACAAATTAGTTCTCGGCTCATTTATTTATTTCCGCTGCTATGTATTATATCTCTATTTTTGTTAGACTGCTTGAGAATGATTGGTTGACACGGTCTATTGAGATCTTGGTGTGAACCGTGGCTTAGAACTGGTTCACTCATACTTCTGGTTCATCCGGAATTGGGGTGTGACAATTTTTATACGCGAACTCGATCAATGATAGTTTTTCATCCCATGATCTTTTAAAATCAATTACACAGGCTCGAAGCATGTCTTCTAAAATCTGAATGGTACGCTCCGACTGTCCGTCTGTCTGAGGATGGAATGCAGTACTGAACTTCAACGTTGTACCCATAGCCTTTTGCAATCCTTCCCAAAACTTTGAAGTAAATCGTGGATCTCTGTCGGACACAATGCTTTTAGGTAAACCGTGTAGTCTGACAATATTATCCACGTACAACTTAGCTAACCTCTCCAGTGTATACTGAGGTCGTATAGCTATAAATCGAGCTGTTTTAGTCAGACAGTCTACAATCACCCAAACTGCGTCAACTACTCGGGGAGTCAATGGTAACCCGGTGATGAAGTCCATAGTGATGCAGTCCCATTTCCATGCTGGTTCTGGTCGCGGCTGTAACAGTCCTGCAGGTCTTTGTCGTTTAGCCTTCACCCTCTGACAATTTAGGCATTGAGACACGAATTTAGCTACATCTGCTTTCATTCCTCTCTACCAATATAATTTCTTTAAATCATGATACATCTTTGTACTTCCAGGATGTACCGAATAGGCGGTGGTATGAGCTTCCTTCATTAGTCGGTGTCTAATGTCCAAATTTTTTGTTTCAGGAACATATATTCTTCCTTTATACTTCAGTACCTTTTCATCGTCCAAGGCGAACTCAGGGATAGTCCTACCTTTTTCAATGTCCTCTTGTACCGTTCTTAGATAAGGGTCTAATTTTGTAGCAGCTTTCACTTCATCTATTATATCAGGTACAATCTTCAGTGTTGCAAACATATTTGAAATCCAATGAATAAACCCTTGGTTGGTTGATTCACCTGGTGCATCTATCACAAATTGCTCATTACCAAGATTGAATACTTTTCCTGTAGCACACATTACTGTAGTCGTGTTAATCTCCTCTTGGGATTTTATCATTGCTTTTCTATTCAGCGCATCTACAACTACATTAGCTTTCCCTGGATGATACTGGATATCACAATCATAATCTTTCAATAGTTCCAGCCATCTTCTTTGTCTCATATTCAACTCCTTCTGATTAAAGAGATAAGTGAGACTCTTATGATCTGATTTAATCCGAAATTTTTCTCCATACAAATAATGTCACCATATTCTTACAGCATGTACTATTGCCGGTAACTCCAAGTCATGAGTGGGATAGTTCTTTTCATGTGTTTTCAGTTGTCTTGAAGCATATGCAACTACTTGTTCTCCTTGCATAAGTACACATCATAAACCCAATCTAGATGCATCAGTGTATAAAACAAATGGTTGTCCTGGAATAGGAATAGTCAAGATGGGAGCAGATATCAATCTTGTCTTCAATGTTTGGAAACTGTTCTCACATTTGTCAGTTCAAATAAACTTCTCTCCTTTCTTAGTCAAACTGGTGAGCTGTCACACCCCAATTTTTCACCATTTAGAACGGTGTGATGAACCGCTAATAAACCAACGGTTCAACTAGGATCTCTAATAGGCTATGTCCATTAAAAATAAAATCATACACATCCACAACCATAATTAGAATAAATAGACAATAGTGGAAGTCTTATAGTAAATGAACTGAGAAATCTAACTATGATAACCATAATAAAATATCAAGTTATTGTTGTATCAACTGAGACATAAATAAATAAGGTATCAATTACATTCCCTTAATAACTCAAACAAAAATCTGATCGAATACGCATGAGTTGCACTCGCAGGAGGGATCATGCATATCCTCTAAGTCTTCAGCTTCCATTGCCGGCACGTGCACGTATACATGAGCATTCAGATAATCTTCGATAGAGGTACCTGCATCATCAACTAAAAATATTCGACGTCGAGAGGGTGAGCACACATTATGGCTCAATGAGCAAACAAAATAATGCAACAAACATATGCATGCATTCAATTCATATCTTTGGTCTGATAAATAAGTTTGCAATGCGCTATAGAAAGGTTCAGTGGCCGCCTTGCCTCTATGCACAGGGTGTGGAAGCCCACCCAAAGGTAACGTTTATTGTCGTCCCCATCCACCCTACCATGGAATAGAGATAGAGTTAAAGTGCTGAAGCCCGGCCTATGACACTTCCCCTGATACTCTACCTATACCAACACGTAAGCCCCTGATGGCGAGGGCTCGCAAACTGGGCTCGCAACTATCCAATCCTAATGCCAATCAGTGTATCCAAGGCCTCACCCCAGCATCCCTCAATACGTCCATAGAGATAGGGCTAAGGCCCCTCGGCAGAGTCAAAGACTACACGGTCCGAGACCACCTCCCCTCATACACTACGACGTAAAGCTCTGCTAAGGTAATGGCGATACGACGATGTCAATGGACAAGACTTGAGTTAGAGATAGAGCTAGAGTGCTGAGGCCCAGCCTATGACACCCCCCTGATACTTGCTCGCATCAAGCACACCAACCACACACATACATTTACATGCCTATTACTATCATCATCATCATCATCATGTTATAAACAATAAATTTAAATATGCATGAACAATAATAATAGAAATATTGGATGACATGTTAAATGCACATGACAAACATAACGCATAGAATCAATCATGGCATTGAACTCAAGAATAAAACAGTTTATTATTAACCAATTAGTTTAGGTCTTGTTCCCTCACCTTTGCTTGATTGTAGATCCTCTTTCAAGCTTTAAGAATCAAGTAAATATCACTATTATATCACTAGAAGACCTAATCAAGTCGATAGAATTTAATTAGAATTAATTCTGATTTTAAAAAGCTTCCTGTTAACTGGGGGTCGATGCCAGGGTCGGAGGTTCCATCGACTCTGGGTGCTACCACCCAGATTCTAGACTTCCTGAACACTGGCGGTCAGTGTTAGGGTCTGGTATGGTCGATTCTCCATCGACCGCCCGTGCGATGCCCCATGGGTTTAGTCAAAATTTTCATCCTACAGTCCATTCTTTCGTGTTTGGGTCCTATGGCTTGCTTCTATAATCCATTATAGTTTATTCACCTACATGGTTTTAACGATCTCCTCCATGGTTTTTCATGAAAACTTAACCATGGATGGAGGATTTGGGTATCTCCTAGATCATACCCTCTTCACTATCTATTCTAAGGTCTGTAGAATTACATGGAGATAGTATCCATACCTGAGAAGAATTAGGCTTATTTCTCTGAAGCCTTCTCTTTGATTTTCTTCTCTACTTTCCTTCTCTTCTCCTTCTCTTCTCCTTCTCTTCTCTTTCTCTCAATCCAATTAGGGTTCTAAAAGGAGTGAAAGAGGCTTAGGGACGTCCTATTTATAGAGTAGAATCTCCCAAAATAAGTTCCATTGAGATTAGGAAAGAATTCCATTGAAATTTGGAAAGTTCCCAATTTACGATTTCTGTCGGCAGATTGAGGGTCGATGAGGGGGTTGGAGATCCCATCGACCCCTGGTTCTAAATTGTCCGACCCCCGGTTAAAAACTCAGGGTCTGACTTTTATTGGGGGGTCCGACCCTGCCTAGCTGGGTGTGTGACCCTCCCCCCTATTTTTAGTGTTTTTGGGTCAGTTTAATACCTGGGATCGTGATCTCCTTCACGCACTTGATCCATTTGGCTCGACCATGATGGGTAGACCTGGTTCAAGGTGGTAAGACCGGATTAGTTCGATATGGGTCTTACATGAGCGGTACGGGGATCCTGGAGTAGTCTTCCACGAATCGTCAGTAATACCCAGCTAGACTTAGAAAACTTTTAATTTCTGCAACACTCTTCGGTGCTTCCCACTTCACAATGGCTTCAATCTTGCTAGGGTCCACTTCAATTCCTTCAGCGGATACAACATGGCCTAAGAAAGCGACTTCATTTAGCCAAAACTCACATTTTGTAAATTTGGCGTAAAGCTTCTCTTTCCGTAATCACTGCAAAGCTGCTCTTAGATTCATAATATGAGTTTCCTTGTCCTTGGAGTAAACTAATATATCATCAATAAATACAATGACCGACGTATCAAACATATCATGGAATACCCGATTCATAAGTTCCATAAAAGTTGCTGGTGCGTTAGTCAATCCAAAAGACATGACTAAAAATTCATAATGTCCATATCTCGTCCTGAATGCTGTCTTGGGAATATCATCGTCCTTAATCTTCAATTGATGATTTCCTGACCGAAGATCGATCTTGGAGAACACCTTGGCACCTTGCAACTGATCGAACAAGTCATCGATCCGAGGCAATGAGTATCGATTCTTAATTGTCAGCTTATTCAGTTCCCGGTAGTCTATACACAGTCGTACACTACCGTCCTTCTTCTTTACGAATAATACTGGCTCTCCCCATGGTGATATGCTAGGTCTGATGTAACCCTTGTCCAGTAGTTTTTGTAACTATACTTTTAATTCTTTCAGTTCAGTGAGAGCCATTCGATAAGGTGCTTTAGATACTGGTGCGGCTCCGTGTATCAGATCTATAACAAACTCTGTAGCTCGGTCGGGTGGTAGTCCTGGTAGTTCTTCAGGAAATACATCTGAAAAGTCACGCACCACATCAATATCCTCCATTCGTGGTGCTTCCTTGGTGAGGTCGACCACTGAGACTAGATACCCAACTCCTCCTTTATCGAGACATTTCCTAGCCTTTAATGCAGAGAGGATGAGTTTTCGTTTACAGGGAAGTTTGGTTCCCGCAAAACTAAACTCCACTCCTTCCTTGTCTTTAAATGTCAGCTTCTTTTCTGCACATAATAGATTTGCAGAATGCCGAGCTAACCAGTCCATTCCCAAGATGACGTCAAAGTCTGTCATCTCAAGTCAATTTAGGTTGCATCCAATTCTGTCCATCCATATGATTCGAACATTGTTAATAACACTCATCTAATACAACATCTAATCCAAAAGGGCTTGATCTAGCAAAATCTGGTATAAAGGTCTTAAGAGCACATCTAGCTCCTTAATCTCTTAGTTTTTCAAAGATTATTGCTTAAAATCTCATATATCCCAAAAAGCTCATTAGCTTACACCTTTTTTATCATTGTTTTTCTACCCTGATCTCTTTTTCATATACCTCGAAAAATATCTTGTGATTGTTACTTACTTTCTTGCTCATGCACTCTTTTATAGACATGACTATATCCATCTATTCAGCAATCTCAAAATAGATCCTCCATTTCTTCATCTGAGGTTCCTTGGCTATGGAATCTAATCTGAATTTAATCATTTTACTTTCCATAATTCCTTATTCACTAAACATTTTATCAATGGATGTCGAGAGATGTAAGAATCAGAATGTTTGTCCAAAAGCAATTCATTTTCTTCTTTCGAATTCAGGGTAATGATGAACACTTGCTTCTTTCTAATGAACTTAGGTTTAAAGGATCAGGAGTAAATCTGTGATAATCCAACTGGCATCAAAAGGTCGTTAAGTTGCACGGTGGTCCAAATACATGGAAAATGGAGGTTCTATAACTCTTAACCTCAAGGTTATAGGTTGTATCGAGTATATATATGCCATTGGTTAAGACATTATAGGAATAAATCTGGAGAAAGTTTTGGTACATCAATAAATCAGGTATAAAAACAAAAAGATGTACATTCGGAATGATTAACCTTGAAATGTTCATTCGGTTCATATCTCTATTCATGGTATCGATCATGGGAGTAGCTTAGATTGGTATAATCAGGACTAATTCTAAAGAAATAACATCTATAACTCCAATTGACAGGTTGAATCAAGAAGGTATTCTGTCAAGGTACGAGAATTAAAATTAGGTATGTGCATCCTCTATAATCATAAGAGTAAGTCAATAATGCACCGCATCCTGCATAAACCTATCTAGCTCTTTGGATGTTCTATATTCTACTCTTTTTACAGATTCCTTTTTCCATTTAATAGAAGTTTATGATTTTTCTCACCTGTCATCAAGGTTCCTATCTAGAGCATGACTGTTTTCCATCTTTAGTATAGTACATTATGCTCTTTAGTATTTAGTCTTAGGCATTAAACAAGTGCTTAGGGTGTGTTTTTATTAAAGCTTTTAAATTCTTCCTATCTCAGTTCAACGACTCAGTTAAGTGCAAATATACTGGTTTAATAGATAGGGCCTGAGAGCTCTGATACCAAGTTGTCACACCCCAATTCTGCGCTGTTCAGAATGGTGTGATGAACCGCTAATAAACCAACGGTTCAATCAGGTTCTCAAATAGGCTGTGTCCGTTTGCTTAAACCATACACATCCACAACCATAATCAGAGTAAATACACAATAGCGGAAGTCTTAAATATTAAATGAACTGAGAATCTAAATGTGATAATCATAAATAAAATACCAATTATCTATCATTGACAGAGACATAAGTAAATAAAATAATCAATTACATTCACTCAATAATACAACTAAAACCTAATCGAAAACGCATGAGTTGCATTCGCATGATGAATCATGCGTCTCCATTATATCTTCTGCGTCCATCGCCGCAACATGCCTGATTGCAGGAGCACTCATATAATCTTCCACGTTCATACCTGCATCATCAACTAAAAATATTCGAACTCGAAAAGGATAAGTACACATCACGGCTCAGTGAGCAAACAAAACAATGCAACAAACATATGCATGCATTCAATTCATATCTGTGGTCTGGTATATAAGTTTGCAATGTGCTATAGAAAGGTTCGGAGGCCGCTTCACCTCTATACACGAGTGTGTGAAGCCGTCCAATGAATATTGGCATTGCTGTCCCATATGCACCCACCATGGAAACAATGTACCCAATGGGTATCGACATTAAAGTACCACATGCTCTCATACCAACACGTAAGCCCCTATTGGCGAGAGCTTGCAAACTGGGCTCGCAACTAACCAATCCTAATGTCAAACAGTGTATCTAAGGCCTCACCCCAGTATCCCTCAATACGTCCATAGAGATAGAGCTAAGGCCTCCCGATAGAGTTAGAGACTACACGATCCGAGACCACCTCCCTTGATGCCCTACGACGTAATAGCTCTGCTAAGGTAATGGCGATACCACGATGTTAGTGGACAAGACTTGAGTAGAGATAGGGCTAGAGTCTAGTGACCAGGACACACCACGATATCACATCCTCCCCCTGATGCCCCACTCGCATCAAATACACTAACTACATACAAACATTCACATGCCTATTCCTAACATCACCATCATCATCATGTTATAAATAACGAAATTAAATATGCATGAATAGTAATAGCAGAAATATTGTATGACATGTTAAATGCATAATACACACATACACGCATAGAATCAATCATGGTATAAGACTCAATAAGAAAAAATAGCTTTTTATTATCCAATTAGTTTAAGTCTTGTTCCCTCACCTTTGCTTGAGTGTAAATCCTCTTTCAAGCTTTAAGAATCACTTTTGTATCAATAGGAAAACCTAACAAGTCGATAGATTTTAGTTAGAATTCATTCCGACAATTTTAGGCTTGCTGTTAAGCTAGGGTCACAGGACGGGTCGCAAGTAGGGTAGCAATTTTCTGCGACCCCAGGGTATAGGGTCGATGCTAGGGTCGGATGTTCCATCGACCCTAGGTGCGACCGCAACTTCCCTGGACTTCCTGAAATCTAGGGGTCAATCTTGTGGTCTAGTAGGGTAGATTCCCAATCGACCTATCATTCTACAGTTTAATCTTTCAAGTTTGGGTCCTATGGCTTACTTCCACAGTTCATTCGATGCTTGTTCTATGGCTTAAAACTCTAGGTTACTTCCTTACTTGTCTACCATGATTCCCTCCATGGATTTCATTGAAATCTTTCCATGGATGGATGATTTGGGTTTCTCCTAGATCATACCCTCTTCATGAACTATTCTAAGGTCTTAAGCAATTCATGGAAAGCATATCCATACCTTAGGTTTGCTAAGATTCAGAGGTTTCTCTGAATTCTTCTCTTTAGTCTTCTTTTCCAACTTTCCTTCTCTTCTCCTTCTGTTCTCTTTCAATTAGGGTTTCAAAAAGAGTGAAAGAGGCTAAGGGACGTCCTATTTATAGAGGAAAACCTCCCAAAATAAGTCCTATTGAGATTATAAAAGAATCCCCTTGAAATTTGGAAAGTTTCCTATTTACGATTTCTGTCGGTGATCCTAGGGTTGATGAGGGGTCGGAGATCCCGTCGACCCTAGGGTCTAAATTGTCCAACCCTAGGTCTAAAATTTAGGGGTCTGACTTCCCTATGAGGTGGGGTCGACCCTGCCTATTTGGGTATGCGACCCTACCCCCTATTTTACTATTTTTAGGTCAGTTTAATACCTGGTCTCGTTATTTCCTTCACGCACTTAGTCCATTTGGCTCGACCATGATAGGTAGACCCGGTACAAGGTGGTAAGACCGATTAGTTCGATACGGGTCTTACGAAGTATGTCTTCTAAAATCTAAATAGTACGCTCCAACTGTCCTTCTGTTTGAGGCCAGAGCCTTCTGTAATCCTTCCCAAAACTTTGAGGTAAAGCGTGGGTCTCTGTCCGACACAATGCATTCAGGTACACCATGTAATCGGACAATATTATTTACATAAATCTTAGCTAACCTCTCTAGGGTATACTGAGGTCGTATATCTATGAAACGAGCTATCTTGGTCAAACGATCCACAATCACGTAGACTGTGTCAACTACTCAAGGAGTCAATGGTAACCCGATGACGAAGTCCATAGTGATGTAGTCCTATTTCCATGCTGGTTTTGGCAGTGCTTTCAATAATCTTGTAGGTCTTGGTCTTTCAGCCCTTACCTGCTGACAATTTAAGCATTGAGACACAAATTTAACTACATCCGCTTTCATTCCTCTCCACCAATATAATTTCTTCAGATCATGATACATCTTTGTGCTTCCAAGATATACCAAATAAGCGATGGTGTGAGCTTCCTTCATTAGTCTTTGTCTAATATCCAAGTCTTTATTTTCATGAACACATACCCTTCCTTTGTATCTTAGTACCATTTCAATGTCCAAGGTGAACTCAAGAGTAGTCCTACCTTTTTCGAGGTCTTCTTGCACCGTTCTTAGGTAAGGGTCTGATTTAATAGCAGTTTTCACTTCGTCTAATAGATCAGGTACAATCTTCAATGTAGCAAACATGTTTGAGAATAGATGAATAAATCCTTGGTCAGTTGATTCATTCAAAATATCAATTACGAACTACTCTTTACCGTAATTAAATACTCTCCCTGTGACACATGCCATAGCATTTGCACTAACTCCTTCTTGGGATTCTGTCATAGCTTTCCTGCTTAGTGCATCAACAACTACATTAGCTTTTCCTGGATGATACTGGATATCACAATCATAATCCTTCAATAATTTCAGCCATCTTTTTTGTCTCATGTTTAACTCCTTCTGATTAAAAAGATGAGTGAGACTCTTATGATCTAATTTAATCTGAAATTTCTCTCCATACAAATAATGTCTCCATATCTTAACAGCATGTACTACTGCTGCAAATTCCAAGTCATGAGTGGGATAGTTCTTCTCATGTGTCTTCAGTTGTTTTGAGACATACACAATTACTTATTTTCCTTCTATAAGAACACATCCTAAACCTAACCTAGACGCATCAGTGTACAAGGTAAATTGTTGTCCTGGGATCGAAATAGTCAAGATGGGAGCTGACAACCATCTAGTCTTCAATGTTTGAAAACACTCTTCACATTTATTAGTTCAAACAAACTTTTCTCCTTTCTTTGTCAAACTGGTGAGAGGTATGGCGATTCTAGAGTAATCTTCCATGAATCGTCGATAGTACCCAGCTAAACCAAAGAAACTTCTGATTTCTGCAACATTCTTAGGTGCTTCCCATTTCACAATGGCTTCAATCTTGCTAGGATCCACTTTAATTCCTTCAGCAGATGCAACATGGCCTAAGAAAGTGACTTCATTTAGCCAGAATGCACACTTTTTAAATTTTGCGTAAAGCTTCTCTTTTCTTAGTCGATGCAGAGCGGTTCTTAGATTTGTGACATGAGTTTCTTTGTCTTTGGAGTAGACTAGTATGTCGTCAATAAATACAATATCTGACGTATCCAACATATCATGGAATATCCGATTCATGAGTTCCATAAAAGTTGCGGGTGCATTAGTTAATCCAAAAGACATGACTAAAAATTTATAATGTCCATATCTGGTTCTGAATGCTGTCTTAGGAATATCACCTTCCTTAATCTTCAACTGATGGTATCCTGATCGAAGATCAATTTTGGAGAACACTTTGACACCTTGCAACTGATCAAACAAGTCATCAATCCGAGGCAACAGGTATCGATTCTTGATTGTAAGCTTATTCAATTCCCGATAATCTATACACAGTCGAACGCTACCGTCCTTCTTTTTCACGAACAATACTGGCATTCCCCACGGTGATATGCTGGGTCTAATATAACCCTTTTCCAGTAATTCTTATAATTGTTCCTTCAGTTCCTTCAGTTCAGTAGGAGCCATTCGATAAGGTGCTTTAGACATTGATGCGGCTCTGGGCATAAGATCTATAATGAACTCTGTCACTCGGTCGGGTGGTAGTCCTGGTAGTTCCTTAGGAAATACATCCAGAAATTCACGCACAACTTCAATATCCTCCATTCGTGGTGCTTCCTTGGTGAGGTCGACCACGGATACTAGATACCCAATTCCTCCTTTCTCGAGGCATTTTCTAGCCTTCAATGCAGAGAGAATGAGTTTTCATTTACGGGGAAGTTTGGTTCCCGTAAAACTAAACTCTACTCCTTCTTTGTCTTTAAATGTCAGTTTCTTTTTCACACATAATAGGTTTGTGGAGTGCCGAGCTAACCAATCCATTCCCAAGATAACATCAAAATCTGCCATCTCAATTTGAATTAAGATTGCATCCAAAATCTTCTCGTCGATAAGAACTGGACATGGTTCATAACCTTTGTCCAGTTCCACTTCTAATCCCATAGGTGATCGTACAAGCAGTTTGTAGTCTAACAGTCTGAGGGGTAGATTTAACTTCTTTCCAAACGATACAGATATAAAGGAATGAGTAACTCCAGAGTCAAAGAGTACTCTGGCGGATAAGCCAATAATAGGTACAATACCTGTGATTTGATTTAATTTAGTCTACATGCTCACACAAGGTAGTACAAAATGAAAGGTTCAGGACATACATGTGACCACATCAAGTGATGCGGAAACATCTTCAGATGTAACTACATAAACCTTTCCTTGTTGTAGTTGCTTCCTTGGCTTAGGACACTCCCTTGAGTAATGTCCTACTTGATTATAGTTAAAACATTTAACTCCAACACTACTTTGCTTCTATTGAGGTTGAGATGTCGGAGTAGTCTTGGCTGCAGCATTGAAGCCTTGAGTACGGAAGGGTTTGGATGTCTTTGAGTTTCCTCCGTTGTATGAGTTTCCATTAAGCCTTTTAAAACCTATGTTCTGAGTAAAATAACTTTTCCCCTGGCTCGATTCCAGGACTCGAGCAATCTATATAGCTTCATTATAAATCTTCTTTTCCAGTCCCAATACATGCTCACGGATGCTTCCCCTAAGTCCCATGATGAACCTTCGGGTTTTGGTATTTTCCTCTTGTATGCTAGAGGGAGCAAAGAAAAATAGTTCTTTATAACGATATTGATATGCGTCTACAGTCATCTGTCCCTGATACAGACTCAAAAACTCCTTTTCCATTTGATCTCTGAAACTCATGAGAAAATACTTCAAGAAGAATGCTTTTTTATAGATAGCCCAGGTCAGTTGGGCGTACTTTGTCAACAGATAACTCCGAGTATATTTCCACCACTGGTGCGCATCACCTTTCAGCATAAAAGTGGCACATTACCATATCTTCTTCATTTATAATCATCATCATAAAGTTTCTTTCCATCTCATCGATCTAGTGAGCTGGCTATAACGGATCTGATGGCTTGTTTGTAAATTCCTTTGGCTTCAACTTCAGAAAATGCTCGATCAGTCTGGAGTGATCAAGCTGATACTGTACATATGTTCCATACATAGGCAGTTAGTACTAATAATTTCATTGGTTATACCCGCCTTGTGGTGCTTTAGGGTTTTGCACTTGGCCTTGTACTGCTGGTGTTTGAGGTGCTTGAGGTACAGTGTTGCTACCACCAGGTGCAGTACTAGCTTGTCCTGCAGGTAGAGGTGTTGTGTTTGTAGCTAGGAAAGCAATTCCCATAGCAGCTTACATGTTGGCTTGCACTTGCTGTATTTGCTGCAATTGTTGTGCTAAATTCATCATCGCAGTAGCCAAATTTATAGGTGGTGCAGGTAGCTTGGTTGGGTTGGCTTGGGTGTGCACATTCTGAGGTGTGGCATTTTGAGTTCCAATATTTCCTTCTTGTCCTTGCTAACCCTCATTGTCATTAGTCTCCATAGGTGGTAGAGATGGGTTTGCATTCTGTCTCCTTTACTTACTCTGCGTTCAGCCATTTAAACTCTTGGTTGAATGGTACTTGGAAAGGTTGTACATGTGAGACAAGATATGATGGTAGTATTGGGTTAGTCTCACAATGGAAAGCGAGAGAAAAAACAAAATCAATAGACAAAAGTTCAAACAGAATCAAAATAGCAGACAACAGTAGGTCATACGGTCGATGGCCTATGGTTGCATGTTGTGCGTCCATAGGTGCGACCATCAAATCCCTGACAACTTACAGAGACCCTATGGTCGATCATACGGTTGATCATACGGTCAATGATTTTGATCGAATTGTGCGACCGTATGATTCAAAATCAGGTTTTTAAACCTGTTTTCGAGATTTTCCCTCTCATTTTCCTTCTTCCTACTACGGTCTCTACTTAACTCGCCACCAGTGAGTTGCTACAGTGTCGACCATACCAACTTGGTGATTTCTCCATCGATCAACATTTGTCACTCCATTCTTTGAGGTATGTTCTCTACTTTTCTCTATTTTTAAGCTTTCATACCTAGGGTTTTTGCTATTTGTAGGGTTTTCTTCTAATTAATATTTTTCTGACAGTAAAAATTTGATTTTTATTAGGGGTTATTGCTATTGGCCATCCAATGGATGAAAACCCTCAAGAAAATTTGAGTTTCGTCGATTAGTTTAGTAAAAATTTCAAAAATCCCAATTTTGACCTAAAATTTGGGGTTTTTGCCCAATTGTCAAATTTTTTCAATTTCGACCTACATAGTTAAAATATCCAATTGAATATGCATTGCAGGATGGTTTGGGACCTATGTATGTCCTCCTCCGAGTGAATATGCATTGCAGGATGGTTTGGGACCTATGTATGTCCTCCTGCCCAATGTTTGGGTGAAAAGTGAGGCTTTTTCTCATTTTACGTCGTTATGCTGTTAAATTTTTCCAAATTTTCTAATTTGTTTTTCTTATTTTCTTTTCTTACAGCTATCATGGTTCATACTAAGGTTCCTCGAGTTCATGACTCACTTAGCTTCAGGTCCGTTGAAGCAGATGTGCGATATCCTTGGTTTGACCGAAAGAATGTTAAAGGGGGTTGGTGTGTGAACCTAGTCCACTTAGCCCTGTTTGATGTGGAGAGGGCATTTGGCGATATGGGCTGGCTTCCAATGATCCTATACGAGGCTTGCACTCGCCCGAACTTGGTTAAGCAGTTTTACTATCACCTTCAAGTGGAGGGTGACCTGGAGGATGTGAAGAGGGGCAAAGAGCTTTCGATCACCAGCTGGGTAAAAGGGGTTTTGATTTCTTTCAATTGCTAGGAGTTGGCTGACCTCCTAGGTATCTCCAATGATGGGCAGTTGGTTTACTGTGCACCCAGAGAACCATAATTTTTGTCTATAAAAATGCGTGCAAAAATAGATAGCCAGATGATTTGGGATGACCGTTGGGAGATGAAAGCAGTCAACCTACGTCCAGAGCCACATGTCTATTGTAAGATTATCCAGCATAATCTGATTCCCCAGGGCGGACATTATGAGATGATCTCACAGCTGACTCAGTACCTGCTGTATTGTATCTGCTCTAGGCAGCCTGTCTGCCTCCCATACATTATTCTCCAGACTATGCACCGAGCTACATTGCCTGACTCGAGAGGCAACTTGCCCTATGGGCGGCTGATCTCCACCTTGCTCGCTTGTCTAAAGGTGGACCTAGTGGATGAGAGGATCCTTGAGGACACCTTCTCAGCTGACCTTGATTGGAAAGCTATCAACAAGATGGACATGAGAGAGATACAGGTCAGTGATGATGAGAGGAATGCTATGAGACCTCTCACTCAGGTAGCGGTAGCAGATGCAGAGGCGTTAACAGCAGCAGCAGCAGAGGTAGTAGCAGAGGCACACGAGAGTGATGATGAGGAGGATGATGATCAGATGTACATGGATGTGGATGCCATCCCTCTTCCATCGCCACATCATTCTACTGGAGCTGGCCCTTCTAGGGCTTCTCATTCAGCTAGCCCTTCACGCCCACCACCAGATGACATGATGGGGCTGTTACATGAGATTAGAGAGGCTTAGCGTGTGACTGATTGGAGAGTATGAGAGCTTCTAGATGCCCAGTGCTCTACAGACCAGTGGGTAGTCTGACGGCTAGTTTCCAAGCGACTCAGACTCATCTGGCCTGGCTCATGAGAGTATATACTGAGTACTACGATAGAGATCGTGAGGCACCTCCTCCTCCAGCACCTCCAGCTCCATGATTACCATTTATATCTTTTTCCCTTTTATACTATAGAGCAATTGTCCGGATTGTGGACTGTACTCTGAATTTGATGTATATTTGTCTTGTTTTTATTCGGCATATATATATATATATATATATATATATATATATATATATATATATATATATATATATAATTGGTTTTCCCTTTACATATGTACATTATTCTCTTTCTTATTTTATGTCTCATATAACACAGGTGCTTATGGTGTGTTCTTATTATAATTTTTAAATTTTATCCTAACTCAGTTCATGACTCATGTGGAAGTATTAGGTCAATGGGTAGAACCTGAGATGCTCTGATACCAAGTTGTTACACCCCAATTCTGATCTAACCAGAATAATGTGATGAACAACCAATAAACCAACGATTCACCCAGGATCTCGCATAGGTCATACCCACCATATCAAACCACACACACACATTCCACATTAATAATCAGAGATAATAAACAAATAAGCAGAAGTCTTACAGATAATGAACTGAGAGTCTAACAGTGATAATAAGTATTTAATCCAATTATATCCAAACCACATGACATAAAAATAAATAATCAATTATATATCCGATGTTCAAATTATAACTAAACTTAAGCAAAAACACATTGGTTACACTCACATGATGAATCATGCGCATCTTCTTCAGTGTCTACGTCCATCGCAGCAACGTGTTCATACATCGACGCATTCATATATTCTTTAACGGTAGGACCTGCATCATCAACTAAAAATATTCGACATCGAAAGGGTGAGCACACCTCACGGTTTAGTGAGCAAACAAAACAATGCAACAGACATATGCATGCATTCAATTCATATCTATGGTCTGATTTTTAAGTTTGCAATGTGCTATAGAAAGGTTTGGTGGCCGTCGCACCTCTATACATGAGTGTGTGAATCCGCCCAATGGATCAAACACCATTGCCGTCCCACATGCACCCACCATGGAATAGAGACAGAGCTAAAGTGTCCGGATCAAACACCGCCAACACTTTCCTTGATGCCCTACCCATACCAGCACGTAAGCCCCTATTGGCGAGGGCTTGCAAACTTGGCTCGCAACTAATCAATCTTAATGCCAAACAGTATATCCAAGGCCTCACCCCAGCATCCCTCAATATGTCCATAGAGATAGAGCTAAGGCCCCCCCGACAGAGTCAGAGACCACCTCCCCTGATGCCCTATGACGTAATAGTTTTGCTAAGGTAATGGTGATACGACGATGTTAGTGGGCAAAACTTGAGTAGAGATAGAGCTAGAGTCTGGTGACGAGGTCGAAGACCACCATGCCACATCCTCCTCCTGATGCTCCACTAGCATCCAACACACCAACCACACACATACATTCACATGCCTATCCCTAGCATCATCATCATCATCATCATCATGTTATAAACAGAATTAAATATGTATGAACAGTAATAGCAAGAATATTAGATGACATGTGAGATGCACATTATAAACATACAAGTATAGAATCAATCATGGCATTGGACTCAATAAAAATGAACAGTTTGTTATTTTTCAATTAGTTTAGGTCTTGTTCCCTCACTTGTTAGTAATTCTCGATGTCCTTCCTAGCCTTGAAATTCACTTTGAATTGATTTAACAACCTAAAAGTTATATGAATTTAAGTTAGGGTTCATATGTGACATGTTAGAGTAGTCAGAAATCAAAATAGAGCACTAATAGATGTCTGATTAGTCCTATGGTCTCGTGTTGTATCGACCTTACTGTCTACGATCAATACCCTACAGTCGCATATGGTGCGACCGTAGCTGTGACCATATGATTTCTGAAATCTTCCCGAATGCCTATGGTCGATCTTCTGGTCATACTGGTCATGCTATGGTCGTCCGTAGCTACGATCTTGAGATTTCTGGTCACAATCTATATGAAATTCGAGTTCTTCCTGAGTTAATTCTTCTGTTCTTCAATGGGGTTTGTTCTAAGGTCATCCTATGGCCATCATTAGTAATTTTTTGTCAACCCTAATCATCAAATTCACTCTTCATGGTTCTCCTTGGGATTTTCTCAAGGAAATCACATAGATCATAATAGGTGGATATTGCCTATCTTCCATAGAAGTCTTATTCCTTAGAGTTTACATCTACAGAGATGCGTTTCATACCTTTGCCTGTGATAGAGAGCCAATCTCTTCTCAGCAAATTCCTCTCCTTAGCTTTTTCTTCTTTTCCTTCTCTTCTTTCTCTTTCCTTTTCTTTCTCTAGGGTTTACTAATGTTCTAAAAGAGTGAAAAAGGGTTGAGGGACGTCCTTTATATAGAGGAAAACTCTCCATATAGAGTCCTCTTTCAATTAGGAAAGCAATCCCTTAGTTTAGGAAAGTTTTGCAAAACTCAGAGTCTGATTTGGGTTCTCACGGTCGATCATACGATCGCTTAAACCGTCAATCGTAGGGTCAAAATCATCGACCGTGGAGTTCTGGATTTGAGATTTTTGGTTCCCTCCCTTATGGTCGACCATACCTACCCAGGTATGTGACCTTAGGTATGTTTTTAGTGTTTTTAACTCGATTCTCATACCTGGTTTGTGATCTATCTTCACACGTTCGGTCCAGTTGGTCCAGGAATGATGGGAAGACCTGACACGACACAGTTAGACCAAGTTAATGGAGTACGGGTCTTACAACATTGGTGCTTGAATCGCCTAATTTAGATGTCGTATTATCAAGATATGGCCGTATGAAGTCCGATCAATCCAATTTACGATAATTTACCCAATAACTCCTCAATTTATGATAGTTTGTGGAAAAATCCCTAGAATATATATGCACATTTCAATCCAACTAAAATAGCAAAATCTTCTCCATCTAATATCAGAAATGAGCAATTCTAGTCTCATTTCGAAGATAATTCCATGACCTACGCATCTAGTGTTTGGGTGCTCACCATTAATGGGGGTTAAGGGTTTTGTTCAAGATACCATTAAAGAAATAATTTTCTCAAGGTTTTGTTGAATTAAGACATCGAGAGAGATAAAAGTCCTTACTAGAGCGGATCGCTCCCCTTCAAGGTTTCATCAAATACGTGACCTGAGAGTCAGCCAAGTTTCTGCTCCTCTCTCTTCTTCTTCTTCCCCTCAGATCTCTCTTTCTTCTTCTTTCTCTCAAAATGCATCTAAGCTCTCCCTCTCTCTTTTCCTCCATTAGTCTTCGGTTTGGTAGACTAAAAAAGTGGAGAGTGATCTCTACCAAGTTGGCGATGAGTATGGGATCCTTAGAATCCCATAATGGAAATTGAAAGGATTTCCCTCCTCCCTTACCATATTCAAAACATACCTAGTCTGTCACACCCCAAATTTATGATATGTAAAGTTTCGACGAGCGACTGGACCACTAATCGTTTTAATCGCAGTCTAACCACGATACATGCTTAGTGGATACTAACATCAACCATCATCTCTTTCATAACCCAAACACAGAGTAAATTAAGTAGCGAAAAGATAATTAGTAAATTAAGCTCAAATTATAATTAAATAGTAATGCTTGTGAATTGTTCAATTGTTATCCAGGGTCATAAAATCAACAAAACATAGCTTCTTAGCCCTAATACAATGGGCACTAAATCACTAGAAAGGTCTAAGTAACATAAACTGTAAATGACTAGTTATTGCTCCCAACAAGAGTAGTTTTCCATCTCTACGCATCATCCTTTACGTTCAATTTCTACTGCTTGGCTCATCGCCTCCATGACTTGCTTCTTCAAGGTGTAATAGTCCAACTGGAGCGGCTTCCCGCTTTATCTCTGCAGTACCTGTAGTCACAACTAAAAAGAGTGGCGATCGCAAGGGTGAGCTCTCCAACTTGAGCTTAGTGAAAAACAGACAAGCAAACAGTCATATGAATAGATTATGAACACAACAAGGGTCCGGTCTAATGTATGATATATGTGTTATGGTAAGGCCTAACCACACTTCCCAAAAGCTAACCATAACCTCCATGCATAGGAATGTTGGATACTCACTAGCCTACTCCAATAGCCCTAGTGCTCCCGCACGACATCCCAATCAGAATGGTGATCTGGCAGTAAATCTGGCCAGTGACTCCTCCAATGAACACTGTCGACCCTTCCCGCTCATCACTCCATCCTACTAGCACCTGATCCCCTACTGGCTAGGGTTACATACATGAGTTTTGTCACTGACTAGTCCTATATGACATCATATGTATTTTTCCAATACCATAGAATGATTCCCAGACCATCTATTTTGCCCTCCAAGATGCTGTCCTCCAATAGGATACGAAACTGTACATGGCAATTAGTTTGCCTAGAAAGTTAGATATGGTAGTCCTCGACCCCTTTACTACGGCCTACCAAGCATCACACACATCATAGCTACAATCCATGATAGAATATTGCAATGCATGTTAAAAGACAGTTATTGGATGACATGTTGTTCTTAACGTAATTACAAGCATGCAACATCATTCATCAGCGTATGTATATGTATCAAACACACCAAAAATTAGGTCAAGGTTCTTCACCTGATATCACTTAATTGGAATTATCCGCGCTAGCAAAATCCATGTTCATGAGGTGTTCTATGCCTATACAAGATGTAAGGTTATTGATCAGAAGTCCTACATTATTCCCGTTCGATTTATACAATTACATGGCTTGCCAGTCATTACATCGGTCACAACCATTGCGACCGACGTAGAGTCCGACAGAAGCCTTGGGATTCTGTCACTTGTCGGTCAATATGCAGGTTACTACAGAGTATCGACCGTGACATTGTCCAGCTCTTAGTAGAAAGGTTGTGTGAGTTGATCAATTGGGCCGGTCGCTCGGATTTGGCGTCCGACTTACCAATCGACTGAGCTCTTGGCCTTTTGTTTCAAGGATTTTTGAATTCCCTTGGATAGAGACTCAGCCGTTGGCATCATGGCCTGGTATTCTTGTCAACCCTCATCAGTGAAATGTTTTCACCCCTTGTTTATATTAAGTTTACTTGCCTTGATCCTCACCCATTTGAAATCCTCATCTTTCTATTGCACTCCCCTTCTACTAGGGGTTTACTCATTATTCTACTATTTAGATCCAACATAAATTATAGATTTCTAATCTACCAAGTGATTCCAACATAAGGTTTGATATATTACCTGCAGCAAGGGAACGATGACAACGAATGCCTGGTAAGTTCCGCAGCACTTGCAGGCTGTCCTCTTCCTTCCTTCTTCTCTTTCTTCCTAGTTTTCTCCTTCCCAGTAGTACTCCCTCTTAGAAAATGTGTCAAAGGTTTCGAGTAGGGAGTATATAACCATATGGGAGAGAAACCTAGTAGGGTTCCTCTTCTCAGTCTCCCTCTTGGAGTACAACTCTACCAAAGGTGGGAAGCAATGGAGGAAAGCCATGTGTCATAGGATTTGAGAGGAAGTATGAGTTCCTTCTTCCTAACCAACTCTAAAGCCATTCTACTTGATATGGGACTCTAATGGATCATTTTGGGCTAAGGGGATATTCCCAATTGTCTCCTAGAATCATGACAACTCTAGGCAGGTTAAACTTGGGCCGGTCCATGCTGGCAGATCCTATTGGCTCAGGTTTCTCAATCGGCCACATCGTTCGCCACCAGTGTAAATGGCCTAATTCGTCCTTTTGTTTCCCTTCTCTAGTCCGGTCTACTAGTGGTGCCACCCAATTCCTATTAAGGACTTGTGTACCTATTTGATTGATGGTGGAAAATGCTCCTAGCACAACAGAAATCCTGTTAGACCGGGCTTTCTAGGTGAGGGTTTTACGACTCCACCCCCCTTAAAAGGATTTCATCCCCAAAATTCCACCACACTAAGGGTCTACTCAATGTACTCCTTTATCTAGGCAGTTCCCTAAGAGTTCTTACTCCATCTATTTAGACAACTTTTGCGGTTTTTATTTCTAGATGGTTTCAATTTCTTCCCTTGGGTCAGATCTTGACACCTTTATAGGTTCAGTCTAACTAGTTATAATCATCTATTTTATTCTTATTAAAGCAGTTGTCATATGTCACCATTGACTACTTCTGGATCATAATTATTCAGGGCCTTTCACTGCTCTGTTCTAGCCGTTAGTATTTGGTCTCACTATAACTTAATATGATTTATGAGGGGTTAATATTATTCCTCCTTACCATATGTAATTTTCTATCTAATTCTAACTGTCTTGCAGGTTAAAAAAAAATTTCATTTTTTTACCAGCTTTACATTATCTATAGGTTACTGAAATCTTTGCTGTAATATCCTATTACCTTACAGTAACACATAACTTATTAGCTTATTCAGTGAAATAAGCTACTTTGTGATATTTTACTATAGCTTATCATTTTAACTTACTTTATCTCCTTAGCATACAAGTATGACATAAATACAAACTTCGTTTCAAGGGTTTAGTAATTACCGATTGGGATTTCGTTCCAGCCATTCCTATCTTCATTTGCTGCTTCAGCCTCCCTTAGAGACTTAGGTGGGGTACCCACTTGGCTCTCATTTTCTTCAGCTAGCTTCTTAGCTCTAGCCTTGAGCATTAGACGGGCTTTCTTCATAATCTTTTTGGCTAAGATCCTTTAGAGGTTGTTCTTGGTCACATCATCTTTTGGATCTTTGAGCTGTTTGATGTTTGGCAAATCATCCTTTATAGGTTCTTCTTGATCTTATGGTAACGGTGTCTTCACTTCTTGATTTCTTTTTGGTAGGATTTCTGGGAACAACATTTTCGTTGCTACTGGCAAGTAGGGGCAATCAATGTGGTCATGTCCCCTGCGGCGATAGCCAGCGCATTTAGGTATGCCTTCTGGAAAGGTTCTGATTACCTCTACAGAGGGTCTGAGTTTATGCCCCATTGTTGAGTTGTAAGCCTGATAGGGTTCTTGTATGTCTCTCGCATAAGGGCCACGCTTAGCCTTGGTTCCCTGATAAGGTCTTTCCCAAGCTCAGTTTAAAGGATACTGTGGTGTGGTCAGTCCTCCAACCATTTCATGGAGGTTTGCCTCAGTGGATGACCGTGGGTTGTAATTATTAGTCTCCCGCCAAGTATGCAAGTTCTTTGGGCATCCAACCTCGAATAGGGACTATTGGGTTTGTTGGGACTGCTTCCCTATCCGTAGTATGGTCCAGAAGTTGGCTAAGCATTCCAAAGTTCTTCTGGAATGGTATCCCTCATGATGGAGAAAAGTTCTCCCTTCAGAGTGTTTTCTTAGGGTGCATAATAATCCAGAAAGGCTCTGCGGAATGTATCCCACGTAATTTCTCCATGTTGTTACAGTAACCAAAGTTCCATATCGTGCCACCAATGATATGGTAAACCTTCTAGTTGGTGTATTGCACACAACACTTTCTGGGCGTTAGCACAGCCCAAGATTTCAAACACCTCACCCATATGCCATATCCACTCTTGAGACTAGGCTATGTCGTTGAACATTCCTGAGAACTTAGGGTGCTTAAGTCTTAGGAAACCCTTTAATGGCTTGTCTTGTCCTGTTTCAATAGTGTTAGTTCTTGGAGATGAGGCAGGAGCATTTCAGTTTTTCCTATTAAGGGGTGCTAGCCATGCATACCGAGCCAAGAATGCTTCTCTGAACATTTCCCAAGAAATCTCTTCGTCTTTTACCTTAAACCCAACTCAGCAGCTAACCACCACTGGTATGGTGCACCCTTTAGCTGATAGGCTGCACACTACACCTTTTAAACGTTCGTACAGTCCAATAATCCCAAAGTTTTCTCCATGCTTTGGATCTAGTATATAGGCTGGTTCGGGTCTACAGACATTCCAGTGAACTCAGCTCGTCTTAATTTCAAAAATCGGTGCCAAGTTCGTTGCACCAGTGCTTCCCCTTGGTAGTTGTCCTTAAAGGACTACTAAGTGATTGGTTACCATTGAGACTCAAACCATTATTCGATCCGCTATGAATTATACTACCCTGGTTCATAGTACAGTGTAAATTTGAGTGATCAGGTGGTGCCATTTAAAATTCTTAAATTGCAGTTCCTGTAACAGCATGTTAACATGTTTAGTGATGAATTTCTAGTCATACTATATAGCTCTATAACAGACAATATTATTCTTCATGAACTAATGTTACTTTGCACCCACAATATTGCTATGGTTCGATTGTTTCTTATACTTTATTTATGATGTTTAATACAAATCTTCACGACCAATCGTCGAGACCAAATCCTATAACACAATGTTCTGGGACTGTCCGGTCGTTACGTTAGACATTACTATTGCGACTGGTGCTCCATCCAACAAATTCCAAAAAGGTGACTACTTGCTGGACGATAGGGTGGTCGATGCAGGTGGATGATGATTCATTGAATTCCACGACTGGCTAAGGTAAAATCCGACTCCATATATTTGAAAACGTGGGTCATTCTTTCCCATTTGTTTTCTATTCTTCCTGGAGTCTCAAAATCACCTCTGGGAGCTTTTCTTCTTTGCCTTCGGTGCTCTCCCAAGACTCCAAGCCTCAATTAATCATCACTCAATCTTTGATTTTTTCTTTCCAAGGTATGATTCTTTCCTTCTATAACAAATTTCTCATTTCTAGGGTTGGGAGAATGTTCTCAAAACCCTAGTTTTTCCTTTTTACTAGTTTTCTTTCATGATTATCCTTAATACTCAACCCCTTATTGTTTTGAATGATGTGGAAATAATTAATAAGCTATGCTTGTTGCATTTTCATTGTTCTACATCTTATTCTTGCTATGCACACCCCATACATACATTGTTTCTATTATTTTCTTCTTCCCCGAATTCAAAGTTGTTTTTTTTTTTCATGGTGGAACTACACTTCACCTATTGCAATGGTTTTGGTGTTCACCCTATCTTCTACCGATAATGTACATCTCCTATCATGCCTCCACTGTATTTTTCACTATTACACTTTATTATTGGGATTCCTTGCCTTGGCATAATTCTAACCGTGTTTCTTTCCCATGTTATGTATTGGTCACTTACTTGTCGTGGATGGGATTAATCCTCTCATGACTTTTGGTATATTGTAATAGGCATTTAAGCCATTAAAATTCGTCCTCCTTAATATTCACTTTGCTTTTATTCCGGTTAACTAGTAGTTTTGGTTTATAGACTTAATGATTGAGCATCTACCTTTCTCTAAGAACCCTAAACCCTTTGTTTACTAATGATTTATTTAAATCACATTTGATTCTTTGTAACTCTTCTATTTAAGTTGTCATGCCTTCATATTTCTCTAATTGTGTTAGTAATGTTTGTCTTCCCATTTCCTCCCAATTACTTTGTATGATTGAAATTTTACTATTTCATGTTGTATTTTTCTAACTTGGTTTCTTTATTCATTCTTTTTTATTATAGATTAGATGGCTTCTCGTCGAGCTTCAACTAAAAGGCCAAGAAACAATCCTCTTCCACCTTTTGATGAAATACAATTCCGTTCACAAGAGGCACATGCCTCATATGAATAATTCGAGTGGAAGTTGATTATTTCAAGACGACCCATTAACTTTTAGGAGTTGGAGAGATTCGACATCCAGGCCACATTCAATGCCATGGGGTGGTCTTTTATACTTGGACATGGGATCGGCACCCTACCCAACATTGTGGAGCACTTCTATTGCAATCTGAAGGTTGAGGGTGGCATGGAGGAATACGAGCATGCTAGAGAGCTTTGTATTTCTAACAAGGTAAATGGTTGGGGCATCAACTTGAGTATCAAGCAATTGGCTTGTCTCTTGGGTATTTCTATGGCTGCAGACAAGGAGTAGAGTACAAGAAAGGACAAAGATTTCCTATTTGAGATTCAGAAGATAGATATCTGGAATAAACTTTAATGGCCTGAAGATCCGTTCCAAGTGAGCAACTTCTTCCCCTTGCCCAGGGTGTACTGCATGATTATTCAGTACAACATCCTGCTTCAGAGTAGTCATTTTGATGATCTCTCCCTCTTTGGCCAATTTCTTACTTCTAAAGTGTTGGAGCGTCAGCTAGTCTATCTACCTTACATTCTTATGCGGACTATGATCACTATGGCAGAGGACACTCGAGCTTCGAAGAAGGGACATTTTCCTTACGATAAGTTACTAACTACCTTATTCCAGTGCCTTGATATTAGTATGGATGAAGAGGAACCTTTCGAGGCTATAGTGTTTGCACCCTTTGACTGGCATGCCATTATCAAAATAAAGCTTCATGACATGGCGTTGGATAATCTGGTGCTAGAGACTCGTCGACGTCCTAGAGATCCCCTAGAGGGACAAATATCAGAGGACGATGAAGAGGAGGTGCAGACCCAGGGGCCTATAAAAGGTGTAGCCATAGGGTAGGCTGGCCTATCTTGGTCTCCCACCACCTTGGATGATTTCATGGACATGCTAACTTTATGGTTTCTTACTAGACTCAGCAAAAGAAAGATGTACACGACTTGAAGAATCAAGTTTGGGGGTTTCAGTATACGATGACTGGCTTCTCTACCCGTCTTGATATATACCAGATGGCTTTGACAAGGGCTGGTACTTACAGATCAAGGATATCGCGGTGGCTGCAGCGGCAGCAACATAGCCACAGACTTTCCAAAGACTACATGTACTTACCTCCATCTTCTGACTCTGAGGAGTGATGAACTTTGATGTTTTTCCACCTCTTTCCCCTTTTTATATAATTGTAGAGAGGGATATATGCAAAGAACATATGTTTACTTAAATGGTTTCTCCTTTTTTTTTTCTTTTTTTTTTTTGTAGTGGAATTATGTTGAGGATGATTTTGGATATTTTATCTCATGTCATATATGAATTTCCTTTTGTTTTTCTGAATGGTGTTGACATTAATTTCTATTCTTCCCTAACTTATTATGCTTGGTTATATTTTTCTTTAAACACACAATACACATAATTGTTCCACATTTACCATTTATGATATTGAGAGTTTTATTACCTATTGCCTAATTCTCTGCCAAATGGGTTATGGTAATGGTAGATGGGTATTGTTATTGAAGCAATACTTTAATACCAAACCTATACACCCCAAATTTATGATATGTAAAGTTTTGGTGGGTGACTGGACCACCGATCATTTTAATCGCAGTCCAACTAGGATACATGCTCAAGGGATACTAACATCAACCATCATTTCTTGCATAACCCAAACACAGAGTAAATTAAGTAGAGGAAACATAATAAGTAAATTGATATCTAATTATAATTAAATAGTAATGCTTGTGAATTGTTCAATTGTTATCCAGGGTCTCAAAATCAATAAAACATAGTTTCTTAGCCCTAATACGATGGGCACTAAATCACTAGAAAGGTTTAAGTAAACATAAACTATAAATGACTAGTTATAACTCCCAACAAGTGACTTCCATCTCTACGCATCATCCTTTACATCCACTTTCTACCGCTTGGCTCATCGCCTCCATGACTTGATTTTTAGGGTGTAATAGTCTACCTGGAGAGGCTTCCCGTTTCATCTCCTTGCAATCACAACTAAAAAGACTGGCGATCGCAATGGTGAGCTCTCCAACTTGAACTCAGTGGGAAACAAACAAGAAAGCAATCATATGAATAGATTATGCATACAACAAGAGTCCGGTTTAATGTATGATAAATGTTTTATGGTAAGACCTAGCCATATTTCCCAAACGCTTACCATAACCTCCATGCATGGGAGTGCTGGATACTCACTAGCCTACTCCAATAGTCCTGGTGCTCCCACACGACATCCCAATCAGAATAGTGATCGGGTAGCATGTCTAGCCAGTGATGCCTCCAACGAGTACTGCTAACTCTTCCCCCTCATTACTCCATCCTAGCAACACCTGACCCTTTACTAGCTAGGGTTACATACATGGAATCTGTCACTAACCAGTCATATATGGCATCATATGTACTTTCCCAATACCCTAGAAGGATTCTTAGACTGTCCATTTTGCCCCCCTAAGATGCTGTTCTCCACTAGGATACAGAACTGTCATGGTAATTAGTTAGCCTAGCCCTGACGGTCCTCTACCCCTTTACCACGGCCTACCAAGCATCACACACATCTCAGCTATAATCCATCATAGAATAATGCAATGCATGCTAAAAGACAGTTATTGGTTGACATGTTGTTCTTAACATAATTACAAGCATGCAACATCATTCATCAGCACATGTATATGTATCAAACACACCAAAAATTAGGTCAAGGTTCTATTTTTCACCTGGTATCACTTAATTGGAATTATCCGCACTAGCAAAATCTATGTTCATGAGGTGTTCTATGCCTATACAAGGTGTAAGGTCATTGATCAGAAGTTCTACATTATGCCCTTTCGATTTATACAATTCTGAGGCTTGCTAGTCTTTACATCGATCACTACCATTGCGATCGATGTAGTGTCTGACAAAAACCTTGGTATTTTATCACTTGTCGGTTGATATACTGGTCGGTACAGAGTATCGATCGTGACATCATCTGGCTCCTGGAAAAAAGGTTGTTTAAGTTGATCAATTGGGCCGGTCACTCAGATTTAGTGTCTGGCTTACTAACCAACTGAGCTCTTGGGCTTGTTTTTCAAGGGTTTTCGAGTTCCCTTCGATAGAGACTTAGCCCTTGGCCTCACGGCCTGGTATTCTTGTCAACCCTCATTAGTGAGAGGTCTTCACCCCATGTTGATACTAAGTTTACTTGCCTTGATCCTCACCCATTCGAAATCATCATCTTTCTATTCTACTCCTCTTCTGCTAGGGGTTTACTCATTATTCTACTATTAAGATCTAGTATAAATTACAAGTTTCTAATCTACCTAGTGATTCCAACATAAGGTTTAAAATATTACCTACAACAAGGGTCGAATGATGAGAATGAAAGCCTAGTAACTTCCGCAGCACTTGCTAGCTCTCCTCTTCCTTCCTTCTTTTCTTTCTTCCCACTCTTTCTCCTTCCCAGCAGCATTCCCTCTTAGAAAATGTGTCAGTGGTTTTGTGTAGGGAGTATGTAACCATATGGGAGAGAAACCTAGTAAGGTTCCTCTTCTCAGTCTCCCTCTTAGAGTGCAACTCTAGCAAAGGTGGGAAACAATGGAGGGAAGCCATGTATAATAGTGTTTGAAAGGAAGTAGGAGTTCCTTTTTCCTAATCGACTCTAAAGCTGTTCTTGTAAGACCCGCACGCCATGAACCCGGTCTAACCTTACATTCTTGTGTCATGACCAGTCTACCTATCATGATCGAGCCAAGTGGACCAAGTGTGTGAAGAACCACAAGACCAGGTATGAAATTTAACTCAAAAATAGTCAAATATGAGTGTGTGGTCGCATGCCTAAACAGGTATGTCCGACCCCACTTCAAAAGAGTCCAACATATGACTTTTTGGTCGTGGGATCGCATGACTAAAAAAACATAGGGTCGATGGATTTTGCGACCCTACATGCGACCCTACGGTAACAGACAGAATCTAGAAATTAGGAAACCTTCCTAATTCAAATGGGGTCTTTCCTAAACTCATTGGGACTTATTATGGAGGGTTTTTCTCTATAAATAGGACGCCCCTTAGCCTCTTTCACTCCTTTAGAATCCTAATTGAAAGTGAGAGAAAGAGAAAGAGAAGGAAGAGAAGAAGAGAAGGAAACTTGAAGAAGAAGACTAAGGAAGAGGATGAAGTTTAGAGAAACCTCTGAATTAAGGTATGAACCTAATTCCCTACCTGAATAAGAGAGCCTAGAATAGTTTATGAAGAACATAGGATTAGGAGAAACCCAAATCATCCATCCATGGATAGATTCCAAGAGATTTCATGGAGAAAATCATTATGGACAATGAATGGTGTATAAATTATAATTTTGAGCTATAGAAGAATCATAGAATGGACCATGATAGTAAGCCAAAGGATCCAAACATAAAGAAATAGACTGTAGAGTGAAAAGTCGACTCAGAAAATGTATGGTTGCACGTAGGGTTGAATGATATCCGACCCTACAAGACCACAAGATCGACCACATCCCCTCGGGAAGTCCCAGGGAGGGTGTGGTCACACGTAGGGTCGAATGGTATCCGACCCCACCTGCGACCCTACATCCTAGGGTCACAGAAACTGCTATCCTAGGTGCTACCCTACCCTGCG
Source organism: Protea cynaroides (assembly GCA_028583415.1). Taxonomy (NCBI): domain Eukaryota; kingdom Viridiplantae; phylum Streptophyta; class Magnoliopsida; order Proteales; family Proteaceae; genus Protea; species Protea cynaroides. The sequence goes on from CM053276.1 coordinate 50,808,921, forward strand.
ACCCTACCCCTGTGGTCACAGAAACTGGTACCCTAGGTGCTACCCTACCTGCGACCCTACAATTTCTGTTAGTCTAAATATATTAAAATTAATTCTAATTAAAATCTATCTACTTGTTAGGTTTTTCTAGTGATTTAAAAGTGATTCATAAAGCTTGAACGAGGATCTACGCTTAATCAAAGGTGAGGGAACAAGACCTAAACTAATTGGCTAATTATAAATTATTTTTTTTATTGAGTCCAATATCATGAATGATTTTATGCTTGTATGATTGTAATGTACATATCACATGTCATCCACTATTCCTGTTATTATTGTTCATGTATATTTAATTTCGTTTATTTATAACATGATGATGATGATGATGATGATGATGATGATGCTAGGAATAGACATGTGAATATTTATGTGTGGTTAGTGTACTTGATGCGAATGGAGCATCAGGGGGAGGACGTGACACTGTGGTTCATCCTGGTCACCAGACTCTAGCTCTATCTCTACTCAAGTCTTGTCCACTAACATCGTCGTATCGCCATTACTTTAGTAGAACTATTACGTTGTAGGGCATCAGGGGAGGTGGTCTCAGACCATGTAGTCTCTGACTCTGCCGGGGGGACTTAGCTCTATCTCTATGGACGTATTGAGGGATGCTGGGGTGAGGCCTTGGATACAATGTTTGACGTTAGGATTGGTTAGTTGCGAGCCCAGTTTGCAAGCCCTCGTCAATAGGGGCTTACGTGTTGGTATGGGTAGGGCATCAGGGGAAGTGTGATGCGGTGCGGTCCTAAGCACTTTAGCTCTATCCCTATTCCATGGTGGGTGCATGTGGGGGCGGCAATGGTGTTTGATCCATTGGGCGGTTCCACACATTCGTGTATAGAGGTGAGGCGACCACCGAACCTTTCTATAGCACATTACAAACTTATGAACCAGACCAAAGATATGAATTAAATGCATGCATATGCTTGTTGCATTGTTTTGTTTTTCTCACTGAGCTCAAGTTGGAGAGCTGATCCTCGCGCACACAATTCTTTTTAGTTTCTAATGTTGCAAGTATTACGGTTGGAGATTATGTTGACACACCAACATATAAACAATTGGCGGCTATGATGAGCAAGCTGTGGAGGACTATTGTGATTCGTTAAGCGAGCGTTTCAACTATGGATATGCTTAGTGTTTAATTTTCGTATTTGGATATTTGTAATATGTATTAAATTATGTTTTGGTTACTTAGAAATAAATGGAATATTAATTATTTATCATGACTAGACCTCAGTTCATTATCTGTAACACTTTCGCTATTTACTTTATTATCTCTGATTAATGTGAAATGTGTTTTGATTTAACATGGTGGGTATAGCCTATTCGAGATCCTGGTTGAACCGTTAGTTTATTGATGGTTCATCACACCATTCTGGTTGGTGCAGAATTGGGGTGTGACAGTTCTACTTGATATGAGACTCTAATGGATCGTTTTGGGCTAAGGGGATATTCCCAATTGTCTCCTAGAATCATGCCAACTCATCCCATTTTCGTAGGCAGGTTATACATAGGCCGGTCGATGCTGGAGGATTCTAATGGCTCGGTTTTCCCGATCGGCCACATTATCCGCCACCAGTGTAAATGGCTTGGTTGGTCCTTTTGTTTCCCTTTTTCTAATCTGGTCCACTAGTGGTGCCACCCAATTCCTCCCGTTAAGGACTTGTGAACCTATTTGGTTGACCGTGGAAAACCCTCTTAGCACAATAGAAATCCGGTTAGACCGGGGTTTATGGGTGCAGGTTTTACATAGTCAACCTACCAAGATTGGAGAAAATTCAATCTCTTTCGATGGGTCCTACAGTAGGTTGGTTACTGACCACATTCATGCTTTCGTGCGATTGGTGGTAGCAGCCACACCTCATTGTCTACCCAGACCTTCTTTTTATGTGCCAAAACTCAAGTTCATTCACAGGGATTTATGGTTGCGAGTTTTGTTACCTCCACTGGGCTTTGTTGATTAGACTCTTTTGTCATGGTAAGACCTGCTATCATAGCCAAAATTTTAAATTAAGATGGAAATTTAGGTGCGGGTCTTACAAAAGGGCTTTCAATGTTCAAATCTCAATCTTCAAATCCAATCTCCAAATTTGGTCCCAAAGGGCTTTCATTGTTCAGATGTCAATCTCCAAATTTGCTCCCAAAGGGCTTTCATTGTTCAGATCTCAGTCTTTAAAATAAGTTCCAATGGGCTTTTAATGTTTAGATCTTAATCTCCAAATTCCGGCTCAAAGAGCTTTCAATGTTTAGATCTCAATCTCCAATGCAGTTCCAAAGAGCTTTCAACGTTTAGATTTCAATATCCAAAGTCAATTTCGAGGAGGTTTCATTGTTCAGATCTCAATCTCCAAATTCGGTTCCAAGGGCTGTCAGTATTCAGAATTCATTGATTATAGATTCGACTTAATACGAGGAAAGATGGCGATTCATCGAGAGAGAGAGAGAGAGAGAGAGAGAGAGAGAGAGAGAGTCTGGTGTTTCCTAGAGAGAGAAACTCTAGAGTCGATACTTGCTAGGGATTGCATTACAATCGATGTTTTTTGGTGGATATGGACGGGGCACTGGTGCGGTTACATCTATTATCAAAAATATTGATTTGCTCAAGATGCTAACTAGAGGCTTAATGGAATCTGGTGCAACAAGCACTAATCCCGTTATTATTGCTGGAAGTAGTAGTGATCGGTTAGATGACAGTGCTGGGCCGACAATTTTTTTCTTAGGAGGATCTATGCCTGTGATTGACTGGGCACAAAGTGGATGGAATCTGCAGAGCCTATTTGATGGACCATTAGGGTTACCCATGCGATCTCAGTTTGGTGTAACGATAATGAACCCTAATCACATGGGATCTGTGACATCATCTCATGCAGGAAACCCTATTGCACAAGTGGCTGCGATGGAGAAGACATTATCGCATGTGATGCCGAGTATGAGCCAGGCAGAATGAATCTAGTGACGAGCTAGGTAGCGGTGACTCCGGCAGAGAGCCAGGCATCAATGACTTCGACGGTGAGCCAGGCAGAGGTGACTCCGATGGTAGTTTTAGGAAGCAGTTCTGGCTGTGGTAGCCATATGGTAGGTGGTACAAACATGGAAGGTAACCAGTAGATGGATTTGGGATGATTTATTGGATTACCATCTTGGGTACCAAATAGTTCTGTTACCTTTAATGGAATAGATCTCACCATATTCTCTAATGCGGTAGTTGTTACGACCATGACGACAGCAACAGCCATGGCAGTAGTAAACCCTATTGAAGGTGGAGGTAAGGAACGCCATGCAGCTCGTAAGAAAAGACGCTGGTCACGTAGAGAGATGAAAAAGGAGGTAGGTGCTGGCCATACTGTGAATCAAGGGGGTGAGACAGGTGATCTCAACCAGTCGGGGCAGAGTAATGTAAATCAGAACAAAGCAGGACTGTAAGAGGGAGTCCGTTCCTCTGCATTTGTGGCGGTGGGCATTCCTGACTTATCAGCTTTGCTAGATCTAGTGGTAGAAGGGGGAATAACAAGAGTTGTCATCCCCTAGGCTATCTATGAACAAGAACTCCAATAATATTCCCTAGCATTGATAGGCAGGTTGTTCTCTAAGGGTGCTAAATTTAGTGCTCTATACCAAAGCATCTCTGAACAGTGGGGTGTTCAGTTCCAAATGCCTGCGATGGGTAAAGGGTTTTTTGTGTTCCAAATTTTCCATGGCTATAGACTTCATGAAGGTGTGGAAGAAAGGAACAATTCAAATTAATGGGGAACCATTGTGTCTGCAATGTTGGGAATCTAACTTCAACCCAGATAAGCCAAGACCTACACATCAAAGACAATGGGTTTTCCTACTCTGCCGCTGGAAATGTGGAATGAAAACATTTTATTCTCCGTTGGAAAAACCTTTGGTAAACCAATATTTGCCGATTCCAACACCAAAAATAAGATAGTTGGACGGTATGCACGATTATGCATTGAAATGGAAGTAGCTGAAGCAGGTCCTGAGGAACTACTAGTATAGCATACACAAGGGGGGTACAAGGTTTTTTTAGACGATTAATTGAATATGAACAGCTGGTAAAATGTAGGGTTGTGGCAAGTATGGACACTCAATAAAGTCCTACCCGATGGCTAAGGCTAATCTAGTTCATGATGAAGGAAGAGAGGATATAGTAGGAGAGGAGAACCTGGTCCAACAGGTACCTCAGGTCCATGGTGCATGGGCTGATGTATCTGATGATGAAAATGCTATAGCCGAAAATGAAGAGGCTAGAACTGAAAATGATGGGGATAATCGATCGAGAATGAGTGAACTAGAACATGCTTTAATGGAAGCAGACCAACAGTGTACCGGAAGAAAGCATACCTGGGATTAATTCGGTGGTTGAGAAATCACCAGCAAGGTCGGGGAGCCTTGCAATGATCTTGCTCCAATTGCAGAGGGTAATGTCAGTCTATACATTGAGCCACAATCTCTAGGGTAGATGGCCAAGTCATGGTTTATTATGACATCTAGATGGTGGATGAAGCTCTCATTGCTCATAGTGGAGGGTTCACTGAAGTCGCGAAGATGAAAGGTCCTGACCACACAGCAGGAGACAAGGGTAAAAAAGTAGAGGGGCACCCTCAAGAGTAACCGGACAGGAGACCCTTGAAAAGAGAGGTGCTCAATGAAAGCTCCCAAATTTAAGGGGTGTCTCGAACCCCAAAATGACACGGTGTATGTGGCGGCTCTTATCTGAGCATAGGCTAGATGTATTGTGCATGGCAGAACCTTTGGTGAGTCCATCAAATTTCCCATCTAGATCGTTTGATAGGATGGGCTAGGATGGGTAATGCAACTGCATTTTTTCATAGCAGGATAAGAACCCAAATTTATGGGTGATGTGGAAAAGAGGAATGCAGCGTCCAACTATGGTCCTTTGTTCTGAGCAACAAATAACTATTGATGCAATAGTTGATAGTATTCCTGTACTATTAACGTTTGTGCATGCCAGTAACTTCAAATTAAAGTGCAAAAACCTATGGTTTAAGTTGGTTTCTCTGGGTGGTACAGGGACACCATGGCTCATTGCAGGTCACTTTAACTACTACCGGTACATGCATGAGAAAACAGGGCCGGGAAGATTCACATATGCAGCTGCATCAGACTTTGAAGCTTTTGTGAATTCTGTGTATTTATCTAAAATTCCTTCTACTATCCTAACATATACATGGAGTAATAATAGGACGATGGGACATGTGAAGGCTGTCCTGGATTGAAGCTTTGGGAACCAATGATGGTATCAAGTGTTTCCAAACTCATATCATAGGGTCTTACCAAGGATTGCTTCTGATCATGTGCCGATCCTAGTGGGATGTGTCACAATACCTAGGCCGGCTAACTTTCCTTACAAGATATAACGGTTTTGGATGGGGCACCAAGGATTCAAGGGCTTCGTACATGAATTCTGGCAAAAAGTGACTATAGGAACTCCTCTTTTCATTCTAAACACAAAACTGAAGCTTTTAAAGCAACGGTTGAAAGTTTGGTATAGAGAGAATTTCCTGCATGTTGACAAGGAAGTAAAGAGTACAAGAGTGGCCCTATAAGACATACAGGAAACTATTCAAACTGTGGGTCTCTTAGATGAGTTACAACAGGTAGAGGAGGAGACTGCCAGATCCCATGAAGAAGCTTGCAAATGCCAGGAAGTGTTGTGGGCAGAAAAATCAAGATCAAAGTGGTTGACATTCAACGATCGAAATTCTAAATACTTCCATTCTCGAGCCAAAAGCAGATAGGTGCAAAACACTATCCGAATTATGCAGAAAGAGAGTCGGCACATTTTAGAATCCCAAGATGAGATTAAAGATTATGTAGTATAGTATTATGAACAGTTTCATCTCAGTACAGGTTCGATATCTCATTTTGAGTGCTTGGATGTGATTCCTAATTTGATTCTAGATGATGGTAATAATTTGTTGGATGCTATTCGAAGTGAAGATGAAATCAATTGTGCGGTTTTCACAATGAATCAAGATAGTGCGCCCGGCCCAGATGGTTACGCAGGGAAATTTTACAAACTCTGTTGGGAACAAGCTGGAAAATAGGTATCCTCAGCTGCCCGATCTTTCTTTATCACTAAAAAATTGCCAAATGGGATGATAATAATTTCATAACTTCATCACCAAAAAGCATGAAGCAATGAAATTAACAGATTTTCGACCTATATGTGTCAAAAATTTTGTGTATAAAATAATCTTGAAAATCCTGGTAACCAGGCTAGAAGGTTTTGAGGGAAAAATTATCTCTAAAGAACAAAGTGGATTTGTTAAAGGAAGAGAGATATAGAGTAATATTGGGATGGTCTCAGAATTGGTTACTTTGATGAACAGGAAATCTAAGATTGGTTACATGGCAATGAAATTAGACATTCAAAAGGCCTACGACATTCTAGAGTGGAAATTCCTTTTTAAAGTCCTTCACAAGTTTGGATTTACAGACATCTTTATTGGGTGTATGGAATCTTTGCTAAAATCAACTAGGATGAGTATAATGGTAAATCGTGGTCCTGTGGGTTACTTTGGGGCAACTGAAAGTTTGCATCAGGGAGATCCTCTATCGCCTATTCTGTTTGTTATTGCAAAGGAAGTTTTGTGTACGAATTTAGCTATGATGTCTCAGCATGGTATTATTGAGCCAATTTTTGAAGGCAGGGGGTAGTAGCACCTATGCACTTAATCTTTGCAGATGATATTTTTGTATTCATGAAGGCCAGAATAACCTTAGGAAGATGATTTATGAGTTTGCTAAACATCTATCCGGAGTATGGCTGACAAAGTATTAATTTAGATAACAACAAAGTTTTCTTTTCCCTAGGTATTTCTCGAGCTCATCGCTAGAGATTGATACATTGCTTAAAATTCTCTGAAGGATAGTTTCCTACTAAATATCTTAGAGTTGAACTATTCGAAGGGAGACGGAAAAAGGGATCTTATGCTCCTTTGTTGGACTGATTAAAAAAAATAGTTCTCAGCTTGGCATGTTCGAATGTTTTCATATGCGGGTAGAGTAGGGATTCACATCGTCTCCTCCCAATGATTTTGGGAGGACATGGCAACCTATCTCGGATGACTGCCACATGGCTTTCGGGTGAATCTGAGACCCACGTCTGAGCCGACAACCCCTGTCGGCTCGGCTTGTCGGCTGGGTATCGGCTCAGACGTGGGTCTCAGATTCACCCGAGAGCCATGTGGCTGTCATCCGAGATAAGTTGCCATGTCCTCCCAAAATCATTGGGAGGAGACGATGTGAATACGTAGAGTAGAGCTTGTTTGGTCTATAATGAATGGGGGCATACCCATTCCTTTGGTATATACGAATGGCCAAAAGGTATAATGAAAACTGTGGAGAATTGGATGAAGAATTTCATATGGACGGGAGATCCATTGACCAGATGATTAGTGGTAGTGAAATGGGATCAGGTATGTGCTCCAAAAGAAGAAGGGGGACTAGGAATTTGAAGATTGAGAGATGTGAATGAGGCATTATTGTCTAAGATGATTTGGAAGATAAGGGTTGGAAATACCCTATATTCTAAATTCATGCGAGCTATTTAATTAAACAAATTTGGCTTCATTCGAAAACGTGCTACAGTCTCACTAGTATGGAGCAGTATAAGACATCTATGGGACTAGTCAGCTACACATTGCCGTTGGATAATAGGTAATGGTGTTAATACCTGGACGGACAAATGGCTGGGTGACTACACTCTGACAGAGAAGCTGGGAGTTGATGTTGCAGGTCCTTAAGGTACTAATTGTGCCTTGTCTAGGTTTATCAAGGATGGTGTATCATGCTGGCCGAATGTTAATGACTCCGGGCTGCATAATTTGATAGTTAAATCTTATGAGATTCCTTTATGTGGAGGACAACATAATGAGATTATTTGGACGGGTGAGTAGAATGGTTTCTTCTCAGCGTGTTCAGCATGGGAATTTATTCGAAGTCCGAAGCCACAGCCCTCATGGGCTAAAGCGTTGTGGAACATCAACCTTCATCCTAGTGATAGTTTTTTTGCCTGGAGATGGAGCCATGGTAAGCAGCCTATAGATGGTTCGCTTAAAAAGAAAGGTATATATTTACCATCTCGTTGTTTCCTATGTCATGTAGCAGAAGAGAAAATGCAACATGTCTTTGTAGAATGTTGGATTGCTAAACTAATTTGGATGACAGTTTGCCAGTGGTTTGGAGTTGCATGGTGGGATTATCAGTCAATAGATGAGTTGCGATTATGGTGGCGTAGGAAATCTATAGTGCCTTTAAATGACATATGGAAAGGGCTATTCCACATGGTTTTAAGAACAATCTGGTTCACTAGAAATAATGGGTGTTTTTGTGCACTCGAATTATGTTAGAAAAATCTCTACGAAATGCAGAGATTTGGCTGAAATGAAACCATGTGTTATCCGATCTTCGAGCTCCAAATAGCTCATCATATGAATCTCAAAAGAGGGAAGATGAAAGCAACATCTATTGTGGAGTTGTATTGGCAGCCTCTAGTGTTGGATTGGTGCAAGGTTAAAGTCGATGATTGCAGCTTAGGAAATCTGAGAAATGCATCCTTTGGAGGTGTTGTTAGAAACCACAATGGTGTAGTTCTGATAGCTTTTACTGAGTACGGTTATCAATACAAATTATATGACCGAATTGCATGGAGCGCTTGGAGGAATACAAGAAGCAACGAAGATAGGTTTTCAAGCTATATGGCTGGAGAGTGACTCTAGGTTAGTGGTTTTGAGCTTAAGAACAGACAATGTTCCATGGTCTGTCAAGCAAATCTAGAAAGTGAGCCAAAAAGGACCTTGTGGGCAGGAGAATTTGTTACTCACATTGTTTCCGAAAGACAAACAATGTGGCTGACAGGTTGGCAAAATAAGTAGCTCAACAAGCGCTCATATGTTTGGCATAGTTATCTTAGTTTTTTTTTGATAAGGAGGTGGTGTGAGATGCTTCTCACTAACCTTGTTTTAGAGTTTGTTGAATTTTTTGCCTCTACTTTGAATATGCTAATGGCAATGCTGAAGGTGGATTATTAGCGTCAAGGGTTTGATTGTACTTTTTTTTCTTTTATTCAATACAAAGGATCTTTAGCAACAAAAAAATGTTTAGAATTCATTCTCAACCTCATCTCAATTCTATGGCCAATGAGAACCATTTCTACTTCTAACAGTCCGTCTCAACTTCATCTAGAGTGTGCATGCTAACTATCATTTGTTTTGATTCTACATGATTTCTTTGATAATGATAGTTGCTAATTTTGATATCATTGTGATTGCCATGACAAGTGTGTGAAAGCTAAATTGAGAGGTCTGATAGCCTCGCCTTGTAGAAAATTTCGTCTTTTCATCTTTCTCTCCAATGAGAGGTAAATTGTGATTCTCTTTTCTTTACCCTCAATTGATACAATCTTGGCTTAACAGGGGTATCTCTAAGCACCCCATTTTTTGTCATCCCTAATTGAACAAGGTCTGTTTGATGTGTATACAACAAAGGAGGGGTGATGAGTGAAAATAAGGAAAAGTACAAGAGATGTGAGTGAAAATAAGGAAAAGTACAGATGTGAGTGAAATTCTCCTACATTTGACATTCAATCAGTCCCTGTGCACCCCTTATAGTGTTTGAGCCAAATCAAAGTGATCCACAGTATGCAACACTATATATGAACACATATGACGAGGTGGCGGGTCCCAATTCAAAGTTTGGATTTTTAGTTACAACTTCAAGGCTATTTTTGGCAGACCCCATAACAAGGTCATGGGCTACAACCTGCATGGATGCATAGGTCGTGGAATTACCTTCGAAATGAGACCAGAATCAATCAATTCTGATGTCAAAAGAAGAAGCTATGGCGATTCTAGTCGGATAATAAGTACAAGCAGGGGGTTTCTAAAAAGTACATTAATATTCTAGGGGCTCTTTATAAATTATCGTGAATTAAGGATTTATTGAGTAAATTATTGTAAATTGGATTAATCAAACTTCATTTCATCATATCTTGATCATTCGACGTCCAAATCAGGTGATTCAAGCGTCAATATTTTTCATATTCAGTCCCCTTCAATATGAGTGAAAAATCTAGGACAAAGCTTATAGAAAAATTCCACATAAAATGGTAAAAAGGAGAGAGAAGTCAGTCCAGGTTGACTTAGCTCAACCCACTTTGGACTAGACCAGTTCAGACCCGACCAGTCCAGCTCAAACCAATCAAATCAAATCAAATCATCTATATATATATATATATATATATATATATATATATATATATATATATATATATATATATTGTAAGACCAGTACCCAAAATTTCGGTCCTAATTTGAAATTTTGGCTCTGTAACAGGTCTTACCATGATAAATGGTTGGACCAACATGAACCAGAGCAACAAAGCCCATTAGAGGTAACCAAACTAAACCCTTGCACGTGAAGAACCAACACTAGGACTAAATAAGAGGTCCAGCTAGGAAAAAGAAGTATGATTGTGCACCAACCGCACGACCTCCCAGCCACACGCAACCATGAACATGGTTGGTGACCAACCATTTGTGTGACCCATGGTTTGTATTAAATTTTATCCAATCATGGCATGTTGACTGTGCGCAACTCTAAGAGAGGAAGCAAGGGAGGAAAATCCTCAAACTTACCTTTTTGAATCCTTGGAATGAGCCTATACCAATCTCCAACGTTGGTAGAGTCTCTACACTCTACCGTTTCCTTTCTTAGAACTAACAAAGAGAAAGAGAGAGGAAAAGAGGTCTGACGCATTCTGGAGAAGGGAGGAAGAAGAAAGGTCTGAGAAAGGATAGGAGTCTTAGTTACATTGGAATCGATCCTTCGATAGAATCATCGACAGGAAATGATTGCTGGTAACAAATCCTTAACTCTGTCAATTTCTTCCAGTTAAATGAAATAAGGTAAACCATTGAGGGATCTTGTCTCCATGTTTCCCTAGACATAATCTTCACTCACCATCAATGGTGAGCACCCATGGATTTTATTTGGGTGTTGGATCAGTTTTAATATGTACCCAAAACCTTAGGAATAATCGAGAAATGGCTAAAGCCAATGATAACGGATCTAAATGGCCTACATCTTCCATGATGGACTAAAAGAGACCCTACATAGACCAATGCCAAGGAAAACCCTTTGAATGAATTGTTGGAACTCGGATCCAAGGTTTCTATACTGGATCTAGTATTTTGGCTATTGGTTGAGTTGGAACGGTATCTAAATAATGATGTAGACAAAGGTCCACAACCCCAAAAGTCATAGGAACATTAGGGAGAGCCTAGGTAACACCCCAGAAGTAAAGCCAGCAATATTCGACCATGTTACAGTGTGCAGCCGCAACCACTAGTCGCACATCTAGTAGCTGTAACATGTGGCCGCAACCTTCAGCCGCAAGTGTTTTTGCTTCTGTTATCGGCTGTGCTCCGCTAGTGGCTTGCTGTGACATATTTTAGGCTGCCTATCAGCTTGGAACCCTATGATCATATCTATCAAAGTGTTTCCTTCATTATTATGAGTGTTTGTGTTATGAAATCGATTTGTAAATTAAATGTCCACTTTTCACGTCACTTGTAACACTTGGACAACAAGTGTAATGTGTTAGGATTTGACTATAGACCATTTGGAATTATTAATATTGATAATATGCTATGATGACCAAGCAGTATAGATAAATTATCACACACCAAATTCTGAATCAACCAGATTGGTGTGATGAACCGTCTATAGACTAACGGTTCAACTAGGATCTCGTATAGACTGTGCCCATTTGGTTAAACCAGATACAACCACAACCATAATCAGAGTAAATAAACAATAGCGAAAGTCTTTAATATTAATGAACTGAGTATCTAACAGTGATAACGTAATTAATTATCCAATTATCTCCAAATGACTCAAGACATAAAAATAAAGTAATCAATTACATGTTTTGATAACCCAACAACTAAATTTAATCGAAAACACATGAGTTGCACTCGCACGACGAATCATGCGACTCCACCATAGCTTCCACATCCATCGCACCAACATGTCCGTACATTGGTGCATTCATATAATCTTCCACGTTAAGACCTGTATCATCAACAAAAAATATTTGATGTCGAAAGGGTGAGCACACATCATGGCTCAGTGAGCAAACAAAACAATGCAACAAACATATGCATGCATTCAATTCATATCTTTCGTCTGGTTTATAAGTTTGTAATATGCTATAGAAAGGTTTGGTGGCCGTCGCACCTCTATACACAAGTGTGTGAATCCACCCAATGGATCAAACACCATTGTCATCCCACATGCACCCATCATGGAATAGAGATAGAGCTAAAGTGCCAGGGCTAAACACCACATAACACTTCCCTTGATGCCCTACCCATACCAACACATAAGCCCCTATCGGCAAGGGCTTGCAAACTGGCTCGCAACTAACCAATCCTAATGCCAAACAGTGTATCCAAGGCCTCACTCCAGCATCCCTCAATACATCCATAGAGATAGAGATAAGGCCCCCCGGTAGAGTCAGAGACTACACGATCCGAGACCACCTCCCCTGATGCCCTACGACATAATAGTTCTGCTAAGGTAATGGCGATACGACGATGGTAGTGGGCAAAACTTGAATAGAGATAGAGCTAGAGTCTGGTGACCAGGATGAACCACAATGTCACGTCCTCCCCCTGATGCTCTACTCGCATCAAGCATACTAACTACACGCATACATTTACATGCCTATTCCTAACATCATCATCATCATCATGTTATAAATAAACAAAATTAAATATGCATGAGCAATAATAGCAGGAATATTGAATGACATGTGAAATGCAAATTATAAGCATACAAACATAGAATCATTCATGGCATTGGACTCAATAAGTAAAACAACTTGTTATTAGCCAATTAGTTTAGGTCTTGTTCCCTTACCTTTGGTCGATGGTTATTCCTCATTCAAGTTTTATAAATCCCTTAAAGACCACTTGGAAACTTAACAAATTTATAGATTTTAAATTAGAGTTTATTTCCATCAATTCAGACTTCGAAGCTGAGTGGTCGCAGGTGTGGCTGCACCTGTGGTTTTAGTTTCTGCGACCACAGGGTGTATGGTCGATATGTGTGGTCGCATATCATGCGATCATACATGCGACCACACCCTCCCTGGAACTTTCCCGAGGGCATATGGTCGATCATATGTGCCTTGTGTAGTCGCATATCATGCGATACACATGCGACCACACTCACCTGGAACTTTCCCAGGGGCGTGTGGTGGATCATATGTGCCTCGTGTGGTCGATCAAACTACGACCACATGAGTGATGGTTGACTTTTCCACTCAATTCCTTCATATTTTGATTCTTTGTCTTATCATCATGATCATTCCTATGATAGTTTTATGGCTTAAAATTCATATTTTTACATAATCCATCATCCTAATAGATTCCCTCCCTGGATCTCTTAGAATTTGTCCATGGTTTTATGATTGGGATCTCACTTTGAATCACTATCTCCTCCATGATCTATTCTAGGCATTCAACTGATGTGGGGGATGTTTTCATACCTTAAACTTGTTGAAGAATCAGAGTTCTCTCTGAATTTCCTTCTCTTAGTCTTCCTCTTCAATTCTCATTCTCTTCCTCCTCTTCTCTTTCTCTCTCTTTCAGTTTGAGTTCTAAAAGAATGGAAGAGGCTAAGGGACGTCCTATATATAGAGGAAAACCCTCCATATAGAGTCCTACTTAGATTAGGAAAGAACCCCCTTCAGATTAGGAAGGTTTCCTAATCATGGAGTCAATTTGACATCATGTGGTCGCACGTGGGGTGGCAGAACCCATCGACCACACATCCAAAAAATGCAACCACACGTCCTGTTCTCCAGTGGTCTCATTATTCGAAGGTGTGGTCGTCCCCACCTATTTAGGTATGCATCCACACGCTCCTAATTAGATGATTTTGGGTTCAATTTCATACCTAGCCTTGTGGTTTCTTTATGCCCTTGGTTTGCTTGGCCTGACCATGATAGGAAGACCTGATACAAGGTGATAAGACCGGTTAGTACGATATAGGTCTTACAACTCCCCCCTCTTATTATAAATTTTGTCCTCAAATTTTGCACATACCTTCTGAGTCGAAAAGGTGAGGATATTTCTTTCGCATAGCATTCTCTTCTTCCCATGTGATCTCTCCTACATCTTAGCTCCTCCAAGTAACCTTAACATAATAAATGTCACGGTTGCGTAGACGTTAAACCTTCCGATTGGTAATTTCAATTAGTGCTATTTCGAATGTCAAATAATCAGTTAAACTTGGTGGATCTGCTGTTAACACGTGTGTTGGATCTCTGACGTACTTCTTCAGTAATGAGATATGAAATACATCATGCACACTTGACATAGATGGGGGTAGTGCTAACTGATACGCCACTTTCCCACGTTCAGATAGAATCTCATATGGCTCGACATATCTCGGACTTAGCTTCAATTTCTGTCCGAATAATTTTAAGCCTCACATAGGTGATATTTTCAGGAATACCTTATCACCAATGACAAATTCAAGGTCTCGATGTCAATTATCTGTATATTGTTTCTGACGGTTCTGAGCTGTTCTAACTCATTCCTTAATTATGTCGACTACTCGAAAAGTCTCTTCAACAAACTCTGGTCCAACAATACTCCGTTCTCCAACTTCATTCCAAAACAAAGGAGTTCTACACTTCCTACCATACAGTGCTTCATAGGGTGACATTTGTATAGTAGCCTGATAGCTATTGTTATAGGCGAACTCGATTAATGGTAGTTTTTCATCCCATAATCCTTTGAAATCGATGACACAAGCTCGAAGCATGTCTTCTAAAATCTGAATGGTACGCTCTGACTATCCGTCTATCTGAGGATGGTATGCAATACTAAACTTCAATGTTGTACCCATAGCCTTCTGTAATCCTTCCCAAAACTTTGAGGTAAAGCGTGGGTCTCTATCGGAGACGATGCTTTCAGGTACACCATCCAATGTGACAATATTATCCACATATAGCTTGGCTAATCTCTCTGTTGATCCCAGGTAGTCACTGAGAGGGGGGGGTGAATCAGTGCCCTTAAAATATTTCCACTCTTATGATTTGGCCTACTGCTTTGGAAATTGCTGCCAAGAGCTGTTGTTCACTATGTGCTGTCTTGAGCTGTCAACTGGACTTTTCTCTCTGTTAATATGTCACACATTTCGTGCACACACCAACCATACACCCACAGGTATCCATACCAGGGGCTTAGCCGACCAAGTGTGTACACCCAGACCTACAACACACAGACTTCTATTCCACACTCATAAATAGTTTCATATACATTCACGACACAGGATGTAACGTGGTTCACCAATCACTCACTGTGATGGCTAGTCCACGGGGTAATACCCTAACCAGGGTTTCGTATTATACCCAATATGCTACTTTAAAGCTATGGTTGCACCTACAACCCCGATGCTGCAACATCAACCACATTCTCAGCTGCAACTGAGTCCTAGGCAACAACTGTCACACCCCAATTCTGCACTGTTCAGAATGGTGTGATGAACCGTTAAATAACCAACGGTTCAACTAGGATCTCAAATAGGCTATCCCCACGTTACCCAAACTTACACGCATCCACAATCATAATCAGAGTAAATACACAATAGCGGAAATCTTATAAGTAAATGAACTGAGAACTAAGATGATATTAATAATTTAATAGAAAATTATTCTGTATCAACCGGGACATAAGTAAATATCAATACAAGTCTTTAATAAATCCAAATAAAGAAACTTATAAAAATATCTAATCAAATACACACGAGTTGCACTCGCAAGAGGAGTCGTGTGTATCATCTTCAGCTCCAGCGTCCATTGCTGCTATATCCCCGTACGCAGACGCATTCATATAATCTTCAACCGTGTAACCTGCATCATCAACTAAAAATATTCGACCTCGAGGGGTGAGCACACAACACGGCTCAGTGAGTAGCCAAAACAATGCAACAATACATATGCATGCAAAAGTCAATTTATATCTTTGGTCTGGTTTATAGTTTGCAATGTGCAATAGAAAAGGTTGGGTGGTCAAAGGTTAACGTTTATTGACACCGCCTCTATACATAGGGTGTGTAAGCCTGTCCGAAGGTTAACGTTTATCGTCGTCCCCATCCACCCTACCATAACATTATATACAACAAAGGTTAACGTTTATTGCTATATAATGCTATACCAACACGTAAGCCCCTGTTAGCGAGGGCTTGCAAACTGGGCTCGCTACTAACCAATCCTAATGCCAAACAGTGTATCGAAGGCCTCACCCCAGCATCCCTCAGAATGCCCATAGAGATAGAGCTAAGGCCCCCCGATAGAGTCAGAGACTACAAGGACCGAGACCACCTCCCCTGATACTCCACGACATAATAGTTCTGTTAAGGTAATGGAGATACGACGATGCCAATGCACAAGACTTGAGTTAGGGATAGAGCTAAAGTGCTGAAACCCGCCAAAGGTTAACGTTTATTGACGTTCTCATCACATCTCCCCTGATACTCGCTCGCATCAAGCACATCAACCACACACATACAAGCACATGCCTATTCCTATCATCATCATCATCATCATGTTATAAACAATAAAGTAAATATGCATGAACAAGTAATAGAAATATTGGATGGCACGCTGTATGCTCATTACAACATATTCGCATAGAATCAAACATAGCATAGGAGTCAAGAAATAGAAAACAGTTTATTATTAAGCAATTTAGTTTGGAGTTAAGGTTCCTCACCTTAACTTGCTAAAAGATACTTTTCCAAGCTTTAGAATCACCGTTATAACGTTATTATATTGCTAGCAAACCTAACAAAGTCGATAGAATTTAATTAGAATTAATTCAGAATTTAAAACCATTCTGTCAACTGAGGGTCGATGCTAGGGTCGATGCTAGGGTCGATGGGTCTATCGACCCTCCCCTCATTCTGGACTTCTCGAATGCTGAGGGTCGATGGTCAGAAACACCTAGGGTCGGATGGTCTATCGACCCTCGGTGCGACCCTCGATGCACTCTGGTCTAATTTCCACTTTTAAATCCACTCTTCATGTTTGGGGTCCTATGGCTTGCTTCCTACATTCATCCAACAGTCATTCCATGGTCTATAACCATGTATAATCCATCTAAATAGTTTTTATGCATCATCCTATGGTTTTCCATGAAAACCAACCATGAATGGATGGTTTGGGTTTCTTCGAAATCCTACACTCAACCATATCTAATTTAAGGTCTGTAGAAACTCATGGAATTAGTATCCATACCTGAGAAGATTAATCTTTCTCTGTAACTCTTCTCCTTTTTGCTAAGTCTTCCTCCTTGTCTCCTTTCTTCCTCTTTTCCTTCTTCTCTCTTTCTCTCAATTCAATTAGGGTTGTGAAAGGAGTGAAAGTGGCTTAGGGACGTCCTTTAAATAGAGTAGGAATGTCCTATAATAGTCCCATTGAGATTTGGAAAGAATCCCAATCGAAAATTAGGAAATTTCCTAATTTCTATATTCGTTAGAAACCGAGGGTCGATGGGAGGGTCGATGATCCCGTCGACCCTAGGGTCTTAAGCTGTCCGACCCTCCCTTCAAATCTGAGGGTCTGACATTCTGTTTTGGGAGGTCCGACCCTACTTGGCTGGGTATGCGGCCCTTTCCCTATTTTAAGTGTTTTTGGGTCGATTTAATACCTGGGATCTCGATCTCCATCACGCCCTTGGTCCACTTGACTTGACCATGATGGGTAAACCTGGTTCAAGGTGGTAAGACCGGGTTAGTTTGACACGGGTCTTACAACTCCCCCCAACTTATAAAAATTTCATCCTCGAAATTGTACGTACCTTTTGAATCAAACAAGTGAGGGTATTGCTTTCTCATAGCATTCTCTTCTTCCCATGTAACTTCTTCCATGTCTCTACTTTTCCATGTGACCTTAACATAGTAGATATCTCTGTTGCGTAGACGTTGAACCTTTCGACTGGTGATTTGTGTTGGTGTTACTTCGAATGTCAAATCATCAATCAATTATGGAAAATCTACTGTCAAGACATGCGTTGGGTCTTTGACATACTTCTTCAATACAGAAATGTGAAATACGCCGTGCACACTTGACATAGATGGTGGTAATGCCAACTGATAAGCTACTTTTCCACGCTTAGCTAGAATTTCGTATGGCCCGACATATCCTGGACTTAATTTTCCTTTCTGTCCGAATCTCTTCAATCCTCTCATAGGCGATACTTTCAAAAATACTTTATCACCTACGGCGAACTCTAGATCTCTTCGTCGAGTATCTGCATATTGCTTCTGACGGTTCTGAGCTGTTTTCACTCTTTCCTTGATGATGTCGACCACTCGACAAGTCTCTTCCACAAATTCCGGTCCAACAATACTACGTTCTCCAACTTCATTCCAAAACAAGGGAGTTCGACACTTCCTGCCATACAGTGCTTCATAAGGTGACATCTGTATAGTAGCCTGATAGCTGTTGTTATAGGCGAACTCGATCAATGGTAACTTTTCATCCCACGATCCTTTGAAATCAATCACACATGCTCGTAGCATATCTTCTAGAATTTGGATTGTACGCTCTGACTGTCCGTCTGTCTGTGGGTGGAATGCAGTACTGAACTTCAATGTTGTACCCATAGCCTTTTGTAGTCCTTCCCAAAATTTGGAAGTAAATCGTGGATCTCTATCGAACACAATGCTTTCTGAAACACCATGTAACCGAACAATATTATCCACATACAACTTTGCTAACCTTTCCAGTGTATACTGGGGTCGTATCGGTATGAAGCGAGCTGTTTTAGTCAGACGGTCTACAATTACCCAAACTGCGTCAACTACTCGAGGAGTCAATGGTAGTCCTGTGACGAAGTCCATAGTGATGCAGTCCCATTTCCATGCTGGTTCCGGTAATGGTTGTAACAGTCCTGCGGGTCTTTGTCGTTCCGCCTTTACTTTTTGACAATTTAGGCATTGAGACACGAACTTAGCTACATCTGCTTTCATTCCCCTCAACCAATACAGTTTCTTTAGATCATGATACATTTTTGTGCTTCCAGGATGTATCGAGTAGATGGTGGTGTGGGCTTCCTTCATCAGTCGGTGTCTAATGTCTACATTTTCTGTTTCGGGTACACATATTCTTCCTTTGTATTTCAGTACCTTCTCGTCATCCAAGGTGAACTCAGGGTTAGTCCTACCTTTCTCAATATCTTCTTGTACCGTTCTCAGATAAGGATCTGCTTTGATAGCTGTCTTCACTTCGTCCACTATATCCAGTATAATCTTCAATGCCGCGAACATATTTGAAAATCGATGAATAAACCCTTGGCTAGCTGATTCATCTGTTGTATCTATCACATATTGTTTGTTGCCATGATTAAACACCATCCCGTTGGTACACATTGCTGCAGTCGTGCTAACTTCTCCTTGAGATTTAATCATTGCTTTTCTGCTCAATGCATCTGCTACCACGTTCGCTTTACCCGGATGATACTGGATATCGCAATCATAGTCTTTCAATAATTCCAGCCATCTTCTTTGTCTCATATTCAACTCTTTCTGATTAAATAGATAAGTAAGACTTTTATGGTCCGACTTAATCTGGAATTTCTCTCCGTATAGGTAGTGTCTCCATATCTTGACAGCATGTACTACTGCCGCTAACTCCAAATCATGGGTGGGATAATTTTTCTCATGTACCTTTAACTGTCACGAGGCATACACAATTACTTGCTCTCCTTGCATAAGCACACATCCTAGTCCCAATCCCGATGCATCAGTGTATAAGGTAAATGTCTGTCCTCGAACGGGAATGGTCAAAATTGGGGCGGATATCAATCTGGTCTTCAGTGTTTGAAAACTCTTCTCATACTTATCCGTCCATACGAATTTTTCTCCTTTCTTGGTCAAACTGGTGAGAGGTACGGCAATCCGAGAATAGTCTTCTACGAATCTCCGATAATATCCAGCTAAACCCAGAAAACTTCTAATTTCTGAAACACTCTTTGGTGCTTCCCAGTTCACAATAGCCTCGATCTTACTGGGGTCCACTTTGATTCCTTCTGCAGATACTACATGGCCTAGAAAGGCGACTTCACTTAGCCAAAACTCACACTTCGAAAATTTAGCGTATAACTTCTCTTTCCTTAAACGCTGTAGGGCTGCGTTTAGGTTCTTGACATGGGTTTCCTTGTCTTTGGAGTATACCAATATGTCATCAATAAATACTATAACCGACGTATCCAACATATCGTGGAAAACTCGGTTCATAAGTTCCATGAATGTTGCCGGTGCATTAGTTAATCCGAAGGACATCACTAAGAACTCATAATGTCCGTATCTTGTCCTGAAAGCTGTCTTCGGAATATCACCTTCTTTAATCTTCAGCTGATGATAGCCTGATCGAAGATCGACCTTTGAAAATACCTTCGCTCCTTGTAACTGATCGAACAAGTCATCGATCCTGGGTAGTGGATATCGATTCTTGATTGTCAGCTTATTCAACTCTCGATAATCTATACATAATCGAACACTACCATCCTTCTTCTTTACGAACAACACCGGTGCTCCCCATGGAGATATACTGGGTCTAATATAACCCTTGTCCAGCAGTTCTTGTAATTGCACTTTTAATTCCTTCAGTTCAGTAGGAGCCATTCTATACGGTGCTTTTGATACCGGTGCGGCTCCAGGTATCAGGTCTATTACAAACTCCGTGACACGATCGGGCGGTAATCCGGGTAGTTCCTCGAGAAATACATCTGGGTAATCCCGTACGACGTCAATATCTTCCATTCGTGGCGCGTCCTTGGTTAGGTCGACCACTGATACTAGATATCCGACGGCTCCCTTTTCAAGGCACTTCTTAGCCTTTAATGCTGAGAGTATGAGCTTGCGTCTTCTGGGAAGTTTGGTTCCCGAGAAACTGAATTCTGCTCCTTCTTTGTCCTTGAACGTTAGCTTCTTCTCGGTGCATAACAGATTTGCAGAATGCCGAGCTAACCAGTCCATTCCCAAGATGACATCGAAGTCTGCCATCTCAAGTTGTATTAAAGTTGCATCCAAGGTTTTCTCGCCAATGAGAACTGGACATGGCCCATAACCTTTCTCTAATTCCACTTCTAATCCCATCGGTGACCGTACAAGTAACTTGTAGTCTAATGTTTTGATGGGTAAATTGGCCTTCTTCCCAAATGACACAGATATAAATGAATGCGTAGCTCCTGAATCAAAGAGTACTCTGGCTGGTACGCCATTGATAGGTACAATACCTGTGATCCGTTTTACTTAGTCTACATGCTCAATCAATGAAATTATAATCTTAAAAGTTTAGGTCATACCTGTGACCACATCGGGCGATGCGGCTGCATCCTCTGATGTAACGGCATATACCCGTCCTTGATGTAATTGCTTCTTGGGTTTTGGGCATTCTCTTGCCATATGCCCTGGTTGGTTGCAGTTATAACACTTTGGGGCTTCAGAATTTGGCTTTGGCTGTGGTTGAGCTGCGGAAATAGACTTTGGTGCAGTGGCAAAATTCTGAGGACGAAAAGGTTTATACGTCCTATTATTGCCTCCGTTATACAAATTCCCAGCTGGCCTTTTGATGCCTTTGTTTTGAGTGAAATAACTCTCTTTCTGGCTCGATTCAATTACTCGAGCAATCTGGACAGCTTCGTTATAAATATTCTTCTCTAAGCCCAGAACGTTTTCTCTTATGCTTCCTCTTAGTCCCGCGACAAACCTACGAGTTTTGGTATCTTCTTCCTGCATACTAGCCGGTGCGAAGAAAAACAGCTCTTCATAGCGCTGTTGGTATGAGTCTACGGACATCTGCCCCTGGTACAGACTCAGAAATTCCTTCTCCATTGAATCTCTGAAGCTTCTTGGGAAATACTTCTCGAAGAATGCTTCCTTATATATAGCCCATGTCAGTAGGGCGTGCTTGGTCAATAAATACATCTTTGTAGACTTCCACCAATGGTGTGCGTCACCTTTGAGCATGAAGGTGGCGCATAGTACTTTCTCTTCCTCTCCATCTCGTCTATCCAGTGTGCTGGCCACAGTGGATCCGACGGCTTGCCGTTGAATTCCTTAGGTTTCATCTTCAAAAATCTCTCCACTAGCCGAGAGTGATCCAGTTGATTTTGGTATGCCCCAAACATAGGGGGTGGATACTGATAGTTCCCTTGGGCTGCTTCTGGGACTTGCACTGGAATTGGTGCAGTCGGTTGTTGAGGTGTCTATTGAGTTGGGTGATTACCCACTGGTGCTGCACTAGCTTGCCCAGTGTGCATGGTTGCAGCCTGAGTGGCTTGAAACATAACTCCCATTGCAACCTGCATTTGAGCTTGTGCGTGTTGCATTTGCTGTAGCTGTTGTGTCAGATTCATAACCACAGTTGCTAGCTCCGGTGGTGGAGATGGTAAATTTGTAGGGCCTGCTGGTTCTGGATTACCCTGTGCATGGTTATTCTCTTGACTAGTCTCCTCCACTGGTGGTGGTGGTGGGACTGTATTTCGGGTCTGTCAGGTAACTCTACGGCCAGACATAATTCCTTTCGGTGATTGTCGGTGCCTGAAAATTCATCAAGGTAGGTTAGAACTCATTTATATCTCATGTAGGCACACTAACCGATAATAAATTTCAATTTCTAACTCATTTTATAAAAAAAAATACTATCTTTTATATGCAGGGTCGATGGTGAGGGTCGCTGGTATGTCCGACCCTGGGTATTCGACCCTGGGAATAACCTGTCCTTCCCGAGAGCTGAGGGTCGATGGGAGGGTCGATGGGTGTCCGACCCTCGATTTTCTGTCAGATTCCCAAGAGCCGAGGGTCGATGGGAGGGTCGATCCGAGGGTCGATGGTGTCAGTCGAATTGTCTGACCCTCGGACCAAAAATCAGATTTTTAAGATCCGATTTTGGGTCATTTCTCACTATTCCTCCTCCGTTTCGACTCGCCTCTTCTCTCCGAGTTGCTACAGTGCTACTTCCCTGTTGTGGATCATTCTTAGTCCGAGTTTCGACATTCACATGAGGTACAGGTATACTTTCCCAACTTTACCTATTTTTAGGTTTTTGCTCATTTAACTCGTATTTTTCAAATTAAACTTTTTCCAACCTTAAAAATTCGATTTTTATTGGGGGCTTTTGTTATTGGGGTCTTGAGGAACGAAAGCCCTACAAAATTTTTGAGTTTCATCGGTTGGTTATCGAGAAACTTAGAATTTTCTCTTTTTGCCCTAATTTATCGAAATTTTTGATTTTTCTTAAATTTCTTCAAATTGAACTTCGTCAGTTAAAATCTCCTACTGTATGTGGGTCGTAGGACATATTTTAACCTACGTAAGTTCTCATGCCCACTTATATGGTGAGAAATGGGGCTCTATTTTAAATTTTTGGATTTTTATCCTATTAACTCCTTGCTTCCTTTCTTTTTCTTATTTTGCAGATACTATGGCCCGTACCAAAGTACCTAGAGTGCGCGATCCACTTCGCTTCCATTCGAATGAAGCCGAGGCACAGTAAGCAGACTATGCCCGTAAGAAGGTTGAAGGGGGTCGCATGGTGAACTTGGCTGAGCTAGCCTTGTTCAATGTAGAGGGAGCATTCGGTGATATGGGGTGGCTCCCTGTCATCACATACGACGCGTGCACATGTCCCGACTTGGTACGCCAGTTCTATTGTAATCTCCAGGTGGTGGGGAATTACAATGATGTCGAGCGTGGTCAGGAGTTGCGCATCACTAGTTACGTCAAAGGGGTGCACATCTCCTTTGATTATCGGCAGCTGGCCGATCTATTGGGCATTCCCTTTGATGGCCCCATGGTGTACTGTGCGCCGGGAGAGCCATAGTTTGTTGAGATGGAGATGAGGGCAGAGATCGACAACCAGTTGCTCCGTCCCGATAGATGGCAGATGAGAGCTTGCT
Source organism: Protea cynaroides (assembly GCA_028583415.1). Lineage (NCBI taxonomy): Eukaryota > Viridiplantae > Streptophyta > Magnoliopsida > Proteales > Proteaceae > Protea > Protea cynaroides. Next base: position 50,832,971 of record CM053276.1, read on the forward strand.
ACTTGCGTCCAGCTCCACGGGTCTTCTGTAAGATTATCCAAAGATAATCTGATCCCGCAGAGTGGGCACTATGAAAGGGTGTCTCGACTGACCCGGTTCTTGATCTATCGCATTCGCACTCGTCAACCGGTCCCGCCTTCCTTACATCATCATGCGGACTATGATTAGTGCCACATTGTCCGGTCATAGGGGTAATCTACCCTATGGGACGCATGATTACAGTGCTACCGAACCCGTCCGGGGGTGGATCTCGGTAGAAGAGAAGATCCAGGAGAAGACCTTCTCGTCGCCTCTAGATTGGGAGGCTATCTGTAAGATGGGGCTGCGAGATGCGGAGGTTAGCGATGAGGAGAGGAACGCGATGGTGCGCCCTCACACTCGGGTCGAGATGGCTGATGCTGAGGCTGCTGCTAGGGCTCGTGGGGATCCGGTCGATGATGACGATCGCATGTATATGGATGTCGATGCGATACTACAGCCATCACCCACACATGCGGCTGGAGTTGGTACATCTTCTACGGCGGCTCCTGCACCTGAGGCTGGTCCTTCTCACTCGGCTGATCCTTCACTTCCACCTTCAGCCATGATGGAGATGCTGTAGGAGATCAGGGATGCTCAGCGCAGATCTGATCTGAGGATGGATGAGCTGTTGGCTGCTCATCACGCATCAGATGCGCGGATGGGAGAGCTCCTAGAGGTGCAGCGTGCGACTGATCAGAGGATAGCCGGTCTCACAGCTAGTCTCCAGACGACCCAGACCCAGGTGGCCTGGTTGACTAGGGTCTATACTGAGGACTATGACAGAGATCGTGAGGCACCGCCTCCTCCTTCGCCTCCAGCTTCTTGATTTGTACTTTACTTTTCTTGTAGTACAGAGTAACTGTCCGGGTTGTGGACTGTACTCTGCTTTAGCGATGTATATACGTTTTGTTTCTCTCACTCATTGTATGTAACTGGTTTTCCCTTTAATAGATGCATTGTTCTCTTTTTAATTTGGTTTCAATCATCACTTGTGCTTACAGTTTGTTTGTATTAAAGCTTTTAATTTATCCTATCTCAGTTCACAATGGTCTTGAATGTGTGTCAGTTCGGCGGGCAAGGCCTGAGAAGCTCTGATACCAAGTTGTCACACCCCAATTCTACACTGTTCAGAATGGTGTGATGAACCATTAAATAACCAACGGTTCAACCAGGAACTCAAATAGGCTATCCCCGCGTTACCCAAACTTACACGCATCCACAATCATAATCAGAGTAAATACACAATAGCGGAAATCTTATAAGTAAATGAACTGAGAACTAAGATGATATTAATAATTTAATAGAAAATTATTCTGTATCAACCGGAACATAAGTAAATATCAATACAAGTCTTTAATAAATCCAAATAAAGAAACTTATAAAAATATCTAATCAAATACACACGAGTTGCACTCGCAAGAGGAGTCGTGTGTATCATCTTCAGCTCCAGCGTCCATTGCTGCTATATCCCCGTACGCAGACGCATTCATATAATCTTTAACCGTGTAACCTGCATCATCAACTAAAAATATTTGACGTCGAGGGGTGAGCACACAACACGGCTCAGTGAGTAGCCAAAATAATGCAACAATACATATGCATGCAAAAAGTCAATTTATATCTTTGGTCTGGTTTATAGTTTGCAATGTGCAATAGAAAGGCTGGGTGGTCAAAGGTTAATGTTTATTGACACCGCCTCTATACACAGGGTGTGGAAGCCCGCCCGAAGGTTAACGTTTATCGTCGTCCCCATCCACCCTACCATAACATTATACAACAAAGGTTAACATTTATTGCTATATAATACTATACCAACACGTAAGCCCCTGTTAGCGAGGGCTTGCAAACTGGGCTCGCTACTAATCAATCATAATGCCAAACAGTGTATCCAAGGCCTCACCCCAGCATCCCTCAGAATTCCCATAGAGATAGAGCTAAGGCCCCCCGGTAGAGTCAGAGACTACAAGGACCGAGACCACCTCCCCTGATACTCCACGACATAATAGTTCTGCTAAGGTAATGGTGATACGACGATGCCAATGCACAAGACTTGGGTTAGAGATAGAGCTAAAGTGCTGAGACCCGCCAAAGGTTAACGTTTATTGACGTTCTCATCACACCTCCCCTGATACTCGCTCACATCAAGCACATCAACCACACACATACAAGCACATGCCTATTCCTATCATCATCATCATCATCATGTTATAAACAATAAAGTAAATATGCATGAACAAGTAATAGAAATATTGGATGGCACGCTGTATGCACATTACAACATATTCGCATAGAATCAAACATAGTGTAAGCACCCCATTTTTGCCATCCCCAGCCAAGAACAAAAGTCTTGATGGGCATATTCAGAAGGGTTGCGGGTCAATTCAAGGTTTGGACGATAAGTGGTGATTTCAAAGCTGATGTTGGCGGGCCCTACAGCAAGGCCATGAAAATGCCTTCAAATTGATACCAGAATCATTCAATTCCGATATCAAACGAAGAAGATGTCACGATTTTAGTCGGATTGAAATTGGCTTATTAAATCCAAGGGCTTTTCTGTAAATTATCATGAATTAAGGATTTATTGGGCAAATTATCATGATTTAAATCGATCGGACTTCATTCGACCATATCTTGATCGTTCGACATCCAAATCCGACGATTCAAGCGCCACTGTGCTCCCTTACCTGTCCTCTTCAAAGTGGACGTGAAGAATTTTGGACGGAAGCCGCCAGCGGATCCCATGCAAAGTTGTCGATCGGATTATCGTCAAAACTCCAATTTTTCATATCTTGATCATCCGAAGTTCGAATCAGACGATTCAAGTGCCACTGTGCTCCTTTGTCCGTCCTCTTCAAAGTGGACGTAAAGAATATTGGGCAGAAGCCGCCTGCGGGTCCCATGCAAAGTTGCTAGCCGAATTATCATCAAAGCTTCAATTCTTCATATTTTGTTCATTTGACGTCCGAATCAGACGATTCAAGCACCAGTGTGCTCCTTTGTCCGTCCTCTTCAAAGTGGACGTGGAAAATCTGAGACAGAGGTCGTCGAAAATTTTCATGCGGAAATTGCAAGCTGAGAGGACTCATAATAGAGAGAGAAATAAACCTAGTCCATACTTACTCAGCCCAACCAAGCTCAAGCCCAATTTAGTCCAATCCCATCGAACACAACCAGTCTAGCCTTACCCAGCCTAAACCGGTCTGGACCGTGTCAATTCAATCCATGTGCATTATATATATATATATGATTTTATATTATATAATATATATATATTATAACATATGTTCATATATATTATATTATTTTATATATGAATTGGGTGGGATTTGAATCAATAACTAAGAGAGAGAGAGAGAGAAAGAGGGAGAGAGAATGGGAAGAGAGAGAGGGGAAGAGAGAGAGAGAATGGGAAAAGAGAGGAAGGAGAAAACCGAACATATATATATTATATATATGTTCGGTCAAAGAGAGAGAGAGGGAGAGAGAGAGGGAGAGAGAGAGAGAGAGGAGGAGAGAGAGAATGGGAAGAGAGAAGGAGGAGAAAACCGAACATATATATATATATATTATATATATGTTCGGTCAAAGAGAGAGAGAGGGAGAGGGAGAGGGAGAGGGAGAGGGAGAGAGAGAGGGGAAGAGAGAGAGAGAATGGGAAGAGAGAGAGGGAGAGAGAGAGAATGGGAAGAGAGGGGGAGAGAGAGAGAGGGAGAGAGAGAGAGAATGGGAAGAGAGAAGAAAGAGAAAACCGAACATATATATATTATATATATGTTCGGTCAAAAGAGAGAGAGAGAGAGAGGAGAGAGAGAGAGAGAGAGAGGAAGGAAGAGAGAGAGAGAGGGAGAAAGAGAGAAAGAGACACGAGCAAAAGTAAAAAAATAATAAAAAAAAGAATGCAGGAGAAGGAGGTGCAGAACCACGCTGCCACCTCCTCCTTCATGGAGCCAGCGGCCATGCCCGCACACCCACCGCCGCTCCACACTGCCATAAAGCTGCCCAACCTCACCGCCACCTCCTCTTACCCATGCTGCCACCTACCTACCCAGCCGAATCACCATCTCTCACTGCCACCTACATCTTCTCCCTTACCGCTCCATACTGCTACAAACCCAGCAGAATCACCGAACATCCCACCGCCACTCCTCTCCATGCTGCCATAGAGCTGCCCAACCTCACCGCAGCCTCCTCCTACCCATGCTACCGCCACTCCATGCTGTCAGCAGCCATACCCAACCTCACCGCCACCTCCTCCTACCCATGCTGCCACACTCCTCCCCAGTTGCTATAAAATCCCATCTCAACTGAATGAGAAGGGGGGATTTTTCTGGCGGGTTTTTGAGGTAGCAGATCATTTTTGGTCTGAACTACCTCTAAAAGAAAAAAAAAGGAGAGGCGAAAATCGCAGCACCCGACCACCTCTGCTCCTCCTTCTCACCAGTTACCCACTAAGTCTCCCATCTCCTGTTCATCATCGTCACCATCTTCGATTCATCCCCGACCACCTCGCGACACCCTGCGACGATCTTCGTTGGCAACCCGACGACCCGGTAATGTTTCGTCACTCTCAACCATCGAAACAGCATCAAGCCAGGTCGGTCGTTTTTTCTCCCTCTCCTCACACATAGCATAGGACTCAAGAAATAGAAAACAGTTTATTATTAAGCAATTTAGTTTGGAGTTAAGGTTCCTCACCTTAGCTTGCTAAAAGATACTTTTCCAAGCTTTAGAATCACCGTTATAACGTTATTATATTGCTAGCAAACCTAACAAAGTCGATAGGATTTAATTAGAATTAATTCGGAATTTAAAACCATTCTGTCAACTGAGGGTCGATGCTAGGGTCGATGGGTCTATCGACCCTCCCCTCATTCTGGACTTCCCGAATGCTGAGGGTCGATGGTCAGAAACACCTAGGGTCGGATGGTCTATCGACCCTCGGTGCGACCCTCGATGCACTCTGGTCCAATTTCCACTTTTAAATCCACTCTTCGTGTTTGGGGTCCTATGGCTTGCTTCCTACATTCATCCAACAGTCATTCCATGGTCTATAACCATGTATAATCCATCTAAATAGTTTTTATGCATCATCTTATGGTTTTCCATGAAAACCAACCATGAATGGATGGTTTGGGTTTCTCCGAAATCCTACACTCAATCATATCTAATCTAAGGTCTGTAGAAACTCATGGAATTAGTATCCATACCTGAGAAGATTAATCTTTCTCTGTAACTCTTCTCCTTTTTGCTAAGTCTTCCTCCTTGTCTCATTTCTTCCTCTTTTCCTTCTTCTCTCTTTCTCTCAATTCAATTAGGGTTGTGAAAGGAGTGAAAGTGGCTTAGGGACGTCCTTTAAATAGAGTAGGAATGTCCTATAATAGTCCCATTGAGATTTGAAAAGAATCCTAATCGAAAATTAGGAAATTTCCTAATTTTTATATTCGTTAGAAACCGAGGGTCGATGGGAGGGTCGATGATCCCGTCGACCCTAGGGTCTTAAGCTATCCGACCCTCCCTTCAAATCTGAGGGTCTGACATTCTGTTTTGGGAGGTCCGACCCTACTTGGCTGGGTATGCGACCCTTCCCCTATTTTAAGTGTTTTTGGGTCGATTTAATACCTGGGATCTCGATCTCCATCACGCCCTTGGTCCACTAGACTCGACCATGATGGGTAAACCTGGTTCAAGGTGGTAAGACCGGGTTAGTTTGACACGGGTCTTACAACAATCCCCACTCCATTCAAGCCCCCAACTTGACAGGTTACAAAGTATTTATCAAATAGTGATTACAAACCCTTCCCATATGGCATTGGTACAAATAAATAGAGTTTCTATGCGTGATTACCTTTCGGTCTTGCTCACAGTTGATGTAAAGCTCACTGTGCAAGCTTATCGACCTCTTTACTGGCTACACAAGTCATTCTTCACCGCCATGGCTTCATTGGACTCTCAACGCTTTGTCCCAGTACTCTTCCTAAGCTTCAACGAGATGTTTGCCCTAAAATCGCCCTTTAGCTTCTTCTTCTCTAGCTTAAACTTGTTCTGCATGCTTACTCTCCAAAAATCCTTCAGTTTGATATATTACACGCCCAAAACAGAGATCAGACAGCTGAGATATGGCCAGAAGAAGATCAGCCAATCAGAATATTCCAAAAGGAATCATCTGGGCTGATTCCATGCGACGCAAAGCACCGTAGCGTGGCCGCCGCTGACCCACCGTACGCCGTTGTGGAGACGTGATTGGCTCGCAGTGGAATCTTCATTCTGAGCCGTAGGATCCATCAGATCTATGTGGGAATTGATCTAGGCCTTACGATTGGCCTCATCACGTCAGGCGCGATCGGGCTACATTATGGCCGTCAGATCGAGATCCGCAACTTCGATGCACCATACGAGTGCAACACTGAATCCTGGATTCAGTTCCATGCGACACGGATCACTATTTTAAACTGGCTTCAGCCAATCACAGGATTCGCGCAAGAATCTTGATGTGATCAGAGAGAAGCATAGAATCCCGCCTCTTTGTGAGACGCCGATCTTGGATCTAACATACGTGGCTTGATCTGAGCCGTTGAGGTGGAATTTTCCACTTTTTCTTTGACCAAAATGCCGCTCAACAAAGTGTGGTAATGCCCTGTAAATCAAAATTTTCTAGTAGGGTCCTGAGTCAACTTTTCTTTGCGGAAATTTGTCGAACACTTGGTCAGCATGCGAGCCAAGCCTTGCGGAGGGTTACGAGGCGCGCGCGGCTGGTCTTGCGGGCCTGCGGGTTTGCGAGCCTTGCTGGCCTGCTCGAGGCCTGCTGTGCAGCAATCCTATGCTGCAGCTGGCTTGCTATGTGCAGCTTAGCAGTGCTGCTGTGCTGTGCATGGTATGCTGCTGTTCTGTAGTGTGCGCGCGACATGCTCTGCTGCTGTGCACATGGCATGGCTGTGCTGTGCATGGTGGGCTTGGCCTGCTATGCTGGCCTGGTGCCGCGGGCATCGGCCATGCTGGCCAGGGATGACTGCCATGCTGGCTTGGCCATCCCAGGTGGGACCCACCTGGTCCCCACCCATTCTCTCTCCTCTTTCTCTCTCCTCATCTTCTCTCTCCTCTTTCTCTCTCCTCATCTTCTCTCTCCTCTTTCTCTCTCTTCTTTCTACTATTCATTCTCCTTCTTCTATTGGTCTCTCTCATCAACTACTGTCAGTGCACCAACCTAGTCACCATGTCTGTCAGTGGGACTTCAGTGGGACCCACATACACTTTCTCTCCTCTTTCTTTCTCTACTTTGTCTCTCTACTTTATATGCATTCTTTCACTGAACTGTAAGCACTGTGAACTGGGAACTGGCTTCCAAGTAAGCTTTTGACTGTCCAACCATGCCTGCTGACTGTCCACTCTGCCTGCTGACTAGATACATTTCCTGCTGACATTCTCTCTCCTCCATATCACTCTGCCAACTGTCTAGAGGTTGCCAAGGTTGCCAACAATGACAACACATACAAAGTTGCTCTCAACAGCTCAACTTGGCCAAGGTTCCAACAATCTCCCCCTTTGGAATTGTTGGCAACCTACATGATATCTCCACATGATATCAACCACTCTCTCCCCCTTTGTCAACAAGTCCCAAAGGACATAAATATAATAGAAATGCTCCTCCTTCATAGGTACTCCCCCTTCATATGAACTCCCCTTACATAGCCTCACCTGTAGGAGTGCCCACCGCATCTTTCCAATCCTACAGATGAAAGATGATGCTATGTAGTCATCAACTCCCCCTACACATGTGCCATCTACAATGTACTAAGAGTCACCACTCCTAGCTGGACTTTGAGAGTCACTCAACTGAGTTCTTTGGGAAGGTCTTTGTGAAGACATCTGCCACTTGATCACAACTGACTGTAGCTGCTGTAGCTGCTATGTATTCTGCTCCTGCTTTTCTAGGCCACAAAACTTTCCCAAAAAGAATGCTCCGCTACTAGTGCCCTATCTGTCATCAACACACTTGGCCAAGCACACAGCAAGTAGACTATCAGTTTTCTGAAAGAACATACAGGTTACCCTGTGTTCTTGTCCCTCGTGCCATAAATTTCCCTTTTTCAACATCTTTCACCACAAAACCATCCTTGGTGAAGGTTATTTCATTGCCTTGATCACAAACCTGACTCACACTCAAGAGATTGTGTTTCAGGGCATTGACAAGCAAAACTTTCTGGGATTTTAAATCTGCACTGTAAATGTTGACAATTCCTTTTCCTTTGATCCTTGCTCCATCATTGTTTCCAAATCTAACTGATCCACCTTCTTCAGTATTCAGACTTAAAAAAATCTCTCTATCCCTTGTCGTGTGAGTGGAGCACCCACTGTCCAAGATCCATGGTGTAGGTCTACTTTTGGCCTTAAGTGATGTCTGCACAATGAGAGATTTGTTGCCCTTATTCTTGCTCTTCTCAACCCACACTGCTTTTTCTTTCGCAGTGATGGGTTTTCTTGCCTTTTCTTTCACAACTCTTTCTTCTCTTTGAGCTGGTCTTCTAAGAGTATTTCTTCTAATATTCCCTCTTGGTTGCCTTTGAGATGGAAGGAGTGTTTGACAATTTCCGGCTATGTGACCAAATCTCTGACACCTGAAGCATTCTATCTTGTCTTCTGCCAAAGGAGCAAATCTGTTTCTACTTGTGAACACTGGTTGACTAACTTGTCTTCTACATTCTGTAATTTGGTGTCCATACCCTTCACAGCCATAACAGTACCCTCTGAAGTTCTCTCTTTGCCTGAGATTTTTGCCTTGCTTCCTCTACCTGTGTTGGTTAACTGTACTGATGCCATCTTTGCCAGTCCTGTTCTCAGATTGTTTCTCAACATGTGACCTCATCTGTTTTGCTTTGACAACATAATGAGGTTCTCAATAGATGCTTTACCTTTAGCTTTTTCTGTCCTCTACTTCTCATAACCAGGTCCAGACTTGATGTGAGATGACCTCTGGTAGCTTAGAATCTCATCCAGAATATTCTCCTCTTCCATTTTTGAGCAGTCATCCTCAACCTCTTGATCTATTACTGTCTTCTCCTTTGATTTTAGGATAGTTGCTGATGGAGATGATGTTGTTGCTTCCATGTAACTCCTGTTCTCCCTTACAGAGCTTGCAAGCTTAGTTTCTAGTCTCAGAATCTCTTCCTCAAGCTTTGCACATTCATCTGATTTTGAGGACAACTCACTATTCAGATCATTTGCTATCTTCTTTGATTCTTTAGTGGTGACTTTCAGTTGATTTATCAGCTCAGTTGCTTCATTATATTGATCATTCAAATTTTTGTTCTTTTTCTCTCTGTTCTGAGTTCTGTAAGAGCTGCAAATAACTCAGCCTCAAGATCAAGCTCTTCTTCAACTCCATCTTTCTTTTTAGATTTTTTCTTCTTCCCTTGAAGCTCATCAAGAAGGACCATGAAGAGGGCCTCATCATCATCATCCTCTGTTGATTCATCTGAGGAATATTGTTCTTCTTTGTAAGCAGACTTCTCTTCTTGGGCACAAATTTTTTCTTTCTTTTCTGGTCTTGACTCTCTTTGGGTTCTTCATCACCAGAGTCATATACTCTTCCCTTCTTCTGACACTTGGACGCAAAGTGTCCTAGGCCTCCATAGTTGAAACATCTCATGGTTGACTTGCCCTTATACTTGTCACTTCTTTTCTTCAATTTTCTATCTAGATAAGCTATGAGCTCATCATCTGAGTCATCAGAATCACTGTTTTCATCTACTTTTGACTTCTTTGCTGGTTCTTTAATTTTTAATTTTTTATAGCTTCAAAAGTAGCTTCTTTTTCCACTGGCACTGGTTCTATCATTCTCATCTCATAAGTGGTCAGGATGCCATGTAGCTCATCAATGGTTAAACTGTCCAAGGTGATAATTTCTTCAAGTGCAGACACCTTTGCGTTATACAGCTTATGCAGGGTTCTCAATACCTTCTTGACAACATGAATTTCCTTCAGCTCTTCCCCCAGTGCTCTGATTGCATTGGTAACTTCATTCACTCTGTTGAGATAGACCTCAATGGTTTCTCCCTCAGTCATCCTCAGACTCTCAAACTATGATCTTAAGATTTGTAATTTTTCCTCTTTAATTTTTCTATCTCCTTCATGTACACTCTTCAACTTGTCCCAAATTTCTTTGGATGTAGGACAACTGATAACTCTAGTGAGCTCATTGCTCACAAGTGAAGCCACAAGAGCTGTGACTACCTTGGCTTCATTTTCTCTCTTTTCATCTCCACTGCATCGGTGATGTCTTCTGTGGTGTGCTTGTAGCCATTCTTCACTGCTAACCATACGCCATAGCCTTGAGCTATCAAATATGCTTCCATTCTAACTTTCCACACACTGTAGTTTGACCCATCAAATATGGGAATCCTTCCATTCTTGTGGTGGTCTTCACTGGATGCCATTTCCACTGCCTCTCACTTCTGCCTGTACCCGAATCTGTTAGTCTTCCTCCCTAGGGAACTCAGCTATGATACCAATTGTTGATCCAAGGTAGTCACTAAGAGTGGGGGGGGGGGGCAGGGTGAATCAGTGCCCTCAAAATATTTCCACTCTTATGATTTGGCCTACTATTTTGGAAATTGCTGCCAAGAGCTGTTGTTCACTATGTGCTGTCTTGAGCTATCAACTAGACTTTTCTCTTTGTCAATATGTCAAACATATTTTGTGCACACACCAACCACACACCCACAGGTATCCATACCAGGGGCTTGGCCTGCCAAGTGTGTATAACCAGACCTGCAACACACAGACTTCTATTCCACACTCATAAATAGTTTCATACACATTCACGACACAGGATGTAACGTGGTTCACCAATCACTCACATTGATGGCTAGTCCACGGGGTAATACCCTAACCAGGGTTTCATATTATACCCAATACCCTACTTTAATGCTATGGTTGCACCTACAACCCCGATGCTACAACATCAACCACATTCTCAACTGCAATTGAGTCCTAGGCAACAACCCCCACTCCAGTCAAGCCCCCAACTTGATAGGTTACAAAGTATTTATCAAATAGTGATTACAAACCCTTCCCATATGGCATTGGTACAAATAAATAGAGTTTGTGTGCGTGATTACCTTCTGGTCTTGCTCACAGCTGATGTAAAGCTCACTGTGCAAGCTTATCCACCTCTTTACTGGCTACACAAGACATTCTTCACCGCCATGGTCCCATTGGACTCTCAACGCTTTGTCCCAGCACTCTTCCTAAGCTTCAATGAGATGTTTGCCCTAAAATCGCCCTTCAGCTTCTTCTTCTCGAGCTCAAACTTGTTCTGCAGGCTTACTCTCCAAAAATCCTTCAGTTTGATATATTACACGCCCAAAACAGAGATCGGACAGCTGAGATATGGCCATAAGAAGATCGGCCAATCAAAATATTACAAAAGGAATCATCTGGGCTGATTCCATGCGGCGCGAAGCACCGTAGCATGGCCGCCGCTGACCCACCGTATGCCGTTGTCGAGACGTGATTGGCTTGCAGCGGAATCTTCATTCTGAGCCATTGGATCCGTCAAATCGACGTGGGAATTGATCTAGGGCTTACGATCGGCCTCATCACATCAGGCGCGATCGAGATACATTATGGCCGTCAGATCGAGATCCACAACTTCGACGCACCATACGAGTGCAACACTGAATCTTGGATTCAGTTCCATGCGACGCGGATCACTATTTTAAACTGGCTTCAGCAAATCACAAGATTCGCACAAGAATCTTGACGTGATCAGAGAGAAGCATAGAATCCCGCCTCTTTATGAGACGTCGATCTTGGATCTAACGTATGTGGCTTGATCTGAGCCGTTGAGGTGGAATTTTCCACTTTTTCTTTGACCAAAATGCCCCTCAACAAAGTGTGGTAATGCCCTATAAATCCAAAATTTTCTAGTAGGGTCCTGAGTCAACTTTTCTTTGCGGAAATTTGTTGAACAGTTGGTCAGCATGCGAGCCAAGCCTTGCGGAGGCTTACGAGGCGCGCGTGGCTGGTATTGCGGGCCTGTGGGCTTGTGAGCCTTGCTGGCCTGCTCGAGGCCGGCTGTGCAGCAATCCTATGCTGCTGCTGGCTTCCTATGCGCAGCTTAGCAGTGCTGCTGTGCTGTGCATAATATGCTGCTGTGCTGTAGTGTGCACGCGGCATGCTCTACTGCTGTGCACATGGCATGGCTGTGCTGTGCATGGTAGGCTTGGCCTGCTATGCTGGCCTGGTGCCGCAGGCATCGGCCATGCTGGCCAGGGCTGACTGCCATGCTGGCCTGGCCATCCCAGGTGGGACACACCTGGTCCCCACCCACTCTCTCTCCTCTTTCTCTCTCCTCATCTTTTCTCTCCTCTTTCTCTCTCTTCTTTCTAGTATTCATTCTCTTTCTTCTACTGGTCTCTCTCATCAATTGCTGTTAGTGCACTAACCCAGTCACCATGTCTGTCAGTGGGACTTTAGTGGGACCCACTCTTTCTTTCTCTACTTTGTCTCTCTACTTTATATGCCTTTTTTCACTGAACTGTAAGCACTCTGAACTGGGAACTGGCTTCTAAGTAAGCTTTTGACTGTCCAACCATGCCTGCTGACTGTCCACTCTGCCTGCTGACTGGATACATTTCCTATTGACATTCTCTCTCCTCCATATCACTCTTCCAACTGTCTAGAGGTTACCAAGGTTGCCAAGGTTGCCAACAATGACAACACATACAAAGTTGCTCTCAACAGCTCAACTTGGCCAAGGTTCCAACACTCTCTAGGGTATACTGAAGTCGTATAGCTATGAAACGAGCTGTCTTAGTCAAACGATCTACAATCACCCAGACTGCGTCAACTACTCGGGGAGTTAATGGTAACCCAGTGATAAAGTTCATAGTGATGCAGTCCTATTTCCATGCCGGTTCTGGCAGTGACTGCAACAATCCTGCAGGTCTTTGCCTTTCAGCCTTGACCCTCTGATAATTTAGGCATTGAGATACAAATTTAGCTACATCCGCTTTCAGTCTCCTCGACCAATAGAGTTTCTTTAAATTATGGTACATCTTCGTACTTCTAGGGTGTACCGAATACATAATGGTGTGGGCCTCTTTCATAAGTCTTTGCCTGATATCCAAATCTTCACTTTCAGGAACACATACTTTCCCTTTATATCTTAACACCTTTTCAATGTCCAAGATGAACTCAGGAGTAGTCCTACCTTTTTCGAGGTCTTCTTACACTGTCCTCAGATAGGGGTCTAATTGAATAGCGACTTTCACTTCGTCTAATAGATCGGGTACAATCTTCAATGTAGCAAACATGTTTGAGAATAGATGAATAAACCCTTGGTCAGTTGATTTATTCGGAATATCAATCACGAACTGCTTTTTACCGTAGTTAAATACTCTTCTTGTGACACACGCTACAACATTTGCACTAACTTCTTGGGATTCTGTCATAGCTTTCCTGCTCAGTGCGTCAGCAACTACATTAGCTTTTTCTGGATGATACTGGATATCACAATCATAATCTTTCAATAATTTCAGCCATCTTCTTTGTCTCATGTTCAACTCATTCTGATTAAAAAGATGAGTGAGACTCTTATGATCTGATTTAATCTAAAATTTTTCTCCATACAAATAATATCTCCATATCTTGACAGCATGTACTACCACTGCTAGTTCCAAGTCATGAGTAAGATAATTCTTCTCATGTGTCTTCAGTTGTCTTGAGGCATATGCAACTACTTGTTCTCCTTGCATAAGTACACATCCTAAACCTAACCCAGACCCATCAGTGTACAAGGTAAATGGTTGTCCTAGGTTTGGAATAGTTAAGATGGGAGCTGATATCAATCTAGCCTTCAATGTTTGAAAACACTCTTCACATTTATTGGTCCAAATAAACTTTTCTCCTTTCTTTGTTAGACTGGTGAGAGGTACGGAAATTTTAGAGTAATCTTCCACGAATCGTCAGTAATAACCAGCTAAACCTAGGAAACTTCTGATTTTTGCAACATTCTTAGGTGCTTCCCATTTCACAATGGCTTCAATCTTGCTAGGATCCACTTTAATCCCTTCTGATGTTACTACGTGACCCAAAAAAATGACTTCGTTCAACCAAAACTCACACTTCTTGAATAAAGCTTCTCCCTTTTCAGTAGTTGTAAGGCTGCTCTAAGATCCGTTGAATGAGTTGCTTCATTCTTGGAATAAACCAAAATATCATCTATAAAAATTATGACCGACGCATCCAACAAGTCATGAAACACCTAGTTCATCAGCTCCATAAAAGATGTAAGGGCATTGGTTAATCCAAATGACATAATCGAGAACTCATAATGCCGAATCTCGGTTCTAAAAGTCATCTTTAGATTGTCACTATCTTTAATCTTCATTTGATGATACTCCATCCAAGGTCAATCTTAGGGAATACCTTTGCTCCTTGTAGCTGATTAAATAAGTCATTGATCTGAGGTAGTAGATATCGATTCTTGATTATGAACTTGTTTAGTTCCTGGTAGTCTATTCATAATCTGACACTACCGTCCTTCTTCTTCACGAATTGCATTGGTGCTCCCCGTGATGCAATACTTAGCCTATTAGGACCTTATTCTAATAACTCTTGTAGTTGAGTCTTCAGTTCCTTCAATTCTATAAGAGCTATTCTATAGGGTGCCTTTGATACATGTGCCGTCTCTGGTAACAAGTCGATAACGAACTCGGTTGCACAATCAGGTAACAATCCAAGTAAGTCTCCTGGAAACACATCAGGAAATTTATGCATCACATCAATATCTTCCTTTTGTGGTGCTTCTTTAGTAACGTCCACCACAAATACCATATATCCAACTCCTTTCTCTTCAAAGCATCTCTTCGCCTTTAGCATAGAGAGGATCAGTTTTCACTTCTTAGGCAACATGTTTCTAATAAAACTAAATTATATGCCGTCTTTATTCTTGAATGATAACCTCTTCTATGGACATAACAACTTTGTAGAGTGTTGAGATAACCGGTCTATCCCTAAGATGATGTCTTTTATCTCAAGTTGAATTAGGTTACATCCAACTTCTGTCCATCCATACAGGACATTGCTCATAATACTCATCTAATGCAACATTTAGTCCAAAAGGGCTTGAACTAGCAAAATATGATTTAAAGGTCTTAAGAGCTTGTCTAGTTCCTTCATCTCTTAGTTTTTCCAAGACTATCGTTAATAATCTCATTTATTGAAAAACTCATTAGCTTATATTTCTTTTATCATTGTTGTTTTACCCTGATCTCTCTTTCATATACCTCAAAAAATATCTTGTGATTGTTACTTCATATCCCAAGTCAACCTATAAGCATTAGGGTATATGCTTATAAATTCATTAATTCAGCCAAACTATTTTGGTCTTTTCTTAATTATCTTACTCGACATTAGGTATAACTCAGTATTACTTGTACTAATTCAAATACTATCAATGCCACGATTTTTAACTTTATCCTTGTATCCACTCTTAGATTTGCCTTTAGAAATCTTATGCCTTGTCAAAATTCATACCGTTATAACCATCTTTCACTCTACTTGAGTGTCATCTATTTCTTTATTGGCTACTCTTGATAGTTCTCACTTTTTCCTCATACACTCTTTTATAGACATGACTCATATCCATCCATTCAGCAATCTCAAAATAGATCCTCCATTACTTCATCTGAGGTTCCTTGGCTATAGAATCTAATCTGAATTTAATCATCTTCCGTCCCATAATTCCTTATTAACTAAACATCTTATCAATGGATGTCGAGAAATGTAAGAATCAGAATGTTTATCCAAAAGCAATTTATTTCCTTCTTTCAATTTAGTATAATGACGAACACTTGCTTTATCTAGTGAACTTAGGTTTAAAGGATCAAGAGTAAATCTATGATAATCCAACTGGCATCAAAAGGTCGATAAGTTACACGATGGTCCAAATATATAGAAATAGAGGTTTTACAGTTCTTAACCTCATGGTTACAGGTTCTATCGAGTATATAATGCCAATTGATCAAGGCACTACAAGAGTAAATGTGGAGAAGTTTTGATACATCAATAAATCAGGTATAAATCAGAAAGATGTACGTTCAAAATGATTAAACCTTTAACTGTTCATTTAGTTGATATCTCTATTCATGTTATCGATCATGAGAGTAGCTTAGATTGGTATAATCAGGACTAATTCTAAGGAAATAACATCTATAACTCCAATTGATAGGTTAAATCAAGAAGGTATTTTATCAAGGTTCGAGAATTAGAATTAGATATGTGCATCCTCTATAATCATAAGAGTAAGTCAATGATGCACCGCATCCTATATAAACCTATCTAGTTATATGGCCACAATAGATTTGATCCTTTTCCAAAAATGTTAGAGGCTTCATCTTCAGAAAATATTCTTCAATCCTTGTTAATTCTGCCATGGGGTAGCTATCTCATACCTTGGTGGCTGATAAGGGTAACCACCTTGATACACTGATTATTGTACACCAAGCTTCTACACTGAGGGGTGCGTCACTAGGACCTACTGTATAGTAGGCACTGTGTTATGGGTAACATGTGCTGGAGGTACAGTGTTGATACCAATTGATACTGTACATGGTCTGACCTAGAGGTATTGGTGTAGCATTGGCAACTTGGGTAGTGATTCACGTAGCAACTTGCATAGTCGGTCTCATCTATTGTTGCTCTTGTATTTTATCGGGCCAAGTTTATTACAATCGTGGCCAAGGCACTTGGTAGTCCAGGTAGATTGACTGGAGTGGTATGGTTGTTTATTTTTTTTATTTGCTACAGTCTGATTATCATTATTTGGTATCTACTCAGATGAGTTCTCATTACTTGTTATCGACCCAGATAGTGGTGGGGTTGGCTTACAACCACTTCTTAATGCTCAACGGGCGATGGATCAATGTGTGGCGGATCTCACTTAGAGTCTCCATGTCATTCAGGAGTATAGCTTCAGCTTCTTTTTTAGTTACTCTTATTCTTAGTGTATGGCCATTGTTCTCCTATCTCTGTTGGATTTGGCCCGAGATCTTTCCCTTTACCTCTGTAGAAACTTAGGCATTACTAGCCATTTTCCTTCTTCCTCTATCATACATCGAGTTTCACATCTTGTGAGTATCAACTCGGTATTCCAATGTTCTAGCTACTGTACTTTGTATACTTAGACAACTGTCCGACTTATAGATCATACCCTATATTATTTGTTTATCAGGATACATTTACATTTTTTTTCTATCTGTGTATACATATGGTTCCACCTTTTATATGTACATTATTGTCTTGTTTAAGTTCTGTTTCAACCAACACAGGTGCTTATGGTGTGTTTGTTTTAAAGCTTTTAAGTTTATCTTAACTCAGTTCATAGGCACAATCGTGAATGTATTCAGGTTTGATGGGCAAGGCCTAAGAGCTCTAATACCAAGTTATCACACCTCAAATTCTGAATCAACCAGATTGGCATGATGAACCATCTATGGACCAACGGTTCAACCAGGATCTCGTATAGGCCATGCCCATTTGGTTAAACTAGATACAACCACAACCATAATTAGAGTAAATAAACAATAGCGAAAGTCTTTAATATTAATGAACTGAGTATCTAACAGTGATAATGTAATTAATTATCCAATTATCTCCAAATGACTCAAGACATAAAAATAAAGTAATCAATTACATGTTCTGATAACCCAACAACTAAATCTAATAGAAAACACATGAGTTGCACTCGCATGACGAATCATGCGACTCCACCATAGCTTCCACATCCATCGCAGCAACTTGTCCATACATTGGTGCATTCATATAATCTTCCATAGTAGGACCTGCATCATCAAAAAAAAATATTTGATGTCGAAAGGGTGAGCAGACATCATGGCTCAGTGAGCAAACAAAACAATGCAACAAACATATGCATGCATTCAATTCATATCTTTCGTCTGGTTTATAAGTTTGCAATATGTTATAGAAAGGTTTGGTGGCCGCCGAACCTCTATACACGAGTGTGTGAATCCACCTAATGGATTAAACACCATTGTCATCCCACATGCACCCATCATGGAGTAAAGATAGAGCTAAAGTGCCCAGATCAAACACTGCATAATACTTCCCCTCTACCCATACCAATACGTAATCCCCTATTGGCGAGGGCTTACAAACTGGGCTCACAACTAACCAATTCTAATGCCAAACAGTGTATCTAAGGCCTCACCCCAGCATCCCTCAATACATCCATAGAGATAGAGCTAAGACCCGTCGACAGATTTAGAGACTACATGGTCCGAGACCACCTCCCCTGATGCCCTACGATGTAATAGTTCCGCTAAGGTAATGGCGATTCGATGATGTTAGTGGGCAAGACTTGAGTAGAGATAGAGTTAGAGTCTGGTGACCAGGATGAACCACAATGTCACTTCCTCCCCATGATGCTCCACTCGCATCAAGCACACTAACCACATGCATACATTCACATGCCTATTCCTAACATCATCATCATCATCATGTTATAAATAAATAGAATTAAATATCCAAGAGCAGTAATAGCAGGAATATTGGATGACATGTGAAATGCACATTACAAGCATACAAACATAGAATCATTCATGGCATTGGACTCAATAAGTAAAACAACTTGTTATTAGCCAATTAGTTTAGGTCTTGTTCCTTCACCTTTGGTCGATGGTTGTTCCTCGTTCAAGCTTTGTAAATCCCTTATAGACCACTTGGAAACTTAAAAAATTTATAGATTTTAAATTAGGGTTTATTTCCATCAATTCAAACTTCTAGAAGATGAGTGGTTGCAGGTGTGGTTGCACATGTGGTCTCAGTTTCTGCGACCACAGGGTGTGTGGTCAATAGGTGTAGTCGCATATCATTCGACCACACATGTGACCACACCCTCCCTGGAACTTTCCCGAGGACGTATGGTCAATCATATGTGCCTCGTGTGGTCTCATATCATGCGACCACACATGCGACCACACACTACCTGGACTTTCTCGAGGGCATATGGTGGATCATATGTGCCTCGTGTGGTTGATTAAACTACAACCCCACGGGTGATGGTCGACTTTTCCACTCTCAACTCAATTCCTTCATGTTTTGATTCTTTGGCTTATCATCATGATCCTTCCTATGATTGTTCTATGGCTTAAAATTCATATTTTTACATATTCCATCATCTTAATAAATTCCCTCCATGGATCTCTTAGAATTTGTCCATGGTTTTATGATTGGGATTGTACTTTGAATCACTATCTCCTCCATGATCTATTCTAGGCATTCAACTGATGTGGAGGATGTTTTCATACCTTAAATTTGTTGAAGAATCAGAGTTCTCTCTGAATTTCCTTCTCTTAGTCTTCCTTTTTAATTCTCCTTCTCTTCCACCTCTTCTCTTTCTTTCTCTTTCAGTTTGAGTTCTAAAAGAATGGAAGAGGCTAAGGAACGTCCTATATATAGAGGAAAACCCTCCACATAGAGTCCTACTTAGATTAGGAAAGAACCCCTTCAGATTAGGAAGGTTTCCTAATCACGGAGTCAGTTTGACATCGTCTGGTCGCACGTGGGGTCGCAGAACCCATCAACCACACGTCTAAAAAATGCGACCACACATCCTGTTCTCCAGTGGTCTCATTATTCTGAGGTGTAGTCGTCCCCACCTGTTTAGGTATGCGACCACACGCTCCTAATTAGATGATTTTGGGTTCAATTTTATACCTAAGCTTGTGATTTCTTCACACACTTGATCCGCTTGGCCCGACCATGATAAGAAGACATGATACAAGGTGATAAGATCGGTTAGTATGATACGGGTTAATAGTAATTTATTATGATGCTATTAGAGGTTTGATAAGCTTAGGAAGGTTGTTCTAGTTGTGCTTCATTAGTATCTCTATTTCCACTCAGGTAAGGGGGTTAAACTTCTTGTTTGCCTATAAACTTGATATTATGATGCTTGTTGTGAGATTGATAACATGCTCTTGTGTGATAGCCTGCCATCTAATAAACTGCTTGTTTTTTCCATGGATACGCATTTTCTTATGTGCGATCAGTGATACTGGTAGTGGTTTGGAAGCAGGGTGGTATGGGAGGCCTCATGACCTCTCCATGAAAGGTAGAGCTGGTCTTGGTGATACATGATGTCTGGTTAAGTCAGTAAAGAGGAAGGTGGGTGGTATGGGATGCTTGCACTACTTCTTACTGGCACTACTTTGCACTGACTATATATAACTTGGTTAAGTCACGATATCCTATGTAGGGACTTAGACGGGGTTGGAAGCTTGGCGACGTTACGGTTAAGTAATATGACTAATTAAGTGGATTTGGTTAGTTAAACATAAATACCCATATAACTATACCCCTAACCAATAGAGGGTTATGTATTGGCTTGGGTTCAGTAAAGGGTGGTATGAACATAGCTACAATGCTCCCCATATCCGAAGTAGTGTGAATGGGTAGATGAGTCGACTAGTGAGATTATTACCTCCTCAAGTATCACATGGCTGAACTTGGGATGAGTTGCCGTCAGTGAAGACCAAGACAACTCTGTATGTGGGTTGTCTTGAGCTAGTACTTACAGTTATCTTGCCTGAATGTAGTTATTAATTCCATGCATTTTGTATGTTGCATGTCTGATTTCCTTACTAAGCTCTGTGGTTGAGCTTATCCTTATGTACACAAATATTTTAGATGATACAGGAATGAATGTTGCTGAATATGATGACGTGGATGTTAACGATGAGGATATCCATAGTATAGAGTGCGAGTGCGACGATTGTATTTATGCTTAAACACACTAAAACAATTATAAACATTTCATTTGATCTTAATTTATTGATTGGAGACATGTTGCCCAAGAATACATTTAAACTTAAGGATTTATTTTTTCTTACCTATTTATAGTATGATGGGATTGGGTTTATATTTTATCTATCATTAAAATTTCAGCTGCTTGTTTTAATTATACGTAAGACTTCTGCTATACTATATCTATGATCTGTTTATTTATTTGTGGTGCTGTTAATTTAATGTTTGTGGATGTAATACTGTGGTTTATTGGTTAACATACCATGATTCATGATCCTAGAAGGGGATTTCTTTTGACCCTGATAGGATGAGGAATACTGTTATATTCCATAGTACTGATTCGTCGAGAATGGGTTGTAACAAAAGTTGATATCAAAGCACAATCATGCCATGTCTACTGCTAAACCTGAATATTCACATACACTACCAATACAGTAAGCTGATTTAAGAAGAATATAACACAAACATAATGGGGGGTAAGAAACCATGAATTACCTACTAGAAATAGGACAGAGGAATAAACCAAGAGCATAATGTACTTAGACATAAACTGAAATAACGTCAAGTACACCAATAATAAATAAGTATACAAGGAATGATGAAATAGAAGTCATGCCTGCCATAACTCATGTGAGACCCACACCCGGAATCCCTTACTAACCAGGATTCATCCTGTGCCAGGTTTCAACACATCGGCTGATGGAGCACTTGATGCAGACCCGATGGTGGTATCCGAACCTTAGGTAAGTCTTCACTACTTTTGTTTGGTAGAATAAAGTGCCTTAGTAGATCTTGGGTGAAGGGGATACACATCCCAAATCATCTGGGCCAAAAAAATGGCCGATAAGATATATTTGGCCCAACTGGAGGATCAACCGGTGGATTGATCACCCGGTTGATGCCAACCGGTTGAATTTAAGTCAGACACCTTCTCTCTCCTAGATTGCTATAAAAGGGGGACCTAGCCCTCCTTTCCATCTTCTTGGAAACGTGGGAGAGTGAGTAAGAGGAGAAGAGAAAAAGTGGAGGAAGAGCTTGAAGCTAAAGCTCCAAACCCTAGCACCAATTTCCTTGGAGGTAAGCTTAATCTACCTCTTTTTTCCTTGTTTGGTGTTTAAGGTATGGTGCCTTGTGTGGTTGAGCACCATTAATGATGACCACCATCAATGACCTAGAAAACCTAGTTTACCCACTCGTTTAAGAAATTATTGGAGGTAGGTTTCTTTTCTTCCTCTTTTCCTTTAGTGAATAAGTGCAAGAGACCTTGGTGGGTGATCACCATTAGTATCTCCATTAATGGAGATCACCATTTGACCTAGAATGCTAGGTTTTGTTCCCAAACACTATGTTGGTGTTAAATGGAGCCTTAATGGCTCCCATTGTACATAATAAGGGTGGGAATGAGTTTCCCACCAACTAAAATGATAACCATGAAGGAGAAATCAAGTCTCCAAAGCTTGAAGACCAAGCTCGATTCGTGAACTGGTTTCTGGATCTGAACTAGAGCCTCGTTCCAGAGGCATGGTTATGTTCATTTTTTCGGGTGGCTTAGACCATTGTTCCGCTAAGGCAAACACCTTAGCTTATGACTAAACTGACCAGTCTCATACCGGAGGACCATACTAGTGGTACGATCCTTAGAATTGCCTCCTAGTCATCTAATCGGTTTCCCGATGGGTCCGATTAGTTTGGATCCTCTGTTTAGGCTTAATGTTAAGGGAAGTCAGTGCCGAATGAATGACCATCTGGCGGAGCCTCCGAAACACCTATTGGAATCCCAGTGTTTAAAACAGTGAACGAACCAGATGACATACTGGATGGTCATCATCCACTCATCCCTCCGGTTCTATCTACTTAGAAAATACTCTAAGTATTAACTGGTTGATTGTACCGGAGGAACCCTCTACTGGTTCCATCCTCTGGTTCAATATGTTTTGGATATTTTTCCTAGTAATGACTATAGAGACCAACCGTTGGGTTCTCGATTTGTCCTGGGACTCGTGTATGGACAAGTAAGGCTTATCCATGAGGATTAAAAGCTATACAATGAACTAATGAAACCTTATGTGCTTAAATAGGATTTTGACATGAGTGATTGTTGAAGCCTTCTGTTGGCTTCGGATTACTGCTGCACTTCTTACGCAATCAGGTGAGGGGTCTAATCCATAGACGTAGGGAATTCTTAATAACATGACTATTTTACTAGTAACATGCTTAGGTTGTTATTTAATTTTATGCTTTCCATTATTGCTATGTATGAGCATGCTTTGCATTATAACAACTATGAATGTTTTGTATGATTGTTTGTGAATGATAGATGTATGGTGTATGGGAGCACAATACATGGGCCACGTTGTTGATGCTAGGCTCTATGGGAGTACGGTGATTTATGGGAGTGGAGCCGGGGTTCGTCTTTAGGGCATATCCTCTATTTATAAGTATATGCAACCATATATGATGGCTTGTGCAATGCAGAATGCGGGTGCAAGGGTCATGTTGGATTGCAACCATGTATGATGGTTCGTGTGATGCATGGGAGTACAGGTACAGGGATCATGTTGGAAATATAAACTCACTAGTGGGGACACGGTGATCCATGGGACTGGGGAGCCCAGGATCGATGTTGGTGTAAGTCATGATGGTTTTGTCGACATACTAGTGGGGGCATGGTGATCTATGGGAGTGGTGATCTGGGGGCTTTCATTGGAGAGCAGTTGAAATGAAATGAATGTACATAATAGACATAGGTGGTGTCATTCTCTGTTTCCTTCGTCCTTCCAGTAGGGGTCAAGATACTAGCATAGTTTTGCACTTTCGAAGGTTTAGTGACCCTAGGAGGAGTTAGTGACGTATGGGTGTACTGTAGCTAGCGTATGTGGGGTCTATGATGGGAGGTGACAAACCCTGTAAAGATTGGTGTCCTGAAGGGGGGACTTTACTTGTAGAAGTGGTTTAATGGGCCTAGAGTCATTTATTCAACTTTTTCTTTACCCAGGATGTAGAAACACAAACTTGATACCTAATATAAAATGAATTGTATTTTATACCATTTGATGTTTTATGTTGCATGCATGTGATACTAGATTTCTCACTGAGTTGGGATGTGAGTTCACCCTTGTGTCAACACTTCTTTTCAGATTCTTCTGTAGGTGACTTCTCTATCGCTAAGTTTATGGAGTCCCCTCTTGCTAGCATGGTTAGTGGTGCTAATGACATTGGTAGAGAGCATGGCTAAGGCTACACTTGTAGCGACTGCGCCTACGCATGACGTAGCCCTTCCCTTACTTTCTCCCTTCTTTGATACATTATGGATACCATGATTCTTTTTGTTGATATATGAAGATGTTTATCAAGAATAATGTAAACAGAGTTACTCTTTTGTTTTTGGCTGTGTATATGGATATGTTAGTTTTTGGAGAAGAACAATGGTTTGCAATGGATAATATGATACATAATATGGGATATGATATCATTAGTTGCATCTGTTAATACTTAATGCTTTCGCTATATTATTATTGCTTCTTGATTATTATGGATATTGCATGTGTAGACTGTGGGATTTATTTTGTATCATTGTGGTAGCGATCTTGGATATATTCGGATTCCTCGATTCCCCAGAATGGACTATAATAACACTGGTATCAGAGTAAACCACTTTGTATTAATTATAAGTTTCCCCTGCATATGCGTTTTCATGTATCAGTGGCAGATGCATAGGTTAATTAAAAGACATTTACAAACCAACAATAGTTACTAAGTATAACCATCATTTAGTCACCAACTACGAGAATTAAGCAAGAGAATAATGCGCAAGTAAAGTACAAAATGGGGTACAGTCCACAACCTGAACTGTTACCCTATACATATAGTAAGTACCATAGCAAAGGAAAAGAAAGCATGATCATTGATAATCTAGACCACTCTACTGAGCTATTGGTAGAGTAGGCACCATGGAGGCTCTAACCTATCGAAGAACCTAATCGAAGGCATCCTGATGCCTCATTATGGTCTGCTGAACATGCTGCATGCCGGCTAGTTCCTCTATGATTTTCCTCTGACCCTCTTAGATAGCGGTAAACATTTCCTCAACTTGAGGCAGGCGTCTTCAAGATCTAGCTACTGCTGTAGAGGTAAAAGCTCCATCTCCTATTGGGACTTCCCTCTTGCTGTTACTATCCTCTCTGATAGCTACATTGCGTGCCACTAGATGCCTCCAACGTGCTCTCCTACGTGGCTTTTTTGATTGCATTGAGCTCCGCGTTAGACATCACTACTTCTTGTAAATGCATCCAAACAATGCTGGTCCAACCAAATGAAAAAGATTCCTTCCCATTCTCCATACCTCTCCAACAAAGCTCAACCCAAAGTGAGCAAAGATATGGGACAACAGATGACCATATGGTAGTCTTCCATTTAGATCTAGGTGGTCTGCTAATAATAGAATGTGTCTCAAAATGATGTATGGGAGACATAGTTGCTCTCCCTGAATTACGCAGTGCATCATGTACATACCAAACGTGTTCAGCTCATCTCTATGTCTAGCCTTGGGGAGTATATTGTGCTGAATGATGCGACAGATGATCCTAGGAATGGGTCTGTAGTCGGGCTCAATATTTTCATTTTCTAGGTCCAGTTTATCAGAAAAGATAAGCTCCCTTGTTAAAGTGATCCATTGATCCTCTGGGCAGTCTATAACCTGACGAGGCCCGAAGTACACCATTCTTCCAACAGTAGATACGTTGAGTATTTCGCCTAGACTGGTAATGCTCAGAGTAATATGTATGCCTTTCACCATACTGGTAAGACGTAGCACACCTACCTCATCAACAGTATAGCCCAAGTTGCAAAAGAAATGGCTCACCAAGTTGGGGTACACATCGTCTTGAATGCACAAGACTGGGGCCCAACCTAGTGCATCGAAGTGTACCCCAGTAGCAAACTTGGTTAGCTCTTCTAGGATAATGTAACACCCTGCCTCAATCTTGGTTGTGCCAAACTTCACCCACTTTTAGTTACAGTTATATAATAGGAATCGTGCCTTGTTAAACCCTCTGACTGGAACAATCCTACCCTTTCTGCTACGTGCCATTGTGTCTGTAGGTAAGGCAAGTGGAAATGGCAATTAGGAAAGATATGATTTTCTCTGGAAAACTAGGAGAAACATTGGTGTGGTAACCAATGCCCCAACACCAATAAGTCATTCTTATATGGGATAACCTACAAGGGTTCCCTCATTCCCATACAATGTTTGGGAAAAATCCTAGGTATGACCAATGAATTAAAATAAACAAAGGGAAGGATGAAGAAACATACCTAGGTAGAAGATGTTGGGTTGTGTTGCCTATAAGCACCCCATTTTTGGCATCCCCAGCTGAATAAAGTCTTATCGAAGTGTAGACAACAAAGTCGGAGAGGTAAGAGAAAGTTTGAAAAATACAAGGGAGGCGAGTGAAACTCTCTCAGAAGCAATAATCGATCAGTCCTGGCATGCTCTCTATAGTGTTTTGAGAATAACTGAGATGATCCCCAGTGTGCAGAAGCCCGAGTGAAACCACATGACAGGTTGGTGGATCTCAATGCAAGGTTTGGATTTTGACTACAACTTGGAGATGGTTTTGGTAGGCCCCACAGTAAGGTCATGGGCTGCAATTTGCATGAATGCATAGGTCTTGAAAATACCTTCGAAATGAGACCAGAATCGCTCAGTTCTGATATCAAACGAAGATGATATGACTATTTTAGTCCGAGAATAAGTACAAGGGTATTTTCTAAAAATAATAATAAATATCCAGGGGCTTGCATGCAAATTATCATAAGTTAAATTATTTAAACTTATTTCTTCATATCTTGCTTATCCGATGTCCAAATGAGGTGATTCCAGCTCTGTTATTCCTCATTTTTGGTGCTCTACAAAGTGGACATGGAAAATCTGGAGCAAAGGTCTCTGGAGGATCTCATAGGGAGCCGCAAGCTGATATGCCTGCTTAAACTTTAATTCCTCATAATTTTATTATCCGACGTCCAAACCAAGTGATTCAAGCTCCATTATTCCTCATTTTTGGTGCTCTACAAAGTGGATGTGAAAAATCTGGGACAGAGACCGTCAAAGGATCCCATGCAAAATTACAATTGAAATGGCCCATGAAATGATAGAGAGAGAAAACCTGACCCAACCCAAGTCAATCCAGACCAATCTGGACCAAATTGGTTCAACCCGTGCATATGTGTGCATGCATAATACATTATATTATATATGGTGTGCATATATACATTATATGTACATATTGTATATATTGTATTGCACATATTATATGTGTATGTATAATATATTATATGCTATACTAAATATATATAATATTGATATCATGTTTTTATATATGCCATGTATATATTACATGCTGGCCGTGGACAGCCAACTAAGGAAAGTGAGAGAAAATAGAAAGAATTGAGGAAAAATAAATCTAGAGAAGAAATTAAGGAAAGAATAAGAGATGGAAAGAGGGGAGATTCTGAAAGGGCCCGAACAGAATAGAAAAGAAGGGAAGAAAGTATGGCGGCTGGGAGAGAAAACGAAAAAGAAAAAAAAAGATTGAGATTGAAAGGACTCAATCAAAGAAAGAGAGAAAGAGAGAGAGAGAGAGAGAGAGAGAGAGAGAGAGAGAGAGAGAGAGAATTCAAAGACTGGATTAGAGAGAGTACTCGAGTACTCAGTTAGGAGTGTTTCTGAAAAATGGAAAAATAAGAAAGGATAAAAACTAAAAAAAAAAAAGAAAAGAAAATCTGAAGGAAGGAATAGGAAAGAGGAGAGATGGAAACTAGGGGGTCGGTCAGTGCGACTCTACAAGAAAAGAAAAAAAGAGAGACAAAGGGTGAAATTCTTAGAAGAAAAGAAGAGCATAGAGATCGAGACAGAAGAAAAATCAAAGAGAAGGCTGAAGGAAAAAAGAGAAAGTAAGATAGAGGAGAGATTGGTCGGGGAGAACAGAAGAATAAAGGGAGAAGAAAGGTGAACTGAGAAGGAGAAGAACCAGAAGAAGGGATCGAGAGGAGAAGAGGGAGGAAGAGCCCACCTAAGGTAAGCACCTAACCCATCCTCTTTATTGATAAATCTACTGCAGATTACCATATGCCCATCGTAATCCCTTTACGATCACCTCCATCAACTCCCTTCAATGATCTTAGCCAGATCACCATTTAAACCCTCTACATCCCAGCCAACATCGATTCAACATCTAGACCACCGCACATTCACCCACTATCCAACCTACTACACACACCCACCTTTTTCAATCCCTGCAATCAGTCCCTATACGACCACCGCCCAACCTCTACGCCATTGCCTATTGTCTACTTTCCACTAAACCGACCCTCAATCCCAAGCATCTCTACCTGCACATGCAGCACCCCAATACCTGTCCAATACATTAACATCAACCGAACTCATCTCTCCACCGATCTTCACCTGCACATCACTCACAACCACCTGTACCTACTCGTAGACTCAAACCTTCTTCAAATCCATCACCCAAACTCAACCATAGCCATCTGTAGCCACCATAACCGAACCTTCAATCTGAAACCATTGCCTTCCCAACTGTCCAAAGCTTCACCCACCTATTGTATAAACTACTTCCTCAAAATTTGTTGCATCCCACTGCTATAACTTCCAAAGCCGAGATAATCCCAATCTGCAACCAAAACTCTAATTCCCCCCTGATCAATACCCTTACCAAGTGTGCGCCATTAATATTGAATTTTGAGCCATTGATATTGAATTTTAATCAATTAATTGTGAACTTCATATTGAATGAATATTTTATGTGATCAAAACTTGATATTGAATGAATGTTTTATGTGATCAAAACTTGATATTGAATGAATATTTTATGTGATCAAAACTTGATAATTGAATGAATATTTTATGTGATTAGAATATGGCCTTTGATATTGAATTGTTAATATGATGAAATTGATCCGAATGTGGAAATATGATGAAATTGATCCGATTGTGGAAATATGATGAAATTGATCCGATTGTAGAAATTTGGTGAAATTGATCCAATTATGTGGAAATATGATGAAATTTATTGATCCCATATTCTTGGAATTTTAATAAAATTGGACCATTGATCTTGGAATTATGTTATGATTAAAATTAGGCCATTGATATCTGAATTTGATGAGACTAGATTAGGACCATTGATCTTGGAGTTCTGATTTGATCTGTTGATCATAATTTACCTTGATTTGAGTAATCTGAATAGTTAGATTATTAATTTGAGTAATCTAAACCATTGGATTGTCATCAAAAGGGATTTAAATCAATCTGAACTATTAGATTATCATGATAAGTAATTTGAACCATTAGATTATCTTTGGGAGTGATTGGAATAAATTTGAACGGTTGGATTATCATTAGGAATGATTTAAACCGTTAGATTTTCATCATATTATGTTTTAGAAGAATTTGAGCCATTAGATTGACATAATGAGTGATATAAATGAATCTGGACCATCAGATTTGTCTTGATGATTGATGTAAATGAATCGAAACAATTGGATTATCCTCATGTGTGATTTAAATAAATTTGAACCGTCAGATTATCATGATGAAGTGATTTAAAAGAATCCGAGCCATTGGATCATAGTATGATCATAACTAAACTTGATGTGAGATCTGAGCCATTGATCTTGGCTATTTTGAAGATACCAGAGGTGTTGATCTTAATGATAATATTTTAGAGAGATCTAATCATAGATTGAGGATTTGATCTTGAGATATTGAAAGATTCACATTAGATCACCATAGATCTAGAGAATTCCATCTGAGACATACTCAAATATGCTTTGTTTGAGAATGATACATGAGATGCCATGTCTATCCTTTTGATGCACACATGCTTATTCAAATGCTTCTTGCCATATTGATTTAGATACTTTCTTGTTATATTTGAGATGATACATGTTGTTACTTGTCTTGCTTGAATGATTTTATATTGTTGGCACAAACTTAATTTCTGCTACACCCTAGTTGAACTGCCATATATGTATACCTAGTAGACCTATTAGGTGTAGGGACATGCATGTAGACACCCACATTCATGGGAAGGGTAAACATGAAAAATGATAAATCTTGATCAAGAGATATGAAGCCTAGCCCAACACATGCCAAATTAGGATTTTGGGTCAAGGGTAGCTTTAAGACGATCCCTACTCCCCAGTTCATCTCGCCTAGGAAGCAGAGAACTAGATAGGTGTGATTTAAATCGAACCATAGAGCATTTAAGTTCCACACCCTGATCTTGAAAGAAGAACAAATGAATGAATGATTGAATCATTTCGAACTATGCGGATCCTGATTCTTAGGGCAAACCCTAAGATACGTAGGTAGTCTGGGAAGACTTCCAGATATGGTTCCACATCTCGATCAACATATCTTACTCCTTGAGAGTACACACCTTACTCCTTGAGAGTACACATACCTTACTCCTTGAGAGTACACACCTTACTCCCTGAGAATACACATACCTTACTCCCTGAGAGTGCACATACCTTACTCCCTGAGAGTACACACCTTACTCCTTGAGAGTACACATACCTTACTCCCTGAGAGTACACATACCTTACTCCTTGAGAGTACACATACTTTACTCCCTGAGAGTACACATACCTTACTCCCTGAGAGTACACACCTTACTTCCTGAGAGTACACATACCTTACTCCCTAAGAGTATACATACCTTACTCCCTGAGAGTACACATACCTTACTCCCTGAGAGTACACACCTTGCTCCCTGAGAGTAGAGAGAAACATATTGCTCCTTGAGAGTAGAGAGACAGATTGCTCCCTGAGAGTAGAGTGAAACACCTTGCTCCTTGAGAGTAGAGAGAGACAGATTGCTCCCTGAAAGTAGAGAGATATATACCTTGCTCCCCGAGAGTATCAAAACATCACAACGAACTATGTTGTACCTGATTTTCAAGACCTCAGAAATATGTAGGAAACTTAGAGGACCTCTCCAAGCATGGTACCACATCTTAGTATCCTTAGGTCCTCCACATCCATATCCATATCCATATTCATTATCCATATTCACTTCGCTCCACTTAGGCTTTCTCTAGATTCAATCGCAATCATCATCAAGCATAAACCTTAACTTGAATAATTGAATCTCACCACATCCATAAACCTTAATCACATTTCGTTCGAACTAAGTTATGGACTTAATTTTTAGGATTGGAATACATAGGCAATTTGAGATGTTTTTGAGTGTCTCAGATTCAGTCCATCACCGAACCATCTTCGGTTCGGTTCACTGTATATTATTTTACTTGTTTATATACTTTTAAGAATATGTTTGGCTAAACTTAGGCTAGAAGAACTTAGCAATTTGGCATAGGATCCCTCATGAGCCCTAGTTATCATCCATTGACCATGAATAGTCAGAATAATAGAGTAAGGAAAGTAGAATCACATAGGAGGCCGATTTTTGGATCGAACAGCTTTGGGTGCCTAACACCTTCCCAAATTGTACCTTGAACGCTTACCCATTCTCTGATAGTTCAAAGCCAATAAATTGGGTCAAATGATTTAATAGAAGTCTTGTTTTATGATGAGACAACTTTTTAATAGGTCATAGACCTTAATTTAGGTGGCGACTCCAAATCATTTACCGTTCGTCAGCGATGGGTGGAGCTTATTTCTCCTTACATTGCCAAATGTAACTGAAAACGAACGAGAATGGGGGAAAAACCTTTGAAAAACCTGAGGGAGCCTTTTTCTCTCTCTTTTCTCTCGGAGCTACTCTTTTGTGGGCTCCAAATGAAGACTCACAAGCTGAGTTCTGGTTTCTACAGAACCAGAGGACTAGCCACTTAAACGCTACCTTCGTTTCGATCCTCTGATTGACCAAGAGTCGTATCTATTGGACTTTTGGAGCCAAAAATAATCGAAGTCATTTAAGAACCTAAACTGGAGTCACGTGATACCACCTCATGCCTCCGGTATGATTGTAACTTAGAAAATTTTTCTAAGTGTTTAATTGGGGGATAACTAGATGAAAAACCATTCGCCACACCTTTCGCTTGACCTACTAGAAGTAGGTTACCCTGCAGGTGATACGAACCGGATGGCTAATCGGAGGGTAGTTCACTTAGTGTCGATCATCTATTTTCCCTAATAAATGGGGGGAGATTACTAATCAACCCCACCTAACCGGAGGAGCGTGCTCCCGGTTACTGCTCCCAGTTTAGGAAATAGTCCAAAAATACTTTGAAAATTGTAAAATTTTGATGCATTAGTTATATCTGCCATAACATGAAATTAAGATATTGTTATGGTATAATTGGATTTCTGGTCGATATTAACTCATGGGAATTAACAAATTTTCCCTACCAAGTATCCATCTTATTGAACAATGCCTCTGAGGCGAAGATCGAGAGGGAGAAATGCTAACGTACCTCCTCCAGCTGAGGATGAAGGTAGTGTAGGTTAGGGTGGTTCAAACTCACCACCATATGCACCACCACCAGCTCTTCCTCCGCCATAAGTTGATCTTCCACTGGCACCTCCAGTGTAAATGGTTGCGGATATGGCTGTAGTTTGGGTGGTTTAGTGCGTAATCTGGAAGACCAACAGAGGAATATGATAGTAGTTTTTGCTGAATTGTTGGCTACCCTATATGGAGTGCCTCTAGCTCCACCAGCTCCAGGACGGGCACAAGGTGAGGCCTACTTACAATCCCTCCTGCACCGTATGTGCATGAACAAGTGCCCTTAGTTCTACCAGCTCCTCATGATCAGGCACCATTGCATGCAACACATACTCACCCTACAATAGTAGGCATTTAATTGCAGCCTCAATTAGATGGGGCAAAAGTGACAAATAACTTTTAGCGTATTCATCCACTAAAGTCCACTAGGGTTGGTACTAACCCGATGCAGCTAACTGTGTGGATCTAGGCTATGGAGAATACCTTGGAGACCCTGATGTGCACAGAGGCACAAAAGCTATTATGTGCATCCTTTCAACTGGAAGGGGTGCCATATGATTGGTGGAAAAGCATCTAGACTACCTTGATTCAGTGCCACGAGGAGATCACCTGGCAGATCTTTAAGGAAGCCTTATATAAGAACTCTTCCCCCAGAACTTTAGAGATCGAAAGGAGGTGGAGTACCTCAAATCACACTCAAGGGGGTACTACTGTTGAGGCCAATCAATAGAAGTTTGGGGAGCTCTTCTACTTCTCTCCTATCTCCGTGAGGGAGGAAGAGCCTAAACTGAGGCACTTCGTACAAGGCTTGAGGGGAGACCTCAAGGTGATAGTGGAGTCCATGAGACTGATGGAGTACAGTGACACCGTACAAGTTGTGAAAAGTGTTGAGGATGGGTACCATCAGAATCACCAAGGTCAAAAGAGGCCTATGAGCTTTGCTGATAACCGTTCCACCAATAAGCCATTTTGATCTCACTACCCAAGCTCATCTATGATGGCTTCTTCTGATCCATCCACAGTCAGGCCCTCATATAGTAATCTAGCCTCAACTCAAAGCAAGCTTATAGCCTTTGCACCCAGGACAACTCAACCAAGGCCTGCAACTTCAAGTGCCTCTTTTGTACCCTGTGGCACTTGTTTCAATTGTAAAAAGTCAAGCCATTTTGCAAGAGTGTGCCCAGAATCAAAGAAGGCACCATTGCCAAGACAAGGTAAGGCATGGCCTTATTTGCTGATGATGCAGAAGGCTCACCTGGAGTAGTTACAAGTATTTTAAAGTTAAAGAATGAAGCATCATCTTGCATGACATGTAGTAATTCATGTGTATGTGTAGGTACTATTTCTACATCTGACATAGTTGCACATGTATTATTTGATTCTGAGGCTATTTTAAGGCCCGTATCAATCTAACCCGGTCTTACCAACTTGAACTAGGTTCACCCATCATGGTTGAGTCAAATGGACCAAGGGCGTGAAGGAGATCGAGATCCCAGGTATCAAATCGACCCAAAAACAATTAAAATAGGGGAAGGGTCGCACACCCAGCTAAGCAGGGTTGGACCTCCCAAAACAGAAAGTCAGACCCTCAGTTTTGGAGGGAGGGTCGGACAGCTTAAGACCCTAGGGTCGACGGGATCATCGACCCTCCCATCGACCCTCGGTTCCTGCCGAATATAGAAATTAGGAAATTTTTATATTTTTCGATTGGGATTCTTTCCAAATCTTAATGGGACTTATTTAGGATGTTCCTAGTATATTTAAAGGACGTCCCTAAGCCACTTTCACTCCTTTCACAACCCTAATTGAATTGAGAGAAAGAGAGGAGAAGGAAAAGAGGAAGAAGAGAGGCAAAGAAGAGAACTTAGCAAAAAGGAGAAGAGTTGCAGAGAAAGATTAATCTTCTCAGGTATGGATACTAATTCCATGAGTTTCTACAGACCTTAGGATAGTTATTAGAGAGAGAGTGATCTCGGAGAAACCCAAACCATCCATCCATGGTTAGGTTTTCATGGAAAACCATAGGTGGATGCATGAAAACTATTTAGATGGATTATACATGGTTTCAGACCATGGAATGGATGTGGAATGGAATGTAGGAGCAAGCCATAGGACCCCAAACACGAAGAAAGGATTAAAAAGTGGAAATTGGACCAAAGTGCACCAAGGGTCGCACCGAGGGTCGATGACCATCCGACCCTAGGTGTTTCTGACCATCGACCCTCAGCATTCGGGATGTCCAGAAAGAGGGGAGGGTCGATAGGCCCATCGACCCTAGCATCGACCCTCAGTTAACAGAATGGTTTTTAAATTCAGAATTAATTCTAATTAATTCTATCGACTTTGTTAGGTTTGCTAGCAATATAATAACATTATAACGGTGATTCTAAAACTTGGAAAAGTATCTATTAGCAAGCTAAGGTGAGGAACCTTAACCCCAAACTAAATTGGTTAATAATAAACTATTTTCTATTTCTTGAGTCCTATGCCATGCTTGATTCTATGCGAATATGTTTGTAATGTGCATACAGCATGCCATCCAATATTTCTATTACTTGTTCATGCATATTTATTTTATTGTTTATAACATGATGATGATGATGATAATAGGAATAGGCATGTGCTTGTATGTGTGTGGTTGATGTGCTTGATGCGAGCGAGTATCAGGGGAGGTGTGATGAGGACGTCAATAAACGTTAACCTTTGGCGGGTCTCAGCACTTTAGCTCTATCTCTAACTCAAGTCTTGTGCATTGGCATCGTCGTATCGCCATTACTTTAGCAGAACTATTATGTCGTAGAGTATCAGGGGAGGTGGTCTCGGTCCTTGTAGTCTCTGACTCTACCGGGGGCCTTAGCTCTATCTCTATGGACATTCAGAGGGATGCTGGGGTGAGGCCTTGGATACACTGTTTGGCATTAGGATTGGTTAGTTGCGAGCCCAGTTTACAGCCCTCGCCAACAGGGGCTTACGTGTTGGTATGACACTATATAGCAATAAACGTAACCTTTGTTATATAATGTTCATGGTTGGGTGCATGTGAGTTGACGATAAACGTGATCTTCGGGTAACGTCACACACTCGTGTATAGAGGCGGAGTCAATAAACGCGACCTTTGGCTACCTAAACCTTTCTATTGCATACTGTAAACTTTAAACTGGACCAAAGTGATAAATTGATTTTTTTTGCATGCATATGTATTGTTGCATTGTTTTGGCTACTCACTGAGCCGTGATGTGTGCTCACCCCTCGTCGTCGAATGTTTTTAGTTGATGATGCAGGTTATACCGTTGAAGACTATATGAACGCGTCTGCGTACGGGAACGTGGCAACTATGGAAGTTGGAGCTGAAGATGATACGCACGACTCCTCTTGCGAGTGCAACTCGTGTGTATTTGATTAGATATTTTATAGGTTTCTTTATTTGGATTTATTAAAGACTTGTATTGATATTTACTTATGTCTCGATTGATACAGAATAATTTGCTATTAAATTATTGATATCATCTTAGTTTCTCAGTTCATTTTATTATAAGACTTCCGCTATTGTGTATTTACTCTGATTATGATTATGGATGTGTGTAAGTTTAGATAACGCGGGGATAGCCTATTAGAGATCCTGGTTGAACCGTTGGTTATTTAGCGGTTCATCACATCATTCTGAATAGATCAGAATTGGGGTGTGACAACTTGGTATCAGAGCATCTCAGGCCTTGTCCCGCTGAACTAGCATACATTCAACACAATTGTGAACTGAGATAGGATAAATTAAAAGCTTTAATATAAACACACTGTAAGCACAAGTGATGATTGAGACCAAATTTAAAGAGAATAATATATCTATTAATGGGGAAACAAGTTACATACAATGAGAGAGAGAAACAAAATGTATACACATAATGAAAGCAGAGTACAGTCCACAACCTGGACAGTTACTCTGTAGTACAAAGAAAAATAAAAGTACACTCAGGAAGCTGGAGGCAAAGGAGGAGGCGGTGCCTCATGGTCTCTGTCGTAGTCCTCGGCATAGACCCTAGTCAACCATGCCACCTGAGTCTGAGTCACCTGCAGACTAGCTGTGAGATCAGCCACCCGCTGATCAGTCCGGCGCTGGGCGTCTAGGAGCTCCCCTATCATCAGATCCGATGCGCGGTGAGCCTCTCTAATCTCGTGAAACATACTCAGCACGTCATCAGCTGGTAGTCGTGAAGGACCAGCCTCATGAGAAGGACCAGTCTCTGGTGCAGGAGCCGCTGCAGTAGAAGTACCAACTCCAGCCGCATGTGTGGGTGATGACGGTGGTATCGAGTCGACGTCCATATACATACGATCGTCGTCGCAGACCGGATCCACACGAGCTCTAGCAGCAGCAGCAGCAGCCTCAGCATCTGCCATCTCGACCCGAGTGTGAGGGCGCACCATCGCGTTCCTCTCCTCATCGCTAACCTCAGCATCTTGTAGCCCCATCTTGCAGATAGCCTCCCAATCTAGAGGCGACGAGAAGGTCTTCTCCTGGATCTTCTCATCTACCAGATCCACCCCTAGACGGGTCAGTAGCATAGTAATCATGCATCCATAGGGTAGATTTCCCCTATGATCGGACAATGTAGCACTAATCATCGTCCGCATGATGATGTAAGGTAGGCAGACCGGCTGACGAGTGCAAATGCTGTAGATCAAGAACTGGGTCAGCTGAGATACCCTCTCATAGTGCCCACTCTGCGGGATTAGATTATGCTGGATAATCTTGCAGAAGACCCGTGAGCTGGACACAAGTAGCAAGTTCTCATCTGCCATCTATCGGGACGGAGCAACTGGTTGTCGATCTCTGCTCTCATCTCCATCTCAACAAACTGTGGCTCTCTAGGCGCACAGTACACCATGGGGCCATCATAGGGAAT
This sequence comes from Protea cynaroides, assembly GCA_028583415.1. Lineage (NCBI taxonomy): Eukaryota > Viridiplantae > Streptophyta > Magnoliopsida > Proteales > Proteaceae > Protea > Protea cynaroides. The sequence goes on from CM053276.1 coordinate 50,870,211, forward strand.
GCCCAACAGATCGGCCAGCTGTCGATAATCAAAGGAGATGTGCACCCCCTTGACGTAACTGGTGATGCGCAACTCCTGACCGTGCTCAACATCATTGTAATTCCCCACCACCTAGAGATTACAATAGAACTAGCGTACCAAGTCTGGACAGGTGCACGCGTCGTATGTGATTACAGGGAGCCAACCCATATCACCAAACGCTCCCTCTACATTGAACAAGGCTAGCTCAGCCAAGTTCACCAGGTGACCCCCTTCAACCTTCTTATGGGCATAGTCAGCATACTGTGCCTCGGCTTCATTCGAACGGAAGCGAAGCGGATCACGCACTCTGGGTATTTTTGTACGAGCCATGGTATCTGCAGATTAAGAAAGAAAAAGGAAACAAGGAGTTAGCAGGGTAAAAATCCAGAATTTGAGGTAATAACGACATAAGTTGACCAAAAAGCTAATTCCTCACCATACAAGTGGGCATAAGGACTTACGTAGGTTAAAACATATCCTACAATCCACATACAATAGGAAATTTTAACTGACGATGTCCAATTTGAAGAAATTCAAGAAAAATCAAAATTTCGACAAATTAGGGCAAAAAGAGAAAATTTTAAGTTTCTCGATAACCAACCGATGAAACTCAAAATTTTTTGAGGGCTTTCGTTCCTCGAGACACCAATAACAAAAGCCCCCAATAAAAATCAAATTTTTACGGTTGGAAAAAGTTTAATTTGAAAATACAAGTTAAATGTGCAAAAACCTAGAAAGGAAAACCTAAAAACAGGTGAAGATGAGTGGACATACCTGTAGTGATGACGTGGACGTCGAAACCCGGAGTTAAACCGACCAAAAACAGTGGAGTAGCACTGTAGCAACTCAGAGAGTAGAGACGAGTCGAAACGGAGGAGGAATAATGAGAAACGACCCAGAATCGGATCTTAAAAATGTGATTTTTGGTCCGAGGGTCGGACAATTCGACTGGCACCATCGACCCTCGGATCGACCCTCCAATTGACCCTCGGCTCTCAGGAATCTGACAGAAAAATCGAGGGTCGGAACTGAGGGTCGGATACCCATCGACCCTCGCATCGACCCTCAGCTCTTGGGAAGAACAGGTCATTCCCAGTGTCGGATACCAAGGGTTGGACATACCATCGACCCTCACCATCGACCCTACATAGAAAAGACAGTATTTTTCACAGAATGAGTTGAGGATTTTGAATTTTATAACGGTTAGCGTGCCTACATTAAGTATAAATGATTTCTCACTGATTTTGATGATTTTCAGGCACCACCCCTCTCAGAAGGAAAATATGTCTGGAAGAAGAGTGACCAGACAGAGCCGAAATGCAGTTCCACCACCACCACCTTAGAGGAGACTAGCCAAGGGAATGTTGATGTTCCAGGTAATCCAGATCAGGCAAATCCTACCATTTTGCCACCACCACCACTAGCGCTAGCAACTGTGGTTATGAATCTGGCACAGCAGCTGCAACAGATGCAACACACACAGGCTCAGATGCAGATTGCCATGGGAATTATGTTCCAAGCCACTCAGGCTGCACCCATACACATCGGACAAGCTAGTACCGCACCGGTGGGTAACCACCCAGCCTATCAGACACCTCAAAAAACTGCTGCACAGATTCAAGTGCAGGTCCCGGAAGCAGCACATGCTAATTATCAGTATCCACCCTATATGTTTGGGGCAAACCCCCAAAATCAGCTAGATCATTCCCGGCTAGTAGAGAGATTTTTGAAGATGAAACCCCGAGAATTCAACGGCAAGCCGTCTGATCCATTGTGGCCAGCACACTGGATAGACGAGATGGAGAGAAACTTCCTTATGATGACCGTTACAGAGGAAGAGAAAGTACTATGCGCCACCTTCATGCTCAAGGGCGACGCACACCATTGGTGGAAATCCACGAAGATATATTTACTGACCAAGCACACCCTACTGACATGGGTTATATATAAAGAAGCATTCTTTGAGAAATATTTTCCACGAAGCTTCAGAGATTCGATGGAGAAGGAGTTCCTGAGTCTTTACCAGGGACAGATGTCAGTGGATGCGTACCAACAGCGTTATGAAGAGCTGTTTTTCTTCGCACCACTGATATGCAAGAAGAAGAAACCAAAACCCGTAGGTTCGTCACGGGACTAAGAGGAAGCATCAGAGAACATGTTCTGGGCTTAGAAAAGACAATATATAATGAAGCAGTCCAGATTGCTCGAGTGATTGAATCGATCCAGAAGGAGAGTTATCTGAACCAGAACAGAGGCATCAAGAGATCAGCTGGAAACTCCTACAACGGAGGAAATGCCAGGACGTATAAGTCTTTCCGTCCTCAGAACTTTACTATTGCACCCAAGACCACTTCAGCAGTGCAACCTCAGTCAAAGTCAAATTCTGAAGTTCTGAAGTGTTTTAACTGCAACCAACCCAGACATATGGCAAGGGAGTGCCCAAAGCCCAAAAAGTAGTTACATCAGGGACGGGTATATGCTGTTACATCCAAGGATGCGGCCGCATCACCCGATGTGGTCACAGGTATGACTGAAACTTTTAAAGTTATAATTACATTGAATGAGCATGTAGACTAAGTAAAGATAAATCACAGGTATTGTACCTATAAATGGCATACCCGCCAGAGTACTCTTCGATTCCGGAGCTACTCATTCATTTATATCTGTGTCATTTGGAAAGAAGACAAAACTTTCCATCAAAACATTGGACTATAAATTACTTGTACGGTCACCGATGGGGTTAGAAGTGGAACTAGAAAAGGGTTATGGACCATGTCCAGTTCTCATTGGAGAGCAGACCTTAGATGCAACCCTGATACAACTTGAGATGGCAGACTTTGATGTCATCTTGGGAATGGACTGGTTAGCTAGGCATTCTGCAAATTTGTTATGCGCCGAAAAGAACCTAACATTCAAAGATAAAGAAGGGGCAGAATTCAGTTTCTCGGGAACCAAACTTCCCCGGAGACGCAAGCTCATACTTTCAGCGTTAATGGCTAAGAAGTGTCTTGAGAAGGGAGCAGTCGGGTATCTAGTATCAGTGGTCGACCTAGCCAAGGAAATACCACGAATGGAAGACATTGACGTCGTTCGGGATTACCCTGACATATTTCTGGAGGAACTACCCGGATTACCACCCGACCGTGCCACAGAGTTTGTAATAGACCTAATACCTGGAGCCGCACCCGTATCAAAAGCACCTTATAGAATGGCTCCTACTGAACTGAAGGAATTAAAAGTACAACTACAAGAAATGCTAGACAAGGGTTACATTCGACCCAGTATATCTCCATGGGGGGCACCGGTACTGTTCGTGAAAAAGAAGGATGGTAGCGTTCGATTATGTATTTACTATCGAGAGTTGAATAAGCTGACAATCAAGAATCGATATCCACTACCCAGGATCGATGACTTGTTCGATCAGTTACAAGGAGCAAAAGTATTTTTTAAGATCGATCTTCGATCGGGCTATCATCAGTTGAAGATTAAAGAAGGTGATATTCCGAAGACAGCATTCAGGACCAGATATGGACATTATGAATTTTTGGTTATGTCTTTCGGATTAACTAATGCACCGGCAACGTTCATGGAACTTATGAACCAAGTTTTCCATGATATGTTGGATACGTCGGTGATAGTATTTATTGATGATATATTGGTATACTCCAAGGACAAGAAAACCCATATCAAGAACCTAAACGCAGCCCTACAGCGGTTAAGGAAAGAGAAGCTATATGCCAAATTTTCAAAGTGCGAGTTTTGGCTAAGTGAAGTCGCATTCCTAGGCCATGTAGTATCCGCTGAAGGAATCAAAGTGGATCCCAGCAAGATCGAGGCTATTGTAAAGTGGGAAGCACCAAAGAGCGTCTCGAAAATTAGATTTTTTCTGGGTCTAGCTGGTTATTACCGGAGATTCGTAGAAGACTATTCTTGGATTGCCGTACCTCTCACCAGTTTGACCAAGAAAGGTGAAAAGTTTGTGTGGACTGACAAATGTGAGAAGAGCTTCCAGACATTAAAGGCCAGATTGATATCCGCTCCAATTTTGACCATTCCCGTTCTAGGACAGACATTTACTTTATACACCGATGCATCAGGATTGGGACTAGGATGTGTGCTTATGCAAGGAGAGCAAGTAATTGCTTATGCGTCAAGACAGTTAAAGGTACATGAGAAAAATTATCCCACTCGTGATTTGGAGCTAGCGGCAGTGGTACATGCTGTCAAGATATGGAGACATTTCTTATACGGAGAGAAATTCCAGATTAAGTCGGACCATAAAAGTCTTACTTATTTATTTAATCAGAAGGAGTTGAATATGCGACAAAGAAGATGGATGAAACTATTGAAAGACTATGATTGTGATATCCAGTATCATCCGAGAAAAGCGAACGTAGTAGCGGATACATTAAGCAGAAAAGCAATGATTAAATCTCAAGGAGAAGTTAGCACGACTACAGCAATGTGTACCAACGGAATAGTGTTCAATCACGGCAACGAGCAGTATGTGATAGATACAACGGATGAATCAGCCAACCAAGGATTTATTCATCGGTTTTCAAATATGTTCGCGGCGTTGAAAATTATACCAGATATACTAGACGAAGTGAAGACAGCTATCAAAGCAGATCCTTATCTGAGAACAGTACAAGAAGACATTGAGAAAGGTAGGACCAACGCTGAGTTCACCTTGGATGACGATAAAGTACTAAAATACAAAGGAAGGATATGTGTACCTGAAATAGAAAGTATGGACATTAGTCACCGACTGATGAAAGAAGCCCATACCACCATTTATTCGATACATCCTGGAAGTACAAAAATGTATCATGATCTGAAGAAACTATATTGGTGGAGGGGAATGAAAGCAGATGTGGCTAAGTTCGTGTCTCAATGTCTAAATTGTCAAAAAGTAAAGGCTGAACGACAACGACCCGCAGGACTGTTACAGCCATTACCGGAACCAGCATGGAAATGGGACTGCATAACTATGGACTTCGTCATGGGACTACCATTGACTCCTCGAGTAGTTGACGCAGTTTCGGTGATTGTGGACCGTCGGACTAAGACAGCTCGCTTCATACCTATACGACCCCAATATACACTCGAAAGGTTAGCAAAGCTGTATGTGGATAATATTGTACGGTTACATGGTGTTCCAGAAAGCATTGTGTCCGATAGAGATCCATGATTTACTTCCAAATTTTGGGATGGATTGCAAAAGGCGATGGGTACAACATTGAAGTTCAGTACTGCATTCCACCCACAGACAGATGGACAGTCAGAGCGTACAATTCAGATTCTAGAGGATATGCTACGAGCATGTGTAATGGATTTCAAAGGATCATGGGATGAAAAGTTACCATTGATCTAGTTCGCCTACAATAACAGCTATCAGGCTACCATACAGATGTCACCTTATGAAGCACTGTATGGCAGGAAGTATCGAACTCCCTTGTTTTGGAATGAAGTGGGAGAACGTAGCATTGTTGGACCGGAATTTGTTGAAGAGACTTGTCGAGTGGTCGACATCATCAAGGAAAGGGTGAGAACAGCTCAGAACTGTCAGAAGCAATAAGCAGACACTCGACGAAGAGATCTAGAGTTCGCGGTAGGTGATAAAGTATTTTTGAAAGTATCGCCTATGCGAGGATTGAAGAGGTTCGGACAGAAAGGGAAGCTAAGTCCAAGATATGTCGGACCATATGAAATTCTAGCTAAACATGGAAAAGTAGCTTATCAATTAGCACTACCACCATCTATGTCAAGTGTACATGACGTATTTCACATTTCCCTATTGAAGAAGTATGACAAAGACCCAACACATGTCTTGACAGTGGATTTGCCAGAATTGACTGATGATTTGACGTTTGAAGTAACACCAATAGAAATCACCAGTCAAAAGGTTCAACGTCTACGCAATCGAGATATCTATTATGTTAAGGTCACTTGGAAAAGTAGAGACGTGGAAGAAATTACATGGGAAGAAGAAAATGCTATGAGAAAGCAATACCCTTACTTATTTGATTCAGAAGGTATGTACAATTTCGAGGACAAAATTTTTATAAGTTGGGGGGAGTTGTAAGACCCGTGTCAATCTAACCCGGTCTTACCACCTTGAACCAGGTTCACCCATCATGGTCGAGTCAAATGGACCAAGGGCGTGAAGGAGATCGAGATCCCAGGTATCAAATCGACCCAAAAACACTTAAAATAGGGGAAGGGTCGCACACCCAGCTAAGCAGGGTTGGACCTCCCAAAACAGAAAGTCAGATCATCAATTTTGGAGGGAGGGTCGGACAGCTTAAGACCCTAGGGTCGACGGGATCATCGACCCTCCCATCGACCCTCGGTTCCTGTCGAATATAAAAATTAGGAAATTTCTATATTTTTCGATTGGGATTCTTTCCAAATCTTAATGGGACTTATTTAGGATGTTCCTAGTCTATTTAAAGGAAGTCCCTAAGCCACTTTAACTCCTTTCACAACCCTAATTGAATTGAGAGAAAGAGAGGAGAAGGAAAAGAGGAAGAAGAGTGGCAAGGAAGAGAACCTAGCAAAAAGGAGAAGAGTTGCAGAGAAAGATTAATCTTTTCAGGTATGGATACTAATTCCATGAGTTTCTACAGACCTTAGGATAGTTATTGGAGAGAGAGTGATCTCGGAGAAACCCAAACCATCCATCCATGGTTAGGTTTTCATGGAAAACCATAGGTGGATGCATGAAAACTATTTAGATGGATTATACATGGTTTCAGACCATGGAATGGATGTAGAATGGAATGTAGGAGCAAGCCATAGGACCCCAAACACGAAGAAAGGATTAAAAAGTGGAAATTGGACCAAAGTGCACCAAGGGGTCGCACCGAGGGTCGATGACCATCCGACCCTAGGTGTTTCTGACCATCGACCCTCAGCATTCGGGAAGTCCAGAAAGAGGGGAGGGTCGATAGACCCATCGACCCTAGCATCGACCCTCAGTTAACAGAATGGTTTTTAAATTCAGAATTAATTCTAATTAATTCTATCGACTTTGTTAGGTTTGCTAGCAATATAATAACATTATAACGGTGATTCTAAAGCTTGGAAAAGTATCTATTAGCAAGCTAAGGTGAGGAACCTTAATCCCAAACTAAATTGGTTAATAATAAACTATTTTCTATTTCTTGAGTCCTATGCCATGCTTGATTCTATGCGAATATGTTTGTAATGTGCATACAGCATGCCATCCAATATTTCTATTACTTGTTCATGCATATTTATTTTATTGTTTATAACATGATGATGATGATGATAATAGGAATAGGCATGTGCTTGTATGTGTGTGGTTGATGTTCTTGATGCGAGCGAGTATCAGGGGAGGTGTGATAAGGACGTCAATAAACGTTAACCTTTGGCGGGTCTCAGCACTTTAGCTCTATCTCTAACTCAAGTCTTGTACATTGGCATCGTCGTATCGCCATTACTTTAGCAGAACTATTATGTCGTAGAGTATCAGGGGAGGTGGTCTCGGTCCTTGTAGTCTCTGACTCTACAGGGGGGCCTTAGCTCTATCTCTATGGACATTCTGAGGGATGCTGGGGTGAGGCCTTGGATACACTGTTTGGCATTAGGATTGGTCAGTTGCGAGCCCAGTTTGCAGCCCTCGCCAACAGGGGCTTACGTGTTGGTATGGCACTATATAGCAATAAACGTAACCTTTGTTATATAATGTTCATGGTTGGGTGCATGTGAGTTGACGGTAAACGTGATCTTCGGGTAACGTCACACACTCGTGTATAGAGGCGGAGTCAATAAACGCAACCTTTGGCTACCTAAACCTTTCTATTGCATACTGCAAACTTTAAACTGGACCAAAGATATAAATTGATTTTTTTTGCATGCATATGTATTGTTGCATTGTTTTGGGTACTCACTGAGTCGTGATGTGTGCTCACCCCTCGACGTCGAATATTTTTAGTTGATGATGCAGGTTATACAGTTGAAGACTATATGAACGCGTCTGCGTACGGGAACGTGGCAGCTATGGAAGTTAGAGTTGAAGATGATACGCACGACTCCTCTTGCGAGTGCAACTCGTGTGTATTTGATTAGATATTTTATAGGTTTCTTTATTTGGATTTATTAAAGACTTGTATTGATATTTACTTATGTCTCGGTTGATACAGAATAATTTGCTATTATATTATTGATATCATCTTAGTTTCTCAGTTCATTTTATTATAAGACTTCCGCTATTGTGTATTTACTCTGATTATGATTATGGATGTGTGTAAGTTTAGATAACGCGGGGATAGCCTATTAGAGATCCTGGTTGAACCGTTGGTTATTTAGCGGTTCATCACATCATTCTGAATAGACCAGAATTGGGGTGTGACAGCTATGCACTCATTCGTATCCCCTGCATTCGTCGCTAATTGGGAATGCCGTCACGTAAGATGACTTGTGCACTAATGGTGAATACACCTATGGGATCCAAGTCTGGTCTAGAAGACTATTATGGACCATGTGACGTAGTCATAGAGGACAAGGTAATGGAAGCTAACCTCTTCTGTCTTGAGATGAAGGATTTTGACGTAATATTAAGAATGGATTAGTTGGCTAAACACCAGGCCAACGTTTTATGTTCCAAACATCAGATCTGTTCCAACCTACTAGTGGCAAAGTGTTTGTGTTCAGTGGCCACAAGACTGAGAAGTGTTGCAAGTTGTTTCTATCGGCATTATAAGCCTCTAAACTCAAACACCAATGGTGTGAAAGTTACCTAGTGTCGCTATTGGACACCGAAGCTGAGATGCCAAGGTTGGAAGATATACCAGAAGTGAATGAGTTCCCTGATGTATTTTATGAGGAGCTACCTTACTACTAGATTAGAAAACGAGAATTTGTGATTGACTTAGTTCTAGGAGCAGCTCCTACTTCTAAGGCTCCTTACCATATGGTCTCTATTGAGTTGAAGGAACTCAAAACACATCTTCAGGAGCTACTGGATAAGGGTTTCATTAGACCCAGTATCTCACCTTGGGAAGCACCGGTACTATTTGTGAAGCAAAAGGATGGCAGTGTCCGTTTATGTAATAATTATCGAGATTTAGACAAACTTACAATAAAAAACGATATCTCTTGCCTCGAATTGACTACTTGTTCGACCAACTTAAAGAGTAAATGTATTTTCAAAGATAGACCTATGATCAGGTTACCACCAGTTGAAGATTAAGGGGAGTGATGTGCCCAAGACAGCATTTCGGACAAGGTATGGCCACTTCGAATTTCTAGTCATGTCCTTTGGATTAACAAATGCTCTAGCCTCATTTATGGAGCTTATGAATTGGGTATTTTATGAGTTCTTAGATAAGTTTGTCATTATTTTTATCGATGACATCCTCATCTACTCACTCGATGATACCTTTCATGAGGAACACCTCCACTTAGCATTGTAAAAGTTAAGACATGAGAAACTTATGACAAGTTCAAGAAATGCAAATTTTGGCTGAGGCAAGTAGCATTCTTGGACATATTATATCAGCTGAAGGATTAGCAGTGGACCCTGGAAAGGTCAATGCAGTCATGGATTGGAAGACATCCACCTCAGTGGCAGAGGTCAGAAGTTTTCTTGGATTGGTCAGCTATTACTGGTGCTTCATTGAAGGATTTTCCCCCATGGCGATCCCGTTAACAGGAATGACCAGGAAGGGTGTAATGTTTGAGTGGTCAGATAAATGTGAGGAGAGTTTTTAGACTCTCAAGGAGAATCTTGTCTCCACCCCAGTTTTAACCATCCCACCTGAAAATGTGGGTGCATTTGTAGTCTATACAGATGCTTCAAAGTATGGGTTATGTTGTGTACTCATGTAGAATGACTATGTTGTGGCCTATGCTTCGAGACAACTGAAGGTGCATGAGAAGAATTACCCCACACATGGCCTAGAGCTTGCAGCTATTGTCTTCATCATAAAAATTTGGAGGATACTACTTATATGGTGGGAAGTTCTGCATAATATCAGATCACAAGAGTCTGACTCACTTATTGAACCAGAAGGTTCTCACCCTGACACTTCGAACTCGAGATTTCTTTCTTGCCCCACCACATAAAAGGTGGGCTTAGATCTCGAGCCTAATAATTGTTCATAGATTCCTAACTTTGGCATCGGAGTGGATCCCTGGCCATAAGGCCCGCCCTCTTTTGCCTCTTATTTTTGTCTTTCAAGCTCCATAGGCATCGCGGACCATAGATATGGAATTTGACCAAAACAGAAAGTGCCTAAGAACGTTGCCGAAATCAAAAGTTTCTTGCGATTTGCTAGTTATTACAGAATGTTCATGGAGGATTACTTTAGGATCACCGTGCCTCTTACCAAGCTGACCAGGAAAGGGGAGAAGTTTAATTGGACCGACAAGTGTAAAGAGTGTTTTCAAACATTAAAAGCAAGGTTGATATCGACTCCCATCTTGACCATCCCAGTACCAGGGCTGCCATTTACCCTGTACACTGATGCCTCCGGATTAGGTCTAGGATGTGTGCTAATGCAAGTGAAGAAGTTGTCTATGCTTTAATACAACTGAAGGATCATGAAAAGAATTACCCTACTCATGACTTAGAGTTAGCTGTCACACCCCAATTCCGCACTATTCAGAATGGTGTGATGAACCGTCAACAAACCAACGGTTCAACCAGGATCTCGAGTAGGCTATATCCGTTTTATCTAAACTTCATACATCTACATTCATAATCAGAGTAAATACACAATAGCGGAAGTCTTATAATAAAATGAACTGAGAAATCTAAATATGATAATCATATTAAAATATCCAATTATGCTGTTTCAACAGAGACATAAATAAAATACCAATTACATGTCATTACTAAATCCAAATAATTAAAATAAAATCTAATCGAATACGCATGAGTTGCACTCGCAAGAGGAGTCATGCGTATCCACTTCGTCTTCAACTTTCATCGCCGCCATGTGCCCGTACACTGGAGCGTTGACATAATCTTCGACGGTAGTACCTGCATCATCAACTAAAAATATTCGACGTCGAGAGGGTGAGCACACATCATGGCTCAGTGAGCAAACAAAACAATGCAACAATACATATGCATGCATTCAATTCATATCTGTGGTCTGGTTTAAAGTTTGCAATATGCAATAGAAAGGGTTGGAGGTCAAAGGTTAACATTTATTGACCCCTCCTCTATACACAGGGTGTGGAAGCCCGTCCAAAGGTTAACATTTATTGTCGTCCCCATCCACCCAACCATGAACATTGTACAACAAAGGTTAACGTTTATTGCTGTACAGTGCCATACCAACACGTAAGCCCCTACTGGCGAGGGCTTGCAAACTGGGCTCACAACTAACCAATCCTAATGCCAAACAGTGTATCCAAGGCCTCACCCCAGCATTCCTCAGAACGCCCATAGAGATAGAGCTAAGGCCCTCCGGTAGAGTCAGAGACTACAAGGACCGAAACCACCTCCCCTGATACTCTACGACGTAATAGTTCTACTAAAGTAATGGCGATACGAAGATGCTAATGCACAAGACTTGAGTTAGAGATAGAGCTAGAGTGCTGAGGCCCGGCATATAACACTCCCCCTGATACTCACTCGCATCAAGTACACCAACCACACACATACATTCACATGCCCATTCCTATCATCATGGTCATTATCATGTTATAATCAATAAAGTAAATATGCGTGAACAATAAATAGAAATATTGGATGACATGTTGAATGCACATTACAAGCATGTTCGCATAGAAACAAGCATAGCATTGGACTCAAGAAATAAAAACAGTTTGTTATTAACCAATTAGTTTAGGTCTTGTTTCCTCACCTTAGCTTGCTAGTAGATCCTCTTTCAAACTTTAAGAATCACCTTTATATTGATATTATATTGCTAGAAGACCTAACAAAGTCGATAGAATTTAGTTAGATTTTATTCCAATTTTTCCAACTTGCTGTTAACTGGGGGTAGCAGGACGGGTCGATGCTAGGGTCGTTGCCAGGGTCGATGGGTCTATCGACCCTAGGTGCGACCCCCCGTGGGTTTGGTCGATAAATCACCTTTTGGTCCATTCTCTCTTGTTTGAATCCTATGGCTTCCTTCCATAGTCCATTCCATATACTTCCTATGGTTTAGAACTACTCTTTACATATCATATGGTTTAGTTGATCTCCTCCATGGTTTCCATTGAAACTTAATCATGGATTGATGGTTTGGGATTTCTCCTACATCATACTTTTCTCATTAACTATTCTATGTCTCAAAAAATACATAGAATTAGTATTCTTACCTGAGAAGAGTACTCCTTCTCTGAAACTCTTCTCCTTTTGCCTTCTTCTCTACTTTCCTTCTCCTCTTCTTCTCTTCCTTCTCTTCTCTTTCTCTCAATTCAATTAGGGTTCTAAAAGGAGTGAAAGAGGCTTAGGGACATCCTTTATATAGAGTAGAAACTCCTTTGATATTAGGAAGGAGCCCAACCGAAATTAGGAAAGTTTCCAAATTTTTGTTTCTGGCGGCAACTGGGGGTCGATGATCCCATCGACCCCAGGTTTTAAAATGTCCGACCCCCAGTTAAAAACTGAGGGTTTGACTTTTTGTACTGGGGGGTCCGACCCCACCTCACTCGGTGTGCGACCCTCGCCCCTTTTTGAGTATTTTTGGGTCAGTTTAATACCTGGGATCACGATCTCCTTCACGCACTTGGTCCATTTGGCTCGACCATGATGGGTAGACCTGGTTCAAGGTGGTAAGACTGGGTTAGATTGACACGGGTCTTACAACTCCCCCTACTTATAAAAATTTTGTCCTCGAAATTGTATGTACCTTCTGAATCAAATAAGTTAAGGTATTGCTTTCGCATAGCATTCTCTTCTTCCCATGTGACTTCTTCCATATCCCTACTTCTCCAGGTGACCTTGACATAATAGATATCATGGTTGCGTAAACGTTGCTCCTTTCGACTAGTGATCTCAATTGGTGCCACTTCAAAGGTCAAATCTTCAGTTAAATCTGGTAGATCCATTGTCAAAAAACGTGCGTCAGATCCTTGACATACTTCTTTAATAAGGAAATATGAAATACGTCATGTATACTTGACATAGATGGGGGTAGTGCTAACTGATAAGCCACTTTTCCATGTTGGCTAAGATCTCATATGGCCCGACATATCTTGGACTTAATTTCCCCTTCTGTCCGAACCGTTTCAGACCTCTCATAGGCTATACCTTTAAGAATACTTTAGCACCCACGACGGACTCAAGATCTCTGCGTTGAGTATCTGCATATTGCTTCTGACGGTTCTGGGCTGTTCTCACTCTTTCTTTGATAATGTCGACCACTCGACAAGTCTCCTCAACAAATTCTGGTCCAACAAGACTACGTTCCCCAACTTCATTCCAAAATAAAGGAGTTCGACACTTTTTGCCATATAGTGCTTCATAGGGTGACATCTGTATAGTAGCCTGATAGCTATTGTTATAAGAGAACTCAATCAGTGATAACTTTTCATCCCATAATCCTTTGAAGTCAATTATTCATGCTCGAAGCATATCTTCTAGAATCTGAATTGTACGCTCCGACTATCCATCTGTATGTGGGTGGAATGCAGTACTAAACTTCAATGTTGTACCCATAGCCTTTTGCAATCATTTTCAAAACTTTGAAGTAAATCGTGGATCTCTATCGGACACAATACTTTCAGGTACACCGTGTAATCGCACAATGTTATCCAAATACAGCTTAGCTAACCTCTCCAGTGTATACTGGGGTCGTATCGGTATAAAGCGAGCTGTTTTAGTCAGGCGGTCTACAATCACCCAAACTGCGTCAACTACTCGAGGAGTCAGTGGTAATCATGTGACGAAGTCCATAGTGATGCAGTCCCATTTCCATGCTGGTTCCGATTACGGCTTTAACAGTCCTGCCGGTCTTTGTCGTTCAGCCTTGACTTTCTAACAATTTAGGCATTGAGACACGAACTTAGCTATATCTGCTTTCATTCCTCTCTACCAATATAGTTTCTTTAGATCATGATACATTTTTGTACTTCCTGGATGTATCGAATAGATGGTGGTGTGGGCTTCTTTCATCAATCGGTGTCTAATGTCTAAGCTTTCTGTTTCGGGTACACATATTCTTCTTTTGTACTTCAGTACCTTTTCTTCGTCAAAGGTGAACTCAGGGTTAGTTCTACCTTTTTCGATGTCTTATTGTATCGTCCTTAGGTAAGGGTCTGATTTGATAGCTGTCTTCACTTCATCAACTATATCCGGTATAATCTTCAATGCGGTGAACATATTTGAAAACCGATGAATAAACCCTTGGTTGGCTGATCCATCTGGTGCATCTATCACAAACTTCTCATTAGCGTGCTTGAATACCTTTCTGGTAGTACACATTGCGGAAGTTGTGCTAACCTCTCCCTGAGATTTTATCATTGCCTTTCTACTCAACGCATTGGCTACTACATTAGCTTTCCCCGTATGATACTGGATATCACAATCATAGTCTTTCAATAGATCCAGCCATCTTCTTTGTCTCATATTCAGCTCCTTCTGATTAAATAGATAAATAAGACTTTTATGGTCTGATTTAATCTGAAACTTCTCCCCGTACAGATAATGTCTCCATATTTTGACAGCATGTACTACTGCCGCTAGTTCCAAATCATGTGTAGGATAGTTCTTCTCATGTGTCTTTAGTTGTCTTGAGGCATAAGCAATTACTTGTTCTCCTTGCATAAGTACACATCCTAATCCCAGTCCTAACGCATCGGTACACAAGATAAATGGTTGTCCTGGAATTGGGATGGTCAAGATTGGAGCTAATATCAATCTAACCTTCAAGGTTTGAAAACTCTTCTCGTATTTATCCATCCAAACATACTTCTCACCCTTCTTAGTCAAACTAGTAAGAGGTACGGCAATTTGGGAATAGTCTTCCACAAATCGTCGATAATACCCAGCTAGACCCAAGAAACTTCTAATTTCTCCAACGCTCTTCGGTGCTTCCCACTTTACAATAGCCTCGATCTTGCTGGGATCCACTTTAATTCCTTCAGCAGATACTACATGGTATAGAAATGCGACTTCCTTTAGCTAAAACTCACACTTTGTAGATTTGGCGTAGAGCTTTTCCTTCCGTAGTCGCTGCAGAGCGACGTTTAGATTCTTCAGATGCGTTTCCTCGTCCTTGGAGTAGACTAATATATCATCAATGAATACAATAACTGACGTATCCAACATGTCGTGGAAAACCCGGTTCATAAGTTCCATAAAGGTTGCTGGTGCGTTTGTCAATCCAAAAGACATGACTAAAAATTCATAATGTCCATATCTGGTCCTGAATGCTGTCTTGGGGATATCACCATCCTTAATCTTCAGCTGAAGGTAGCCTGATCGAAGATCAATCTTTGAGAACACTTTGGCACCTTGCAACTGATCGAACAGGTCATCGATCCGAGGCAATGGATATCGATTCTTGATTGTCAGTTTATTCAGTTCTCAGTAGTCCATACACAAGTGAACGCTAACGTCCTTCTTCTTCACCAATAATACTGGCACTCCCCATGGTGATATGCTAGGTCGAATATAACCCTTGTCCAGTAGTTCTTGTAGTTGTACTTTCAATTCTTTTAGTTCAGTAGGAGCCATTCGATAAGGTGCTTTTGATACTGTGCGACTCCAGGTATAAGATCTATTACAAACTTTGTGGCTCGGTCGGGTGGTAATCCTGGTAGTTCCTCAGGAAATACATCAGGGTAGTCCCACACGACATCAATATCTTCCATCCGTGGTGCTTCTTTGGTAAGGTCGACCACTAATACTAAATACCCAACTGCTCCTTTCTCAAGGCACTTCTTAGCCTTTAGTGCTGAGAGTATGAGCTTGCGTTTACGGGGAAGTTTGGTTCCCACAAAACTGAATTCTACTCCTTCTTTGTCTTTAAATGTTAGCTTCTTTTCAGCGTATAATAGATTCGCAGAATGCCGAGCTAACCAGTCCATTCCCAAGATGACGTCAAAGTCTTCCATCTCAAGTTGGATCAAGGTTGCATCTAAGGTTTTCTCGTCAATGTCCATGGACATTGTCACACCCCAATTCTACACTATTCAAAATGGTGTGATGAACCGTCAATAAACCAACGGTTCAACCAGGATCTCAAAATAGGCTATCCCACATATGATAAACCAAAACACATTCCACATTAATCAGAGGTAATAAAGTAAATAGCGGAAGTCTTACAGATAATGAACTGAGGTCTAATCATGATAAATAATTAATATTCCATTTATTTCTAAGAAACCAAAACATAACTTAATACATATTACAATATCCAAATACGAAAACTAAACACTAAATGTATCCACCGTTGAAACGCTCACTTAACGAACCACGTTCGTTCTCCACTGCTTGCTCATTCATAACCTCCACCCGTACATATGTTGGCGAGTCGACAAAATCTTCAATCATAATACCTGCAACATCAGAAACTAAAAGAATTGTGCGCACGAGGGTCAGCTCTCAACTTGAGCTCAGTGAGAAAACAAAACAATGCAATAATACATATGCATGCATTCAATTCATATCTTTGGTCTGGTATATAAGTTTGCAATGTGTTATAGAAAGGATAGGTGGCCGCCGCACCTCTATACATGAGTGTGTGGAAACGCCCAATGAAAACGGCACTGTCGCCCCACATGCACCCACCATGGACAATATACACCCCATGAAAATGGCATGGCTGTACCGGTTGCCCATACCAACACGTAAGCCCCTGTTGGCCAGGGCTTGCAAACTGGGCTCGCAACTAACCAACCCTAATGTCAAATAATGTATCCAAGGCCTCACCCCAGCATCCCTTAATACATCCATAGAGATAGAGCTAGGGTCTGGTGACTAGGCTAAACCACAATGCCACGTCCCCCCCCCTGATGCCCTACGACATATTAGTTCCGCTAAGGTAATGACGATACGACGATGTTAGTGGGCAAGACTTGAGTAGAGATAGAGCTAGAGTCTGGTGACCAGGCTGAACCACAATGCCACGTCCTCCCCCAGATGCTCCCCTCGCATCAAGCACACTAACACTTGCTTAGTGGACATGACTTGAATAGACCATGGCACAATATACACCCCATGAAGAACGGTCATGGCTATACCGGTTGATACCATCCCTACCGGCACCATATACACTAGCCAAACACAAACATTCACATGCCTATTCCTATCATCATCATCATCATCATCATCATGTTATAAATAATAAAGTAAATATGCATGAACAAATAATAGAAATATTGGATGACATGTTAAATGCACATACGAACATACACACATAGAATCAATATGGCATTGGACTCAAGAAATAAAACAGTTTATTATTAACCAGTTAGTTTAGGTCTTGTTCCCTTACCTTAGCTTGTTAATAGATCCTCTTCCAAGCTTTAGAATCACCTTTATAATGTTATTATATTGCTAGAAGACCTAACAAAGTCGATAGAATTTAATTAGAATTTATTCGAAATTTAAAAACCATTCTGTTAACTGAGGGTCGGAGGTAGGGTCGGAGTCATGATCGACCCTGGGTGCGACCCTCCCCCTAATCTGAACTTCCCGAACACTGAGGGTCGATGCTAGGGTCGGATCTGCCATCGACCCTAGGTGCGACCCTCCATGGTTTGAGTCGAAAATATCAGATTTCGTTCTCTCTTTCATGGTTAGGTCCTATGGCTTACTTCCACAATCCATTCTATACATGTTCTATGTTTTAGAACTATACTTTATTCACCTACATGGTTTTAATGATCTCCTCCATGGTTTCCATTGAAACGAAACCATGGATGGATGATTTGGGTTTCTTCTAAGTCATACCCTCTTCATAAACCATTCTAAAGTCTTAACTAAATCATGGGGAATGTATCCATACCTTAGGTTTGCTGAGATTCAGAGTTCCTCTGAATTTCCTCTTCTTCCTTAGCCTTTTCGTCAAGTTTTCCTTCTCTTCTTCTCTTCCTTCTCTTCTCTTTCTCTCAATCCAATTAGGGTTGTGAAAGGAGTGAAAGAGGCTTAGGGACGTCCTATTTATAGGGCAAAACCTCCCAAAATAAGTCCCATTGAGTTTAGGAAAGGTTCCAATTGAAATTAGGAAGGTTTCTCAATTTTCGGTTCGTGCTGTTTTTCCCGAATGCCGAGGGTCGATGGTGAGGGTCGATGGGAGGGTGGACAACTCATAGACCCGACCCATGGTTGAGGGTCGATGGTGAGGGTCGATGGGAGGGTCGGACCTGCCTGTTAAAACATGCGACCCTACCCTCATTTTGACTTTTTTTGGGTAAATTTTCATATTGGGTCTTGGGTTTCTTCACACACTTGGTCCACTTGGCTCGACCATGATATGTAGACGGATCCCGACACAAAATGTAAGGTTAGGCCGGGTTCGTGGCGCGCGGGTCTTACAACTCCACCACCCTTAAAAGAAATTTCGTCCTCGAAATTTGGAAGTACGGATCTTACAACTCCCCCATCCTTAAATGAATTTTGTCCTCAAAATTTGAACGAATCTTACAACTCCCCCATCCTTAAAATAAATTTTGTCCTCAAAATTTTGAATTTACTTCGGAGTCAATAGGTGGGAATTCTATTTCCACATTGCATCTTCTTCCTCCTATGCACTCTTCCCCACGTATTGTCTTTCCCAAGTTACCTTCACATAATAATTATCTCGGCTTTGGAAACATTATACCTTCCCACTAGTGAACTAGGCTAGTACCACTTCAATAGTTAAACATTCTATCTAATCCAGTGATTCCGTGGTCAATAACTTTAATATGGATCTTTAATGTACTTCTTCAACAGTGACACACGAAATACATCATGCACACTAGACATGGACAGCGGTAACGCTAATTGATATGCAACTTTTTTACGTCTCCCCAAAGTTTATAAGATCCAACACATATATAAATTATGACTTTCCCTTCTTGTATAATCAATTCAATCTACGCATAAGTGATATCTTCAAAAACACTTTGTCACTTATGGCGAACTCAAGGTCTTGGTGTCTATTCTGACAATCCTGAGCTATCCTGCCCCTTTTCTTTGATCTTGTCTGCCACTCGATGGTTTTCTTCATTAGACTTAGGTTTCTAAAATTATTCATTCACCAACTTTATTCCAAAATAAAGGAATTTGTCATTTCTACCGTACCATGCTTGATAGGTAACATTTACATGGTAGCTTAATAGCAACTTCAATTCACAGTAACTTCTCAACTCAAGTTCCTTGAAATCAATTTTACAAGCTCAGAGCATAGCTCTTAGGATCTGTATAATCCGCTCCGACTGTCCGTCGGTTTGAGGTAAAGTGCGGTACTAAACCTCAACTTTGTTCCCATTGTTTCCTATAGATCCTTCCAAAACTTCAAGATAAAGCATGAGCTTCTGGCCGACACTAAGCTCTCATGCATACCATTCAATCTGACAATACTATCCATATATAGCTTAGTTAGCCGCTCCAAAGCATACCGAGGTCGTATAGCAATGGAATGAGCTATCTTCATAAGGCGATCAACAATCACTCAAACTGCGTCAATCGATCAGTGATCAGTGGAAAATCAGTGACATAGTTAATTGTAATGTAGTTCCACTTTCAAACTGGTTCCAATAGTTTTTATTGTAAGCCATGGTGGTCTTTGTCTTGTAGCTTTTACTTGCTGATAATTCGGATCAACGGAACACGCACTAACCCACATTTGTTATCCCCTCAGGTCATGATACATATTGGTACTCCAGGATGTCCTGAATATGGAGTACAATGGGCTCTTATCATTATCCTCTTCATGATATCCGAGTCTTTATCTTCGTGTATTCGGAATCTACCTTTGTACCGTCTCCACATCCAAAGTAAGTCAGGTTTGGGTTTTTCTTTCTCTAAATCTTCTTGCATTGTTCTTATATACAAGGTTTGGGTTTTTCTTTCTCTAAATCTTCTTGCATTGTTCTTATATACAGATCTAACAAAATTGCTACTTTTACTTAATCCATCAATTTAGAGATGATCTTTAATGCCCCAACGTAACCGAATTATTGCTCCATAAGTTCATCCATAAATTCTCGCTCAATTGGATCATCACTAGCTTCTATTATAAGTTACTCTTCTTCCAAATCTGAACCTGTTGCTGTGAAACATAAGGCAGCATTTATACTGGGTCCTTCCCTAGACTTCATAATTCCATTTTTACTTAAGGTCTTAGTTACTTCACTAGCCTTCCTTGGATGATACTAGATATCCCCGTCTTAATCCTTGAGCAATTTCAGCCATCTTCTTATCCTCATGTTCAACTCTTTCTAATGAAGAGATAAATAAAACACTTGTAATCCGATCTAATCTAAAATTCCTTTCCGTTTAAATAATGTCTCCAAGTCTTGATTGCATGAATCACAACTATTTCCTCATGTTCAACTCTTTCTAATGAAGAGATAAATAAAACACTTGTAATCCGATCTAATCTAAAATTCCTTTCCGTTTAAATAATGTCTCCAAGTCTTGATTGCATGAATCACAACTATTTACTCAAATCATGAGTTGGGTAACTCTTCTCATGCTCTTTCAGTTTTCTTAAAGCATATGAAATCACTTATTTACCTTACATCAACCTGCATCCTAGATCCAATCCAGAAGCTTCAATGTATAGGGTAAAAGGTTCCCTTGGTACCGAAATGATCAAGATGGCGGTTGATATCAACCTTACCTTAGAATCTGGAAACATTCTTCACCCTTGTCAGTAAAATTAAACTCAACTCCCTTCCTGGTTAGCTTGGTAAGAGGTTTTGCGATCTTAGAGTGGTCCTCTGAAAATCGTCTGTAATAACCAGCTAAACCCAAGAAACTTCTGATCTTCGCAATATTCTTTAGGGGTTTCTCACCATATGTTTACTTCTATCTTAATAGGGTCCACTTTATTCCTTTTTATGACGCTACGTGATCTAATAAGATCACTTTGTTTAATCGGGTCTCATATTCCTTGGAATTGGTATAAAGTTTTTCCCTTCTTAGCTGTTGTGAAGCTGTTCTAAAATTTGTTGTATGAGTTGCTTCATTCTTGGAATAAACCAAAATATCATTTATAAAAACCATGACCGACGTGTCCAACATGTCATGAAACACCCAGTTCATCAGCTTTATAAAAGATGTAAGGGCATTGGTTAATCCAAACATCATAATCGAGAACTCATAATTGGCCAATCCTAATTCTAAAAACTGTCTTCGAGATATCGCTATCCAAATTCTTCAGCTGATAATATCTTGATCGAAGATCAATCTTAGAAAATACCTTTGCTTCTTGCAACAAGTCATCAATCCGAGGTTGTGAATGAGCTTGTTAAATTCTTGGTAGTTTATACATAATCGGACACTACCATCCTTCTTCTTCATGACTTGCATTGGCGCTCCCCGTGATGCAATACTTAGCCGATTAGGACCTTAGTCTAATAACTCTTGTAGTTGAATCTCAGTTCCTTCAACTCCATAGGAGCTACTCTATAGGTGCCTTTGACACAAGTATCGTCCTTGGTAACAAGTCGATGACGAACTTGGTCGCATGTTCAGATGGTAACCTAGGTAAGTCTCCTGGAAACACAACAGAAAATTTATGCATCACATCAATATCTTCTATCTGTGGTGCTTCTTTGGTAACATATACCACAGATACCATATATCCAACTCATTTCTCTTCAAATCATCTCTTCGCCTTTAGCATAGGGCGGATCATCTTTCACTTCATAGGCAACATACTTCCAATGATACTAAATCATATGCCGTTTTTATTCTTCAATGATAACCTCTTCTATACACATAATCACTTGTAGAGTGTTGAGACAACCAGTCTATTTCCAAGATGACATCAAAGTCTGCCATCTCAAGTCTAATTAGGTTGCGTCCAAATTCCATCCATCCATATGATTTGGACTTCGTTCATAACACTCATCCAATTGAACATCTAGTCCAAAAAGACTTGAACTAGAAAATCTGGAGTAACGGTCTTAAGAGCTTGTCTAGTTTCTTCATCTCTTAAGACTATCGTCAAGATCTCATATCCCAATTCTATTTATAAGCATTAGGGTATATGCTTATAATTTCATTAATTCAGCCAAATTATTTTGGTCTTTACTTAATCATATCCCTCAACATTGGGCATAACTCAATTATCATTGTATTAAATCGAGTACTACATATGCCATGATTTTATCCTTGTATCGACTCTTAAATTTGCCTTTAGGAATCTTCTACCTTCTCAAAAATTCATACCGATATAACCATCTTTAACTCTACTTTAAGTGCTATCTATTTCTTTACGAGCTACTCTTAATAGTTCCCACATTTTCTCATGCACTCTTTTATAGACATGATTCATATCCATCCATTTAGCAATCTCAAAACAAATCCTCTATTACTTCATATGAGGTTCATTGGCTATGACATTTAATCTGAATTTAATTATCTTTCTTCCAATAATTCCATTATCTCTAAACATTTTTATCATCAAAGGTCAGGGAGTGTATGAATCAAAATGTTCATCCAAAAGTGATTCACTTCCTTTCGTCGATTTACCATAATGACAAACACTTGCTTTATTTGGTGAACCTAGGTTTAAAGAATCAGGAGTAAATCTGTAGTAATCCAACCGGCATCAAAAGATCGTTAAGTTACACGGTGGTCTAAATACATGCAATAAAGGTTTTACAATTCTTAACCTCATGGTTACAGGTTCTATCGAATATATAATGCCATTGGTCAAGGCACTATAGGAATAAATCTAGAGAAGATTTCATACATCAGTATATCAGGTATAAATCTGGAGAAAATTTTCGTACATCAATAAATCAGGTATAAATCAGTAGATGTACGCTCAACACAATTAAATATTTTACTGTTCATTCAGTTCGTATCTCTGTTCATATTGTCGATCATGAGAATGGTGCAGATTGGTATAATCAAGAAACAATATTTGTAACTCCAATTGACAGGTTAAATCAAGAAGGTATCCTGTCAAGGTACGAGAATTAAAATCAAGTATGTGCATCCTCCATAATCATAAGAGTAAGTCAATAATGCACGCATCCTATATTAACATATCCACTTACATGACCATTATCCTCTTATCTCTGTTTGGATTTAGCCCGAGAACTTTTTCTTTATCTCTACAGGGGTTTTGGCATTACTAGCCATTTTCCTTCTTCTTTTGTCTTACATCGAGTTTCACATCTTGTGAGTACTAACTCAGTATTCCAGTTTTCTACTTTACAGAAGCTCCCTTCTTGCTACTGTACTATATCCTGGTATACTTGGATAACTACCCAACTTATAGATAATACCCTATATCATTTGTTTATTAGGATAATTTTTGGTCTTCTCTTTCTGTTTGAGTGTAAATATATGGTTCCACCTTTTTAATATGTACATTATTGTCCTGTTTAAGTTCTGTCTCAACCAACACAGGTGCTTATGGTTTGTTTGTATTAAAGCTTTTAATTTATCCTAACTCAGTTCATGGACTGCAGTGGAAGTATTCAGGTTTAATGGGTAAGGCCTACGAGATGCTCTGATACCAAGTTGTCACACCCCAATTCTGCACTATTCAGAATGGTGTGATGAACCGTCAATAAACCAACGGTTCAACCAGGATCTCAAAATAGGCTATCCCACATATGATAAATCAAAACACATTCCACATTAATCAGAGGTAATAAAGTAAATAGCGGAAGTCTTACAGATAATGAACTGAGGTCTAATCATGATAAATAATTAATATTCCATTTATTTCCAAGAAACCAAAACATAACTTAATACATATTACAATATCCAAATACGAAAACTAAACACTAAACGTATCCACCGTTGAAACGCTCACTTAACGAACCACGTTCGTTCTCCACTGCTTGCTCATTCATAACCTCCACCCGTACATATGTTGGCGAGTAGACAAAATCTTCAATCATAATACCTGCAACATCAGAAACTAAACGAATTGTGCGCACGAGGGTCAGCTCTCAACTTGAGCTCAGTGAGAAAACAAAACAATGCAACAATACATATGCATGCATTCAATTCATATCTTTGGTCTGGTATATAAGTTTTCAATGTGCTATAGAAAGGATAGGTGGCCACTGCACCTCTATACATGAGTGTGTGGAAACGCCCAATGAAAACGGCACTGTCGCCCCACATGCACCCACCATGGACAATATACACCCCATGAAAATGACATGGCTGTACCGGTTGCCCATACCAACACGTAAGCCCCTGTTGGCGAGGGCTTGCAAACTGGGCTCGCAACTAACCAACCCTAATGTCAAACAATGTATCCAAGGCCTCACCCCAGCATCCCTTAATACATCCATAGAGATAGAGCTAGGGTCTGGTGACCAGGCTAAACCACAATGCCACGTCCCCCCCCTGATGCCCTACGACATTATAGTTCCGCTAAGGTAATGACGATACGACGATGTTAGTGGACAAGACTTAAGTAGAGATAGAGCTAGAGTCTGGTGACCAGACTGAACCACAATGCCACGTCTTCCCCCTGATGCTCCCCTCGCATCAAGCACACTAACACTTGCTTAGTGGACATGACTTGAATAGACCATGTCACAATATACACCCCATGAAGAATGGTCATGGCTGTACCGGTTGATACCATCCCTACCCGCACCATATACACTAGCCAAACACAAACATTCACATGCCTATTCCTATCATCATCATCATCATCATCATGTTATAAATAATAAAATAAATATGCATGAACAAATAATAGAAATATTGGATGACATGTTAAATGCACATACAAGCATACACACATAGAATCAATATGGCATTGGACTCAAGAAATAAAATAGTTTATTATTAACCAGTTAGTTTAGGTCTTGTTCCCTCACCTTAGCTTGTTAATGGATCCTCTTCCAAGCTTTAGAATAACCTTTATAATGTTATTATATTGCTAGAAGACCTAACAAAGTCGATAGAATTTAATTAGAATTTATTCAGAATTTAAAAACCATTCTGTTAACTGAGGGTCGGAGGTAGGGTCGGAGTCATGATCGACCCTGGGTGCGACCCTCCCCCTAATCTGAACTTCCCGAACACTGAGGGTCGATGCTAGGGTCGGATCTGCCATCGACCCTAGGTGCGACCCTCCATGGTTTGAGTCGAAAATATCAGATTTCGTTCTCTCTTTCATGGTTAGGTCCTATGGCTTACTTCCACAATCCATTATATACATGTTCTATGTTTTAGAACTATACTTTATTCACCTACATGGTTTTAATGATCTCCTCCATGGTTTCCATTGAAACGAAACCATGGATGGATGATTTGGGTTTCTTCTAAGTCATACCCTCTTCATAAACCATTCTAAAGTCTTAACTAAATCATGGGGAATGTATCCATACCTTAGGTTTGCTGAGATTCAGAGGTCCTCTGAATTTCCTCTTCTTCCTTAGCCTTTTCGTCAAGTTTTCCTTCTCTTCTTCTCTTCCTTCTCTTCTCTTTCTCTCAATCCAATTAGGGTTTTGAAAGGAGTGAAAGAGGCTTAGGGACGTCCTATTTATAGGGCAAAACCTCCCAAAATAAGTCCCATTGAGTTTAGGAAAGGTTCCAATTGAAATTAGGAAGGTTTCTCAATTTTTGGTTCGTGCTGTTTTTCCCGAATGCCGAGGGTCGATGGTGAGGGTCGATGGGAGGGTCGGACAACTCATAGACCCTGCGACCCATGGTTGAGGGTCGATGGTGAGGGTCGATGGGAGGGTCGGACCTGCCTATTAAAACATGCGACCCTACCCTCATTTTGACTTTTTTTGGGTAAATTTTCATATTGGGTCTTGGGTTTCTTCACACACTTGGTCCACTTGGCTCGACCATGATATGTAGACGGATCCTGACACAAAATGTAAGGTTAGGCCGGGTTCGTGGCGCGTGGGTCTTACAACTCCACCACCCTTAAAAGAAATTTCGTCCTCGAAATTTGAAAGTACGGATCTTACAGACATGGCCCATAACCTTTTTCTAACTCCACTTCTAACCCCATCGGTGACCGTACAAGTAGTTTGTAGTCTAATGTTTCGATGGGTAAATTCAGCTTCTTTCCAAATGACATAGATATAAAAGAATGAGTAGCTCCTGAGTCAAAGAGTACTCTAGCGGGTATGCCATTTATAGGTACGATACCTATGATTTATTTTAACTTAGTCTACATGCTCACACAATGTAATACAACTTAAAAGGTTTCAGTCATACCTGTGACTACATCAGGTGATGCGGCAACATCCTCAGATGTAACAGCATAAACTCGTCCTTGATGTAGCTGCTTCCTGGGCTTAGGACACTCCCTTGCCGTATGCCCCACTTGATTGCAGTTATAACATTTTGGACCTTCAGTATTTGGCTTTGGCTGCTGTTGAGCTAATGGGGTAGTCTTGGGTGCAGCGATAAAACTTTGAGTACGGAAGGGTTTGTATGTCTTGTTATTACCTCCGTTGTATGAATTACCAACTGGCCTTTTTATACCTCTATTTTGGAGTAGATAGCTCTCTTTCTGGCTCGACTCTATAACTCGAGCAATTTGCACAGCTTCATTATAAATCTTCTTGTCTAGGCCCAGAACATGCTCCCTGATACTTCCTCTAAGTCCCGTAACAAACCTACGGGTCTTAGTGTCTTCCTCTTGCATGCTTAGTGGTGTGAAGAAAAACAGCTCTTCGTAACACTGCTGATAGGCATCCACTGTCATCTGTCCTTGATATAAACTCAGGAACTCCTTCTCCATAGAATCTTTGAAGCTTTGGGGAATGTACTTCTCAAAGAAAGCTTATTTATATATAACCCAAGTCAATAAGGCGTGCTTGGTTATTAAATAGTCCTTTGTAGATTTCTACCAATGATGTGCATCACCTTTTAGCATGAAGGTGGCACATAATACCTTCTCCTCCTCTGTGATAGTCATCATGAGAAAATTTCCCTCTATTTTGTCGATCCAGTGTGCCGGCCAGAGCGGATCAGACGGTTTTCCATTGAACTCCTTAGGTTTCATCTTTAAGAATCTCTCGATGAGTCGAGAGTGATCCAGCTGATTAGGAGCATATGCCCCATATGTAGGTGGTGGATACTGAAAATTTCCCTGCACTACCTCAGGATGTGGTACTAGAATCTGTGCACCTAGTGGTTGAGGTATTGGGTGGTTACCCACCGGTGTTGCGTTGGCTTGCCCAGCCTGCATAGGTGTAGTTTGTGCCACTTGGAACATCATTCCCATCATTGCCTGCATATGGGTTTGCGCGTGTTGCATTTGTTAAAGTTGTTGTGCCAGATTAATCACCACAGTAGTTAGTTCCGATGGTAGGGGTGGCAAGTTAGTAGGATTTGCCAGACCCTGGTTTACTAGTGGTGTAACCTGCGGATTACCCTGTGCATTTATATTTTCTTGGCTGGCTTCCTCCATGTGTGGTGGTAGTGGAACTGCGTTTCAGCCCTGCCTGGTTACTCTACGCCCAGCCATATTTTTCCTCTGATAATGGTGATGCCTGAAAATCATTAAAATACGTGAGGCAATAATTTATACTTCATGTAGATACACTAACCGATTTTATTTTCAAATTTTTCAGATCATTCATGAAAAATACTGTCTTTTCTATGCAGGGTCGATGGTAAGTCCGACCCTAGGATTGACCCTAGGAATCACTGATTCTTACCGAGAGTCGGGGGTCGATGTGGGGGTCGATGGGTGTCCGACCCCAGGTGCGACCCCTGATTCTCTGTCAGATTACCGAGAGCTGTGGGTCGATGTGGGGGTCGATGGTATGTCCGACCCTAGGTTCGACCCCTGGTTTTCTATCAGATTACCGAAAGTCGTGGGTCGATACGGGGGTCGATGGGTGGGTCGATGGTCTTGGTCGAATTCTCCGACCCCCGGACCAAAAATCAGATTTTAAGGTCCGATTCTGAGTTCATTTTCCATTCTTCCTCCTCCGTTTTGACTCGTCTCCTTCCTTTCAGTTGCTACAGTGCCAACTCTACTACATTGGTCATTTGGGTTCCTTGTTTCGACGTCTACACCTTCCCTACAGGTATGTATCTTACCTTTACATGCTTTTAGGTTTTCTTTTCTAGGTTTTCACCCGTATATCTCGTTTTCTTCAAATTAAATTTTTTTCAGTCGTAAAAATTAGATTTTTATTGTTAAATTTTTTTCAGTCGTAAAAATTAGATTTTTATTGGGGGCTTTTGTTGTTGGTGAGTCAATGGATGAAAGCCCTCAAAAATATTTGAGTTTCATCGGTTGGTTATCAAGAAACTCAAAATTTGCCCTTTTTGCCCTAAATTGTCAAGATTTTTGAATTTCTCAAAATTTATTCAAATTGAACTCCGTTAGCTAGAATTTCCATCCGTATGAGTATTGCAGGATAGTTTAGAACCTACGTAAGTCCTCCTACCCATGTGTATGGGTGAAAAGTAAGGCTTTTGGCGAACTTACATCGTTATAATGTCAAAATTTCAAATTTTTCTACCTTACTAATCCATTATCTGTTTTTCCTTGTGGTGTGCAGATATTATAGCCCGTACCAAGGTTCCTAGTGTTCGCGACCATCTTCGCTTCCGTACTAATGAAGCTGAGGCACAATATGCCCGCTTTGCTCGTAAGAAGGTAAAGGGAGGCCGCAAAGTAGACTTGGCTAAGTTAGCCTTGTTCAATGTGGAGAGAGCCTTTGGTGATATGGGATGGCTCCCTGTCATCACTTATGATGCGTGTACCCGTCCTGACTTGGTACGCCAGTTCTACTGTAATCTCCAGGTGGTGGGAGATTACAATGATGTGGAGAGGGGTGAGGAGCTTCGCATCACGAGCTACGTCAAGGGGGTTGACGTCTCATTTGATTATGGGCAGCTGGCCGACTTATTGGGCATTTCCTGTAAGACCCGCATGCCACGAACCCGGCCTAACCTTACGTTTTCTGTCATGAACCGTCTACATATCATGGTCGAGCCAAGTGGACCAAGTGTGTGAAGAAACCCAAGACCCAATATGAAAATTTACCCAAAAACAGTTAAAATGAAGGTAGGGTCGCATGTCTTAACAGACAGGTCCGACCCTCCCATCGACCCTCACTATCGACCCTCAACCATGGGTCGTAGGGTCTATGAGTTTTCCGACCCTCCCATCGACCTTCCCATCGACCCTTGGTATTCGGGAAAAACAGCACGAATCGAAAATTAGGAAACCTTCCTAATTTCGATTGGAACCTTTCCTAAACTCAATGGGACGTATTTTGGGAGGTTTTACTCTATAAATAGGACGTCCCTAAGGCACTTTCAATCCTTTTACAACCCTAATTGGATTGAGAGAAAGAGAAGAGAAGGAAGAGAATAAGAGAAGAAAAACTTGAAGAAAAGGCTAAAGAAGAAGAGAAAATTCATAGGAACTCTGAATCTCAGCAAAACTAAGGTACGAATACATTCTCCATGATTTATTTAAGACTTTAGAATGGTTTATGAAAAGGGTATGACTTCGAAGAAACCCAATCATCCATCCATGGTTTCATTTCAATGGAAACCGCGGAGGAGATCATTAAAACCATGTAGGTGAATAAAGTATAGTTCTAAACCATAGAACGTGTATAGAATGGATTGTGGAAGTAAGCCATAGAACCCAACCATGAAAGAGAGAATGAAATCTGATATTTTTGACTCAAATCATGGAGGGTCGCACCTAGGGTCAATGGCAGATCCGACCCTAGCATCGACCCTCAGTGTTCGGGTAGTTCAGATTAGGGGGAGGGTTGCACCCAGGGTCGATCATGACTCCGACCCTACCTCCGACCCTCAGTTAACAAGATGGTTTTAAATTCAGAATTAATTCTAATTAAATTCTATCGACTTTGTTAGGTCTTTTAGAAATATAATAACATTATAAAGGTTATTCTAAAGCTTGGAAGATGATCTATTAACAAGCTAAGGTGAGGGAACAAGACCTAAACTAATTGGTTAATAATAAATTGTTTTTATTTCTTGAGTCCGATGCCATGAATGATTTTATGCGTGTATGATTGTTATGTATGATTGTTATGTGCATTCAACATGTCATCCAATATTTCTATTATTACTGTTCATGCATATTTAAATTTATTGATTATAACATGATGATGTTGATGATGATAGGAATAGGCATGTGAATGTTTGTGTTTGGCTGGTGTACATGGTGCGGGTAGGGATGGTATCAAACAGTACTTTGATTCCGTTCTCATCGGGGTATATTGTGCCATGGTCTATTCAAGTCATGTCCACTAAGCGAGTGTTAGTGTGCTTGATGCGAGTGGAGCATCAGGGGGAGGACGTGGCATTGTGGTTCAGCCTGTTCACCAGACTCTAGCTCTATCTCTACTCAAGTCTTGTCCACTAACATCGTCGTATCGCCATTACCTTAGCGGAACTAATATGTCGTAGGGCATCAGGGGGGACGTGGCATTGTGGTTCAGCCTGGTCACCAGACCCTAGCTCTATCTCTATCGATGTATTGAGGGATGCTGGGGTGAGGCCTTGGATACATTGTTTGACATTAAGGTTGGTTGGTTGTGAGCCCAGTTTGAAAGCCCTCGCCAACAGGGGCTTACGTGTTGGTATGGGCAACCGGTACAACCATGCCATTTTTATGGGGTGTATATTGTCCATGGTGGGTGCATGTGGGGCGACGTGCCATTTTCATTGGGCGTTTCCACACACTCATGTATAGAGGTGCGGCGGCCACCTATCCTTTCTATAGCACATTGCAAACTTATATACCAGACCAAAGATATGAATTGAATGCATGCATATGTTTGTTGCATTGTTTTATTTACTCACTGAGCTCAAGTTGGAGAGCTGACCCTCGCGCACGCAATTCTTTTTAGTTTCTGATGTTGCAGGTACTATGATTGAAGATTGTGTCGACACGCCAACATATGAACATGTGGTGGCTATGATGAGCAAGCTGTGGAGGATGAACATGGTTTGTTAAGCGAGTGTTTCAATGGTGGATACGTTTAGTGTTTAGTTTTCGTATTTGGATATTGTAATATGTATTAAATTATGTTTTGGTTACATGGAAATAAATAGAATGTTAATTATTTATCATGATTAGACCTCAGTTCATTATCTGTAAGACTTCCGCTATTTACTTTATTACCTCTGATTAATGTGGAATGTGTTTTGGTTTATCATATGTGGGATAGCCTATTTTGAGATCCTGGTTGAACCGTTGGTTTATTGACGGTTCATCACACCATTCTGAATAGTATAGAATTGGGGTGTGACATTTCCTATGCTGGCCCCATGGTGTTCTGTGCTCCTGGAGAACCCCAGTTCTTTTCTCTACAGATGAGGGCTGAGATCAATAGCCAGCTCATCCGACCTGATCGCTGGCAGATGAAAGCAAGTTGTCTGCACTCAGATCCACGAGTATATTGCAAGATCATCCAGCATAACTTGATACCGCAGAGTGGTCATTACGAGAGGATCTCCCAGTTGACCCAGTATATATTATACTGTATATACACTAGGCAGCCCATCTGCCTTCCATACATCATCATGCATACCATGATCAGTGCCACGTTGCCCAGTCACACTAGCAACCTTCCTTACGAACGCATGATCACTACCTTGCTTACCCGCCTGGGGGTTGACTTAGTGGATGAGAAGATTCAAGAGAAGTTCTTCTCATCGCCTCTGGATTGGGATGCCATCTGTAAGATGGGCATGCGGGATGCCCAGGTCAGTGATGAGGAGAAGAACGTGATGGTGCGCCCTCACACTCGCGTGGAGATGGCTGAAGCTGAGGCAGCAGCAGCAGCCGCTGGAGTTCATAGGGAGCCTACTGGTGATGATGACCGTCTGTACATGGATGTGGACTCCATACCACCTCCTTCACCTACACATGCTGTTGGAGCTAGTACTTCTTATGCGGCTAGTCCTTCTCATGCGGCTGGTCCTTCACACCCACCTTTTGATATGATGGGGATATTACATGAGATCAGAGAGGCTCAGCACAGATCTGATTTGAGGATAGGGGAGTTACTAGACGCTCAGCGTGTGAGAGTGGATGAGCTACTAGACACCCAGCGCATATCGAACATGAGGATGGGAGAGCTCATAGATGCTTAGCGCCGGTCAGATATGTGGATGGAAGAGCTTTTGGGTGCTCAATGTGTAACTGATCAGCGGGTGGCTGGTCTCACAGCTAGTCTTCAGACGACCCAGACTCAGGTAGCCTGGTTGACTAGAGTCTATGTTGAGGATTATGACAAAGACCGTGAGGCACCGCCTCCTCCTTCACCTCCAGCTTCATGATAGTATTTGTTTCCTTTCTTTGTACTACAGAGTAACTGTCTGGGTTGTGGACTGTACTCTGCTTTAGCTATTTATATACGTTTGTTTCTCTCTTATTGTACTTAAAATTGTTCTCCCTTTAATAGATGCATTATTCTCTTTTCAAATTTGGTCTCAAACATCACTTGTGCTTATAGTGTGCTAATATTACAGTTTTTACTTTTATCCTATCTCAGTTCACAATTCGTCGTGAAGGTATGCTAGTTTAGCGGACATGGCCTGAGATGCTCTGATACCAAGTTGTCACACCCCAATTATGTACTATTCAGAATGGTGTGATGAACCGTCAACAAACCAACGATTCAACCAGGATCTCGAATAGGCTATATCCGTTTTATCTAAACCTCATACATCTACATTCATAATCAGAGTAAATACACAATAGCGGAAGTCTTATAATAAAATGAACTGAGAAATCTAAATATGATAATCATATTAAAATATCCAATTATGCTGTTTCAACAGAGACATAAATAAAATACCAATTACATGTCTTTACTAAATCCAAATAATTAAAATAAAATCTAATCAAATACGCATGAGTTGCACTCGCAAGAGGAGTCATGCATATCCACTTCGTCTTCAACTTCCATCGCCGCCATGTGCCCGTACACTGGAGCGTTGACATAATCTTCGACGGTAGTACCTGCATCATCAACTAAAAATATTCGAGGTCGAGAGGGTGAGCACACATCATGGCTCAGTGAGCAAACAAAATAATGCAACAATACATATGAATGCATTTAATTCATATATGTGGTCTGATTTAAAGTTTGGAATATGCAATAGAAAGGGTTGGAGGTCAAAGCTTAACGTTTATTGAACCCTCTTCTATACACAGGGTGTGGAAGCCCGCCCAAAGGTTAACGTTTATTGTCGCCCCCATCCACCCTACCATGAACATTGTACAACAAAGGTTAACATTTATGGCTGTACAGTGCCATACCAACACGTAAGCCCCTATTGGCGAGGGCTTGCAAACTGGGCTCACAACTAACCAATCCTAATGCCAAATAGTGTATCCAAGGCCTCTCCCCAGCATCCCTTAGAATTCCCATAGAGATAGAGCTAAGGCCCCTCGGTAGAGTCAGAGACTACAAGGACTGAGACCACCTCCCCTGATACTCTACGACGTAATAGTTCTGCTAAAGTAATGGCGATACGACGATGCTAATGCACAAGACTTGAGTTAGAGATAGAGCTAGAGTGCTGAGGCCCGGCCTATGACACTCCCCCTGATACTCGCTCACATCAAGTACACCAACCACACACATACATTCACATGCCTATTCCTATCATCATGGTCATTATCATGTTATAAACAATAAAGTAACTATGCATGAACAATAAATAGAAATATTGGATGACATGTTGAATGCACATTACAAGCATGTTCGCATAGAATCAAGCATAGCATTGGACTCAAGAAATAAAAATAGTTTGTTATTAACCAATTAGTTTAGGTCTTGTTTCCTCACCTTAGCTTGCTAGTAGATCCTCTTTCAAACTTTAAGAATCACCTTTATATTGATATTATATTGCTAGAAGACCTAACAAAGTCGATAGAATTTAATTTGATTTCATTCCAATTTTTCCAACTTGGTGTTAACTGGGGGTAGTAGGATGGGTCGATGCTAGGGTAGCAGTATACTGCGACCCCCTATAGTAGGGTCGATGCCAGGATCGATGGGTCCATCAACCCTAGGTGCGACCCCCCGTGGGTTTGGTCGATAAATCACCTTTTGGTCCATTCTCTCTTGTTTGAATCCTATGGCTTCCTTCCATAGTCCATTCCATACACTTCCTATGGTTTAGAACTACTCTTTACATATCATATGGTTTAGTTGATCTCCTCCATGGTTTCCATTGAAACTTAATCATGGACTGATGGTTTGGGGTTTCTCCTACATCATACTTTTCTCATTAACTATTCTAAGTCTCACAAAATACATAGAATTAGTATTCTTACCTAAGAAGAGTACTCCTTCTCTAAAATTCTTCTCCTTTTGCCTTCTTCTTTACTGTCCTTCTCTTCTTCTTCTCTTCCTTCTCTTCTCATTCTCTCAATTCAATTAGGATTCTAAAAGGAGTGAAAGAGGCTTAGGGACGTCCTTTATATAGAGTAGAAACTCCTAAAATAAGCCCCTTTGATATTAGGAAAGAGCCCAACCGAAATTAGGAAAGTTTCCAAATTTTTGTTTCTAGCGGCAATTGGGGGTCGATGAGGGGGTCGATGATCCCGTCGACCCCTGGTTTTAAAATGTCCAACCCCCGGTTAAAAACTGAGGGTCTGACTTTTTGTACTGGGGGGGTCCGACCCCACCTCACTGGGTGTGCGACCCTTGCCCCTTTTTGAGTATTTTTGGGTCAGTTTAATACCTGGGATCACGATGTCCTTTACGCAGTTGGTCCATTTGGCTCGACCATGATGGGTAGACTTGGTTCAAGGTGGTAAGACCGTGTTAGATTGACACGGGTCTTACATTAGCAGTGGTGATTCATGCAATTAAGACTTAGAGACATTACTTGTATAATGAGAAATTCCAGATTAAGTCGGATCACAAGAGTCTTATCTATCTGTTTACTCAGAAAGAGTTGAACATGAGGCAAAGGAGATGTTTAAAACTTTTAAAGGACTATGATTGTGATATTCAGTATCACCCAAGCAAGGCTAATGTGGTAGCTGATGCTTTAAGCAGGACAGGAATAGTGAAACTTGATAAAGAACCAAGTACGAACGTTTCCTTATGTCTAGCAGCAACAGTGTTTGGTTGGGATTAGGAGCAGTATATTATAGAAATTCATGATGAACCAATAGAGCAGGGATTGATTTTCAAGTTTTCATTGATGTTCGCATCATTGGAGATTTTACCTGATTTGACTGACGTAGTGAAGGAAGCAATTTTATCAGACCCATATCTGAGAACAGTACAAGAAGATTTGGAGAAGGGTAAACCAAATCCTGACTTTACATCAGATGCAGATAAAGTACTAAGATATAGGGGATAGTTGAGTATACCTGAAAGTAAAGATTTAGACCTTTGACAGAGAATAATGCTAGAAGCTCATTCCATACCATATTCGGTACATCCCAGAAGTACTAAAAAGTACAATGATCTAAAGAGGTTATATTGGTAGAGAGGATTGAAAGCGAACGTGTTCCACTGTTTGAATTGTCAACAAGTAAAGACCGAAAGCAAAGACCAGTAGGATTATTACCTACCAGAGCCATCCTAGAAATAGGATTACATCACTATGGACTTCGTTACTGGGTTACTAATAACTCCCAGGTTAGTTGATGCAGTTTAGGTGATTATTGATCGTCTTACGAAGATAGCTCACTTTATTACTATATGACCTCAGTATACCTTGGAGCGACTAGCAAAGCTGTACGTGGATAACATAGTCAGATTACATGGTGTACCTAAAAGCATAGTATCTGACAGAGACCCATGTTTTACTTCAAAATTTGGGAGGAATTATAGAAGGCAATGGGAACGAAGTTAAAGTTTAATACTACATTTCACCCTCAAACTGACGTACAGTAGGAGCAGACCATTCAAATTTTAAAAGATATACTCCGAGACTGTGCAATTGATTTCAAAGGAGAATGGAATGAGAAGTTGCCATTGATCGAGTTCACTTACAACAATAGTTACTACGCTACTATACAAATATCACCCTATGAAGCATTGTATGGTAGGAAATGTCGAACCCCTCTATTTTGAAATGAAGTTGGAATACAAAGAATTATAGGACCTGAATTTGTCAAAGAAACCTATCAAGTGGTAGACATAATCAAGGAAAGGGTAAAGATAGCTCAGAATCATTAGAAACAATATATGGATAACTGACAATGAGACCTTGAATTCGTTGTAGGTGACAAAGTATTTCTAAAGATATCACCTATGCGTGTTTTGAAATGGTTCGGTAAGAAGGGGAAGTTGTGTCCTAGATACATTGGACCTTATGAGATTTTGGCAAGACGTGAGAAGGTAGCGTATCAGCTTGTACTACTGCTAGCTATGTCTGGTCTACATGATGTATTCCATGTTTTGCTATTGAAGACATACATCAGAGATCCAACACACATTTTAACCATGGATCCACCAGATTTAACTGAATACCTGACATTCAAAGTGGTGTCATTTGAGATCACTAGTCGAAAGGTGTAACGTTTTCACAA
Organism: Protea cynaroides; assembly: GCA_028583415.1. Classification (NCBI taxonomy): domain Eukaryota; kingdom Viridiplantae; phylum Streptophyta; class Magnoliopsida; order Proteales; family Proteaceae; genus Protea; species Protea cynaroides. The sequence goes on from CM053276.1 coordinate 50,906,840, forward strand.
TTGTGACATCTATTATGTTAAGCTTACCTGGAAAAGCCAAGATGTGGAGGAGATAACATCGGAAGAAGAAAATGCAATGTGGAAACAAGATCCTCACTTGTTCGACTTAGAAGTTATGTATAAATTTTGAGGATAAAATTTATTTAAGGGGGGAGTTGTAAGACCCACACTCCACTAACCTAGTTTAACCATGTCGTGCCAAATTTTTCCATCATAACCAGCTCGAGTGAACCAATCGTATAAAGGAGCCACAAAGCCAGGTAAACAAACCAGTCAAATTAGTCAACTTATAGGTTGACCAGTCGACTATTTTGGGTTATGTGGTAGATGGATTTTGTGACCATAGAGTTGACCAGTCAAGCCTAGAACCGACTCGGTATTTAGGAAACTTTCTTAATTTGAATAGGTCTCTCTCTTAATTGAGAGAGGACTTTTTATGAAGATTTTCTCTCTATATAGAGGATGTCCCTCTGCTTTCTCTCACTCTTTCTGCTCATTCTTAAACCCTAGAACTAAGAGGGAGAGAGATGAAGAAGGAGAAGATGACTTAGAGAAGGAGAAGGCTTAGAGAAGGATTTTGCAGAGAAGCTTGCCAAAGATTTCCATCTCTCTACAGCAAGGAACCTAAGGTAAGAGACCTATCTCTATAGATGTTAGGTTGGTTAGAATAGATCTCCCACCACTGTGTTGGTGAATTAAACCCAAAATTATAACCGAAATCATGAGATCTTCCAAGCATCCTAAAGGAAAATCATGGATAATTGGTTAGGGTTAATTGTTAATTGAAAATAAATGATTAAAGGCCATAAAATGACTCTAGGATAAACCCTATTGTTGAGCCAAGGAGTTGACTTAGAGGAAATTCAGACTGAAAGACAATCATGACTAGAAGGTTGTGTGGTCCCTTCATTGGTCGACTAGATGGTGCGACTAGTGAGTCGACCATAGACTTTCAAAAAGTGTCCCAGTGTTATGCGGTCGCTTTAGTGGTCGACAGTATGCACGACCACAAAGTCGACCACACAATGTCTAGTCGACATATAATTGAGACCACTGAGCCTACTAGTCATTGACTGGAAGCATATTTTGGAGACCAGACAAGGTTTCTCATTGCTGTAACTTGATAAAATCAAATCCTAATCTAAATTCATAAATTATTTTAGCTTTACAACTAGTTCAAAGTAATTTTTAAAGCTTAGAAGAGGAACGAACATCACTTACAGGTGAGAAAATAAGACCTAAACTAATTGGTTAATAACAAACTACCTTTATTTTATGTCAGTTGATATGATGCCATGCTTGTATGATATGTTTATGCATCTCACATGTCATCCAATAACTGCTATTCTTGTTCAAGCATATTTTATTATTATTTAATTTTATGTTGATGATTATGATAGGAATAGGCATGACTTGTGTGTGATTGGTGTGTTGGATGGGGAGAGGTTGTAACTTCAAACCATTTTTTACATTGACATCGTCGTATTACTGTTATCTTAGTAGAACTAGTACATCATAGGGTATCAGGGGGTGATCGTAGTGTGGGCCCTAGTCTAGACAGTAAACCATAGCTCTATCTCTATGGATGTATTAAGGGATACTGGGGTAAGGCCTTGGATACAAAGCTATGATGACATCTAGGATTGGTTAGACATGAACCTAGTTTACAAGCCCTCGCCAGTAGGGATATACGTATTTATATGAGATAGAGTATCAGGGGGGTTCTAGCAGTGTGTGATCTATTGGGCATGCCTACACTCTCATGCATAGAGGTGTGGTGTCGCGTGTCCTTACCATAGCACATTGCAAACTTCTACCAGACCAAAGATATGAATTGAATATTAGCATATGTTTGTGCATTGTTTTGGTTACTCATTGAGCTATGTTGTGTGCTCACCCCTCGACGTCGTATATTTTTAGTTGATGATGCAGGTACCACTGTGGAGGAATATATGAACGTACCATCGTATCGACACATAGTGGCTATGGACGTGTAGACCGTGGAGGACGAGCGTGATTCTTCATGCGAATGCTTTCAGTATGTTTACTCTTGGATTTAATTTCCTATTTTGAGATATGAAACTTGTAATAGATATTTATTTATATGTTTTGGTTTGTTTGGAGATAACTGATTTAATATTTATTTATCATGTTAAACACTCAGTTCATTATCAATAAAGACTTTTGTAATTTATTTTATTATCTCTGATTGTGATGTAGAATGTGTTTGGTTTGGATGGTTGGTACGGTCCTATGAGATCCTGACGTAAACCATTGGTTCATATGATGATTCATTCATACTTCTGGTTTGTCCAGAATTGGGGTATGATAGGTCATATTCGTAAACGTAGGACATTCTTAATAACATGTCTATTTTATTAGTAACATACTTAGGTTGTTATTTAATTGTATACTTTCCATTATTGCTATGTATTAGCATGCATTGCATTATAACAACTATGAATGCTTTGTATGATTGTTTGGGTATGGAGGACGTGGTGTATGTGAGCACAACACACAGGCCACATTGTTGATGCTAGGCTCTAGCGAGAGCATGGTGATCCATGAGAGTAGAGCCGGTGCAAGACCTACTTCGAAATCCTTACAATTCAAATCTCTCAACATCGGGATTTACTGTGCCAACCCTTGGCACCCTGTCTTGTAACCTTACATGTGATGTGGGTTACCCCTTAGGTTACCTACAGGTGTTGATGCTAGGCTCTAGCGAGAGCATGGTGATCCCTGAGAGTAGAGCCGTTGCAGGACCTACTTCGAAATCCTTACGATTCGGATCTCTCTACATCGGGATTTACTGTGCCAACCCTTGGCACCCTGTCTTGTAACCTTACATGTGATGTGGGTTACCCCTTAGGTTACCTACAGGTACTAGATCATGTGGGGGGAGACACTTGAAAGCATCACCATCAAATTGGGCCTATGAAGCTAGGCCCAGATATGCTTTAGGTCTAACAGGAGGCACAACTGGAGGAATGTTCTTTCGCTTGACTTCGACCGGTTGAGCAAGAGTATGATACTCTCTCTCTACAAGTCCTATAAAAGGAGGGCTCAATTTCCTTTTACCTTTCTTGTTGAACCATGGGAGAGTGAGAGTACTTGGGAGGGAGACTTAAAACTCTAGGTTGGAACTCAAGCTCAAGCATCATTCTCTTTGAGGTAGGTCTTCATCCATCCTTCTTCTTCCATTCTTGTAGGGATGTAGGCTTAAGAATAATGGAAGCTCTCTATTGATGGCCTCCATTAATAAAAAATGAAGCTTGACTTAGAAGCTTTGGTTTTCACCCTTTCCATAAATGGAGGCGATAATGGAGTCTAAATGGGTTCCATTGTACTCAATGATGATAGGTTTGTGTTTCCCATTATTGTGAGTGAAGGAAACCAAGGTGGGAAACTTTCCCCAAAGAAGAAAACCATCTTCGGTTTTTGTTTGGCTTCTGAGTCAGAATCGAAAGCACGAATTGGTAGACTGGTAGTAATACTGGTTGACTCATGACCAGTCTATAGCTAAGACAAATACTTTAACCCATTAGACTAAGTAATATCCGGTGCCACCCTAACCAGTATCAAGTGACTGGAAAAATGACCTACCGGGTGCATCACACCAGTTATGTGCATGGTACCATTTGGCTGTCCCTCCACATAAGCTTAATTACAAGCGGAGCCAGTGCTGGATGATCGATCACCAGGCTTAGCTTCCAAATAACCCATCGAAATCCTCACAAATGTAAATAGTATGTTAAGCAGATGACCAACCTAATGATCAATCATCTGATCTATCTTCTGGTTCAGTGTACATAAGAAATGACGAAGTGTTAACCGGCACCACATACCGATGGAATGCCCAACCGATTCTACTTACTGGTTCAGTCTGTATTAACTTATAAGCCTACAAATGATTAGGAAGACTATCATTTCGGTTCTTGGCTTATCTTGGGATCCATACTAGGCTCTAGGACTTGTTTATGCTGGTTTAAAATATGTTCACAAACTTAATGAAGTTATTTAATTAATTAGGTAAAACACTACGGGTAGTGGATGAAGCCTTCTGCCAGCTTTAAGGTTCAATAGCACCACTAGTATCTACAGGTGAGGGTTAAGTCATGTAGAGTTTGAGCATGTGCTTGCTGTGTGTTCATTGCTATTTTTCTTTTACAACATGCCATCCAATGAAATGTATATAACTATAACTATAACTATGTATGTTGTTAGTTGTTATTACCTTGGTAGAGACACGGTGAACCATGGGAGTGGAGATCCGAGGTTCTCTACAAGAAGTAGTTGTTGGTATTGTTTATGTGCATAACCATGTATGATGATGTGTGTGATGTATTGGAGTATAGGCATGGGTACCATGGTAGTGTGCTGATATCCTAGTGGAGACGATGTGATCCATGGGAGTGGAGATCCAGGGTTCTCTATTTGGATGTCACCCATATATGGTGGTTCATGTAATGAGTGACCTCATGAATCATGTTAGGAGTGGTTGCACCTTACTAGAGGCACAAATAACCATGGGAGTGGCGAGTTGGGGTTCTCTACTGGGTGGAGTTTGGTTGAGACCATGTATGATGGGCATGTAGAGTATGGGAGTACAATACACGTGCCATGTTGGCACTCTATGCTCTAATGGGACATGGTCAGTCCATGGGTTCTTGCTTATAGTTTTACTTATTACGTGCACATGCCATGATGAATGTTTGATTGTTTGGATATGATTGTATTGTGAGGTAGACGATCGTGCGACGTATGGGAGTGCGTTACATGACCATATACTCGGTTATACCTTAGTGGGGGCACGGTCAGTCCATGGGAGTGGAATGGAGAACTTTGCTGGGGTGTAACCCTGTTTATGTTATGTTATAATTTCATGCATCAACTTGGTCAAGTGATTTATGCTTTAGCGAGGGGAATATAATCTAGGCGGTGGGGTATAGAATACTCAGGCGGAAGGGTATAGGTATAAAACATCTAAGTGGTGGGGTACGAAGTACCCAAGTGGTGGGGTACAGGTTTATACTCTCAGGCGGTGGGGTACAGGGAAATTGCTCAGGCGGTGGGGTACAGGACAGATCCTCACTAGGGTATAGATCGATCAGCACATAACCACAATCAAAATATAAATAAATACAGCGGAAGTCTTAAATTAAATGAACTGAGTACTTTATTGATAAATTAAATAAGTTATCTAATTATTCAAATACCAAAACATAAATAAATGTCCTTATACTGTTTATAAAATCCAACTGAAATAAATAAAATAAATTAAAACCATCCCAGAGGTACACGCAGTAAGGGCACTCGCATAAGCATCATGCTCGTCCGCCCCTGCTTGCACTTCTAGGGCAGCAACTCTTCCATATACTGGAGCATCCACATAGTCCTCCACAGTGTAATGCATCAACATCTAAAAACAGTGTGTACACAAGGTTGAGCTCACAACTTAGCTCAGTAAGAAAATCAGACAATACAACAAACAATATGCATGAATAACATTCACATTATGGTCTGGTTTTTAAGTTTGCAATGTGCTATAAAAAGGATTGGCGGCCACCGCACCTCTATACACGAGTGTGTGAATCCGTCCAATGGATCAAATACCACTGTCGTCCCACATGCACCCACCATGGAATAGTGATAGAGCTAAGGTGTCCGGATCACACACCGCCAACACTTCCCTTGATGCCCTACCCATACCAATACATAAGCCCCTATTGGCGAGGGCTTGCAAACTGGGCTCGCAACTAACCAATCCTATCTGTCATTACAGTAGGCCCTATCCCAGCACAGCTCCCTACGACATAGAGATAGGGCTCGAGTTTAGTGGCCAGGCCAGAGACCACAGTACCACTTCCTCCCCCTGATACCCTATCTGCACCAAGCATGCTAAGACAGAAGTGATATGAAAAGGTGCGGGTGTGAGGAATGATCCAAGATCCCAAGACCTTTCCATTCCACACACCAATGAAAACAATCACATGCCTAGCACACAAACCTAGCATAGCGAGTATGCATGAAAAATATAATAACTGAAAGTAACGATGACATGTGAGTATGCACAAACACCATTCCACAGAATTATAATTATTAACAATGTTTTACTATTATTAAGTTATTAGGGTTTAGGTCTGATTCCCTTACCTGAAGCTTAATTACTACCTTGCTCCGAGTCACAGAATCCAAACTTGCTATCACAAGGTCCTACACGATGTTAGGGTTGAATTAGAATTAGTTTCTTAGGGTTTACGTTGGTCGAAAACCAACTGGGATTGAAAACACCCTCACAGTGTATACCGGTCACAGGTACTAGTCGCAGTACTGTGGGGAAAGGTGTGACTGGTATGGCCGATCGGTCCCCCACAGACCTGCTCCCGAGAGGTACTGGTCGCAGTACTGGTTGCATATGGTGCGACCGGTATTCCTCCGAAAGACCACCAATCTTGGTGTTCGCCTTCCATCGATTATCCATTATTGGTTTTAGGGTTTCTCCTATGCATTCTAGGCCTGAGCAATGAGTTAAAGTTGTTTCATGTTCCATTCAAGTCCTAGTTTCAATGATCCTTAGCCTAGAATGCGAATCTATCGACTGTATTAGGGTTTGACGGCAATTTAAGGGTTTTATATCAATACCTCGCCTTGCATGGTATTGAATAATTCATGATTAATCATCTATAATGATTAACTTAGAGAGAAGTTTAAGCACTTACCGTTGGTTCGCAACTATGGTGTTCTTCGTCCAACGACGGCTCCCTTCCCACCTTTCTTAGCTCCTTCTCCTTCTTCGATTTCTTTCTCCTCTTCAAGATTTGTGAGAAACAATCAAAGAGTTCTAAGGAGGTTTAAGGGTCCTTAAATAGACTAAGTTGGGGTTTAGGAAGTTTCCCTACGTTAGAAAAGTCCCTAGGCTCGAGATTTGGCAAGCGGGACCCACAGAGATCTTTTTTCGGATCTAACTAATCTGCCTACGCAGACATACCGATCGATCGGTATATAGACCGTACCATAAGACTGATATGAAAAATATCATATCTTTAGGTCCATTTTCGTATCTGATTGTCATCCGCTCGTCCCGTCTGGTCCGGTGATGATTGGAAGACTTGTTATGACATGAATTAAAGGTTTAGATCGGGTTCATGGAGTGCGGGTCTTACAGGCTGGGATTGAGAGATCCTAAATTACAAAATATGGCATTGTTAGCAAAATTAGCTTGGCGGATTTGGAAATCTCTTGATGCTGAATGGGTTCGGTGCCTTAAGGCCATTTATTTTCCACACACTTCATTTCTCCAAGCTTCTTTAGGCTCTCGGCCTTCCTAGTTATGGCGCAGTGTAATGGAGGGGTCAAAGGTCTTGAGGAATGGATTGATTTGGAAAGTGAGACAAGGGAATCAGATAAATATATGGCAGGATGCTTGGGTCCCAAATTTACCTCAAAACAAGAGTTTTTTCTTCTCCTCCTGCGCAATCATCTATTCAATGGGTTTCAGATCTCATTCATCCTCAGTCTCGTTCATGGAATATCGATTTACTTAGGAGTTTATTTCAGCCTACCAAAATTCATGCCATTCTTTCTTTTTCGTTAACCATTAATCCTAGGATTGATATGCTTATTTGGAAAGGGTCCAAAGGGGGTCAATTTTTGATCAAGAGTGCTTACCATCTTTTGTCCACAGCTCATTTTCATTCTCTCTAATCAAGACAGTTAAATGGAATCAGGCCTTCATGGTCATTAGTCCCTTCTCTTAATTGGAAATCGATATGGTCTTGTAAAAGTTTGCCAAAAATTAAACATTTTTTATGGAGATGTTGTGCTGGTGCTATTCCTGTTAGAATATTATGAGTTTAGGGTTTCCAAGAAACCCATTCTCCATCCATACAGTAGCCTTAGAACACAATAGAGAAATCATAAACTATGAATCATAAAGACATACCTGTCTGTGAAGAGATTAATTCCATACGCTCCACGACGCTCCAAGCTTTGATCGAAATCCCTCGGCTACAGTCTTCCACAGCCTCCAGAGGATATCCTGACGTCTCTTGCTAATGGGTGCAGAGAACTGATTAACCGTGGCTGTGGGGACTCTAACCCTGTATTTATAGAATACAGATGTAAACCTAAAACCCTTCCTACAATAGAATTAGGGTTACCAAACCTATCTCATACCGTGTGACGAATCAAACCAAACCGGTTATACCGTATCAATCAGATTCCCACTGAATTAACTAGTTTAGGTAATTAATTAAGCCCACATAAATCTAACAATCTCCCACTTGGGCTATATTAATTACAAAACTATCATTAACCAGTGTGGCCACGGAATCCAACACACTAAATCGTCACTAACTTTGAAACATCCATCAAGCTTTCCAATGCGAGCAACAGCGAATAATACACCTTAACGTATGGTGTATAAACTTCTGTCAGCCACAACAGAGGTCTACTCAATACATGAATCGCCTGAGATAATGCATGAAACTAAACTCCCATGCGAGTCCAAACTTGATTAAAAAACCTTAATCAAAGTGCCCCAAAACCTTTATGGGCAACTTAACATGGTATTTAAATATTCCAGAATTATAATACCATACTTTGGCTAGACACCGCCTTTAATCTTTGGCTAAATACTGCCTTGAAACTTTGGCTAAATACTGCCTTGAAACTTTGGCTAAATATTGTCTTGAAACTTTGGCTAAATACTGCCTCATATCTGTGACATGTCAAACACATAACTATGTATGCAAAATAGTAATAACGCAAATGCTAATGTCAACAAAATCATAGTTACAAAAAACTATACCCATCAAACCATGAGTAATACAATCAAGCACAGTAAGCAATGTGAAAACACAAGTATAAACATAAAAAGTCTCCCACTGATTAAGCATATCTAGAGACTCCCACTGATTCCCAGATCTTTGGCCACTTAAGCCTCTGAAAAAATTATTTGTTTTCAACCATTCTTATATTGGACATACCGTCCCTTAAAGACTCCCACTGACAAAACCTTCATCCGAGAATCTACAATGATATAAAATCTTTCTTACTTGAAGAGATTCGATCTCCATTATACTTTGAAATACTAGATTTCATATTATTCTTTGAGAAGAACACAGCTGAACCGCTGTCAGAATACATCTCAATAGATTTAAAAGTGGAGTCTACAATCTCCAAATTAAAGAATAAATTTTCACACAAGATATCTTGCTTGTTATCTTTACTTAGAGTTACAAAACCCTATCACCATGACAATGAACCTTGAAGTTGATTTCTTGTCATCAATACAATCATTATAAATTACATCAAAATAGCCTAGAGTGTCACTACTTTTATAAATGAACATATGATCTTTGGTCCTCTGCATATACCGCATGACCTTTCCTTTTTCCCATTGTCCAGTAAGCTATACCAGCATCCAACTGAAAAAATATCCTATGACACTCAATGAAAATGCTATATGAAAAGAGTACAATCTTAAACATATATCAAGCTCTTTACGGCATTATAGATGCTAATACTCAATATCATTCTTTGTTTACAATTCTGTCAATTTATCTCCTTTACTGATCTTAGCATCTGTAACTTACTAGTTATACATGCATACTGAACCATTCGAAAACACGAACAGTAATTATACTTTGAGATAAATCTTGAGTTTTATTTTTCCTGTCACGAGCAAACTCAATTCCAGGTACAAAGGTACTTGCTCATACAGTTTTACATGTCGAAGTTATCAGACAGAAGAATATTGATTTCAATTAGTAAACCATGTCACTACAGGCCAATGAAAACCATCAACACACATGACAAGGAAATGAATCCACTCCCACTGATCTATAGATATATATACAATGGTCAATGACAATCTCCACAAAATTAAAAGAAGATACAACCCTGTCAAACTTCAAATACCATTATTCGGATACCCGTTTAATCCACAAATTGACTTTATAAGTCTATTAAATATATCTTCTTTATTCTTACCACAAAACCTTGTGATTAAAATATATAAACATTTTCTTCTAGATTTTCTTTGATCAAAATGATCTTTACATTTACCTGATGCAACTTCAAAATAAAAAAATAAAAAAAACAACTAAGATCTCAAACTTTGAAGTTCTCTTTTTCTTCCCTTTGTGTGATTCCACTTTGCTATAAATTTTATTTTGTAGCAATCAATTCTCCCACTGGAATCACACATTTTCTTTGTATATCCATTTTTAGCCTATGAGTACACCGCTCATTGACAAAAGCATAAATTTTAAGTCTCGTTATTATTCATAGACAACAACACATCCCTTATGGTCATTAACCATTTAAGAGCAATTTCATTACTAACAGCTTGCTCAAAATCATTAAGATCTTCATTTTTTCCCATCACCAAAAACATATATTTTGAAGTACAACATGTGATTGGATGAAATCATAGATTTACATGGTCCAGTATATCTCTTCATTGCCTCATCTGGCTCTACTACTATGGCTGAAGCATTTCTGGTATCTCAACTGGTTGCTTCACACCCATTTTCAGGTGGTCTCATCAAACTTTAAGTTTCTTGGGTCTATTTTGACATCTCATATAACAACTCAATGTCCTAAAATAATCACTCTCCTACGAGTGTTATGAAATCATGTCAGTTTTACAGTCTCATAACAAGAAGATAACTTAAACTGAATCTGAAACTGAAAACTGACTAACTAGCATTCTATTAATAATATAGTCTGCAATATCAATTCTTTCCTTACAAGATCAAATACATTCTTAGGTTTTTGTAAACACTTGCTTAAATTTATCAGGGAATAAATCAGTATCACATGGTCTCCCAAAACTCTCTCATTCAGATTTAATAGTTTTAGTTCTTTTAATAAAAGTTTTTTCACCTTAATTTTTATTATTTGGAAAACCAACCATAGACTAAACTGTAATAGGAAGTCCTAGATGAAATCTCGATGTCCACCAATTCCAATAAATCCTTGTTGTGAATAACCTTCACTTACTTTAATCTTGTCATCTTCTCTTTTAATTAATTTTCACATATATACATGTAACAAACCTTGGAAGGAGAATTTCATAATATTATTCTTTCTAATTTTTATTTGGACAACAGTCATGAATCCTTATGACCAGGATGGAAGATTACAATATACAGTTTAACTTCTAAAGATAGAATAAATTAAAAATTAATGCTTAAGTATCCAACATACTGCACCTTCTTGCTCAGAAGTTTCATAATCTTTATTCCTTTTTCACTTAAGCTGTCCAGCTATATAAATCTTTCTTTACATGTCCCTTCTGAGTCACTTTACAAGAATTTTATTCTATTTAAATCTATTTTATCTTGTAGTTTCTTAATGTCTAATTCTTTGTCATAAGGTTTCTAACTATTTCATGAAAAATATTTTCTTTCTATGGGTTTTCCTACCCCTTTTACAACTTGCCTTTGTCTGGGTATATATTATGCACTATGACATTGGCATTCATATTTTTCTCTTTTCTTTGAACTTTTATCCTTAGTTCTTTCACTTGAGGGTTCACTATATTTTTGAGCACTATAAGTCACCAGGATCAGACTATACAGTTCTTGTGAGGAAGTGAAAAGTCTAAAATGTCACTTACATAGGTTTTAATGAACCTACAAATATTCACTTATCCTTGAGCTTATCATTAATACTTAACAGCTCTACCTTGTATTTTCTCACATTTCGAATACCATCTCTTATCATCAAAAACTGATACTGATGGACTTGAGTAATAAAACAACTCTCTGCCCCTTCTTGAAAAATCAAATCTTTCTTTGGATTTCTCAGAAAATATCCTTTTTCAATGTTTTTCATCTGAACATTGCTTTACTTGATCTTAAGGACTGAACACCTTAAGGATTAGAATACAATTTTTCTGTTGAGTATATCTAGGTTAAATAATCCTAGACTAGTTTACAGTTTTCATGCCAATTCATAAAACTGGCAGCCAAAAACAGACATCTTAAGGTATTTAATCATTACATGTCCACAACAATGTAAATAACTGTAAGTCTATGATTAATACCAAATAAAATTAGCTAGCAAGAATATATATACATAACATGTGCAAGCTAATTAATATCTTTGAACAGTCAACCGAACTACACACACATCCTTTGGGACAATATGTGCACTGGTCCTCTCAATATCTGTACAATGACTACGAAGAGATAATGACTTTCAAAAATCTCACCACCTTTGGGTGGATGAAGACTCCTAAAGCCACAATCCTTCAACCATGTGCATGGGTTATTTATTTTCTTTGACAATGCCACCTTTGGGTGGACAGTGTCATTCTTTGCTGCATCCATAAAAGTGAGAGTTTATGTTAGTGTCACTTTTGTGTGAACACTATATTTCCTTATAGTAGTTTGTAAATGCATAAATACTAGATTTGAGCATATTATGCTAGAACTAAGGTTGCCACTTTGGTGATCACACCATAATCCTCACGCAATAGCTATAAATCATAATTTGAATAAACTTGGACAATGTCACCTTTGGGTGAACATTATCAAAACTGAAGCATTTACAAATACATATTCTAGAATTTGAACACATCATAATAAAACAAGGTTGCCACTTTGGTGGTCACACCAAGTTCCACCATGATATGAACAAATCCTAAACTGCAGCTTATGTGGGATATTTATTTAACCATGAATGCTTTAAAATACAATTTTACAAGTCTAAACATTCATTTGAACATGCACATTAGCTCAATCAATCAATTTTGTACAATAACTTTAAGAAAAATCAGCAAAAACATTGCAAATCGAGTTCCCATAGGATATTTTTCCATAATAACATATTTTTCAATACATCAAAATGTACCAAAATATATATCAGATTGAAGAGCATTAAAAATGGAGTCCAACGAAATAAACCCGAGGTCAATCCGACATTCCTAGCTCCCAGAATCACTGTTTAATGTTCTTTTGTTTAAAAAACATAAACCAAACAAGCCCTTATAAGAAAACCTGTCTGGGTGGGTTCGGGTTAGTTCGACCCGGTCTGACCAAATCGGTTTGGCTCTCTCAAAATCGAACCGAATATTCCCTTTTTATTCTAAATTTTATTTTTTTTTATTACTTTGGTCCAGGCCGAACCACATGGTCTGGGGGCAGACCGAACCACGATCTGGACCAAAGGGTCAACCGCCGGTTTAGCCGGGCCAACCAAACGGGTAAACGGGTTTAAAGTTCAGGTTTCCTGGTTAATCTACTGGGTCAAAAATCCAGGTTTACGGGTCATCCATCGGACCAGAGAAAAATGGGTTCTTGGGTTAACTCATTGGGTCAAAATCCGGGTTCGGGTTAACTCATTAGCGATTCGCTGCCGAGTTAACCCGGCGATGACTCGGCGCCGTCAGGTTTAGTTTTTTTTTTTTTTTTTTTTTCTCCCACCTGCGAGTGGATCTCACTCGCGGGTTCCGCTGGCGAGTGCCGGCGCGTCCGACGTCAGATGCCGGCGATTTTTATATCGTCGGCTCCGTCTCTTCGAGACCTTTTCAATGGTATGAAGCTTGATTTATTTTTTCGGTCAAAAAAAAAATTTCGTCTATGAAAAACTCCGACAGATCTGATCGAGATTCGATCCAAAACTTGAGAAAAAATTTCTCTTTTAATTTGACCATTCATTATCAGTCTTTATAATCGATCTCCATCAATTCTATGTCTGTATGGTTGGCTCTGATACCAACTGTTAGAATATTATGAGTTTAGGGTTTCCAAGAAACCCATTCTCCATCCATACAGTAGCCTTAGAACACAATAGAGAAATCATACACTATGAATCATAAAGACATACCTGTCTGTGAAGAGATTAATTCCATACGCTCCACAACGCTCCAAGCTTTGATCGAAATCCCTCAGCTACAGTCTTCCACAGCCTCCAGAGGATATCCTGACGTCTCTTGCTAATGGGTGCAGAGAACTGATTAACCGTGGCTGTGGGGACTCTAACCCTGTATTTATAGAATACAGATGTAACCCTAAAACCCTTCCCACGATAGAATTAGGGTTACCAAATCTATCTCATACCGTGTGACGAATCAAACCAAACCGGTTATACCGTATCAATCAGATTCCCACTGAATTAACTAGTTTAGGTAATTAATTAAGCCCACATAAATCTAACAATTCCTTCTAGTGTTGCGTTGCATTATAGGCATATTCAGGTGGATATCCTCTGTCGGCGTTGCCAGGAAGATTCAGAGACCCTTGATCATATTTTATTACATTGCCCTTTTGTGAACGCGGTGTGGTTGGGGTCCCCTTTCTGCTTGATCTCTTCTGGTTCTTCTAGACAGTCTTTTCCACAATGGTTAGCTCAATTTTGTGTCTCATCATCGACTATTTCTTTGGCAGATTGGAAGCGCACGATGTCTTTCATCTCCTCTATGTGTTGGGCTCTTTGGCATCAATTATACTTTGAGTATAAAGATTCAAAGCCTGAAGAGGTGATTCAAATGGCCTATCGGTTATTTACAGAGTTCGGGGCTGGTCACCAATTATGTACAGATTTGTGTCCTGCTACATCACTACTCTCTCAGAATTCCACAATAACATCCATATGGTCCCCTCCCAAGTTGGGTATTCTTAAAATCAACACTGATGCAGGTTTATCGTTGGATCATATTAACAGTAAAATTGGTTGTATCTATAGGGATCATACAGGATTCCCCTTATTTGCAGCGGCGGAAGCTGTGGTTTTCTCTTCAATCTCCATTGGTGAGGCCTTGGCTATTTGAATGGCTTTGCAGTTGATCTTAAAATTTGGGGCCACGAAGTTTCATATTAAATCTGATTGTCTAGAGGTTGTAAACTGTTTAAATACAAGTTTTTGTTCAATTGATATTCTAATTAAAGATATTAGACAACGTATTCCTGTGGGGTGTGATGTTTCCTTTTTGTATGCCCCAAAGTCAGCTAATGTTGTGGCTCATTGGGTGGCTAAACAAGCTTCCCCTGGGGAGGGGTTGTTGTATTGGGATGATTCCCCACAGTGGGTGTTGGATCTTTGTAATCAGGCTGTGTTGATGAATGGAAAATAATTATGTTTATTTCTCAAAAAAAAAAAAAAAATTCATGAAATTTTCTCTTATTTTAACTATACGGTCAACTCTGAATTACTTTTCCCTTGATTTAAACTTGTACAGCATTTACCGAAAAAAAAAAAACTTGTACAGCTAAGAGCGAGTGATTTCCTTTTTCTTTTCCATTGAGAATATGAACGCCTCAATAGGTTCACACTTTACTGAGAATATGAACGCCTCGATAGGTTCACACTTTACACTCCATGTCTCCCTCTTTCCCTCAGATTTTATTTCCCACTACGACTTTGTCTTCATCTCGATCTACAGCCACAGGCAGGTTGGATCCGGTGGTGATAAGTTCAGAGGGAACCATAGAAGAAACAATAGTTTAAGAAATTTTATTTGTAATCCTGGTTGATTCACTAAGCCCCTACTCCCCAAAACCGCCATGGTTGTTGGCTCAATGGTCCTCCATTGTGTTTTTTTTTTTGGTAAATAGATTACGTAGGTCTTAATTAACTTGCAGAAAACAAGGAAGAAACACGTTTGCTGGCTAGGATTATGCTCCCAATAAATAAATAAATAAATAAATAAGCAGCGAATTTGAATGTTTTCCATTTGCTCTTAACCTCTGATTACAATCAATGAATTATCTCAGCCCTATCTTAACCAGTGTCCTATAAGTCTAATATATAGACTCATTTCATGATATTCTATGGGGATCCATACAACATAAGTACGTCAAATGTGAGTTAATTATTAAAAAATTATATAAATGTAATATAAAATTTCATAAATTAAAATAATAAACTTTTTTACACATCAAATCTTAATCGGAAAAATTACCCTCTAGGAATCCTTATTGACCAGCTTTATTAATCATGTCAAAAAGACTTTGAATGCCAATCTGATCATTTTCATTGTACACCTACCGTATATTATGCAAACTTCTATATTTCCAAAGGGTCAAACTGAAGTTGCTCTAATGTTGTCAAAATTGATCAAACAAAATTGATAGCTCTATATATCTATATTAAGAAAATTTGAATAGACTGAAATGTACTAGAATGAATAGCAAAAAAAAAAAAAAATTGAGATTATGAAGTATCCAAATCCTCTCCTCCCAGAGGTTTAGGAGGAGAAGCGGCAACCCCCTTAGATGGCTTACACCTGGGGCTCGGGTGAGTCCGAATCCTCCATCTGAGCCAACTCCTCCTAGAGAGTGTCGACTCGGATAGAGGGCTCGGATTCACCCGAACCCCACATGTTGGCTATCTATGCCGTGTCTCCTCCCGAACCACAGGGAGGAGAGGATGTGGATCTGTTTATGAAATGGACATCATGCTCATAAAATTTGATTAAGGATGCCAGATAGCAGATATTTCGGCCTTCGTGAAAAGATTTCTTTCATGGGCTGCATGCGAATTAAAGTAACATTTGTCTGAAGTAAATACTAATGGTTGATCATGTGATCGGCTAATTAATTATCTCAATCATGTTAGCAATCAACTAACCAAGTTAGTGAGTCCAGTCGGAAAACATTAAAAATCGCTAAACAGGTTAATGAGCCTTTTTTTCATCCTCTTGGAGAAAGATAAAATATTCAAGGGTTTCTACAAGATCAATCCCTCTGGTTTTTATTTCATGTAATATTCAAAAAAAAAAAAAACAAAAAACAAAAAAGGGACTAACAGAGGATTGCTTGCATACAGATCTAGCTCCAATTATGCATTCTTTCTATTCTTTCTTAAATTATTTATTGCCTACATTCTCTTCAACCTCATATTCATCTTCTTGAATTCTTCTTATCGAACACATACAGAGCAAAAGAAAAGAACCCATTATCGTTAGAGACTAGGCATGCTGAGGGTGGTCGTCAAAGAGGATGCCAGAGACAAGAATGACAACATCGGTGACAAAGCTTGGCATGGGAGTGGACAATACCGTGAGTTGCAGACGGAGAAGAAAAGGGAAGGATACAAACTGATTCAACTTGTAAAACTCGTATCGTACTAACCAGCCTTACTACTTTGTATTAGGTCTTCCTATCATGGTCGAGCCAAGTGGATCAAGTGCGTGAAGAAACCACAAGGCTATGTATGAAACTGAACCCAAAATCACCTAATTAGGAGCGTGTGATCGCATTTTTTGGATGTGTGGTCAATGGGTTCTGCGACCCCACGTGCGACCACATGATGTCAAACTGATTCCGTGATTAGGAAACCTTCCTAATTTGAAGGGGGTTCTTTCCTAATCTAAGTAGATGAAGGATTTTTCTCTATATATAGGATGTCCCTTAGCCTCTTTCATTCTTTTATAACTCAAACTGAAAGAGAGAGAAAGAGAAGAGGAGGAAGAGAAGAAGAATTGAAGAGGAAGACTAAGAGAAAGAAATTCAGAGAGAACTCTGATTCTTCAACAAATTTAAGGTATGAAACATTCCCCATATCAGTTGAATGCCTAGGATAGAACATGGAGGAGATAGTGATTCAAAATGAGAACATAATCATAAAACCAAGGATAAATTCTAAAAGATCCATGGAGGGAATCTATTAGGATGATGGATTATGTAAAAATATGAATTTTAAGCCATAGAACAATCATATGAAGGATCATGATGATAAGCCAAGGAATCAAAACATGAAGAAATTGAGTTGAAAGTGGAAAAGTCGACCATCCCTCGTGTGGTCGCAGTTTCATCGACCACACGAGGCACATATGATAGACCACACGCCCTCGAGAAAGTTCCAGGGAGGGTGTGATCGCATGTGTAGTTGCATGATATGCGACCACACGAGGCATATATGATCGATCACACGAGGCAAATATGATCTACCACACACCCTCGAGAAAGTTCCAGGGAGGGTGTGGTCGCATGTATGGTTGCATGATATGCGACCACACATATCGACCACACACCCTGTGGTCACAGAAACTGAGAGCACAAGTGCAGCCACACCTGCGACCACTCAGCTTCTAAAAGTTTGAATTGATGAAAATAAACTCTAATTTAAAATCTATAAATTTGTTAGGTTTTCAAGTGGTCTAAAAATGAATTACAAAGCTTGGACGAGGAACAACCATCAACCATGGGTGAGGGAAC
This sequence comes from Protea cynaroides, assembly GCA_028583415.1. Lineage (NCBI taxonomy): Eukaryota > Viridiplantae > Streptophyta > Magnoliopsida > Proteales > Proteaceae > Protea > Protea cynaroides. The sequence goes on from CM053276.1 coordinate 50,925,013, forward strand.
AAAACCTAAACTAATTGGATATTAACAAGCTGTTTTATTTCATTGTGTCCAATACAATGAATGATTCTATGATTGCTTGCTTGTAATGTGCATCTCACATGTCATCCAATATTATTGTTATATTTTGCTCATGCATATTTATTTTTGTTTATTTACAATATGATGATGATGATGCTAGGGATAGACATGTGATTGTATGTGTGTGGTTAGTGCGCATGATGCAAGTAGAGCATCAGGGGGAGGACGTGACATTGTGGTTCATCCTGGTCACTAGACTCTAGCTCTATCTCTACTCAAGTCTTATTCACTGACATCGTCGTTTCGCCATTACCTTAGTAGAACTATTACGTCGTAGGGCATCAGGGGAGGTGGTCTCGGACCGTCTAGTCTCTGACTTTACCGGGGGGCCTTAGCTCTATCTCTATAGACGTATTGAGGGATGTTGGGGTGAGGCCTTGAATACATTGGATGACATTTAAGATTGGTTAGTTGCGAGCCCAGTTTGTAAGCCCTTGCCAGCAGGGGCTTACGTATTGGTATGGATAGGACATCAGGGGAAGTGTTATGTGGTGTTTGATCCGAACACTTTAGCTCTATCTCTATTCCATGATGGGTGCATGTGGGACAGCAATGGTGTTTGATCAATTGGACGGATTCACACACTCATGTATTGGGGGGGCCTCCATTCCTTTCTATAGCACATTGTAAACTTAAAAACCAGACCAAAGATATGAATTGAATGCATGCATATGTTTGTTGCATTGTTTTGTTTTCTCATTGAGCTCAAGTTGGAGAGCTGACCCTCGCGCGCGTAATTCTTTTAATTTCTGATGTTGTAGGTATTACGGTTGAAGATTATGTCGACACGCCAACATATGAACAGGTGGCGGCTATGGATGAGTAAGTTGTGGAGGACTATTATGATTCGTTACGCGAGCGTTTCAACTATGGATGCGCTTAGTGTTTAACTTTCGTATTTGGATAATTGTTATATGTATTAAATTATGTTTTGGTTACTTGGAGATAACTGGAATATTAATTATTTATCATGATTAGACCTCAGTTCGTTATTAATAAGACTTCCGTTATTTACTTTATTATCTCTGATTAATGTGGAATGTGTTTTGGTTTAACATGGTAGGCATAGCCTATACGAGATCCTGGTTGAACCGTTGATTTATTGACGGTTCATCACATCATTTTGGTTAGTCCAGAATTGGGGTGTGACAACTTTGTATTATAGCTCTCAGGCCTTGCCCGTCAAACTTGAATTCTTCCACTAGAGTCAATGAACTGAGTTAGGATAAACTTAAAAGCTTTAAAACAAACACACCATAAGCACCTGTGTTGGTTGAGATAGAACTTAAACAAGACAATAATGTACATATAAAAGGTGGAACCATATGTATACGCAAATAGAAAAAGAAAATCTAAATGTATCCTAATAAAAAATAATATTGGGTACGATCTATAAATCGGGCAGTTGTCTAAGTATACAAAGGATATAGTACAATAGCAAGAAGGGAGCATCTATAAAGCAAAAAATTGGAATACCAAGTTGGTACTCACAATATGTGAAACTCGATGTATGACAGAAGAAGAAGAAAATTGGCTAGTAACGCCTAAATCCCTGTAGAGGTCAAGGGAAAGATCTCGGGTTAAATCCAACAGAGATAGGAGAACAATGGCCATATACAAAAAATGAGAGTAACTATAAAAGAAGATAAAGATATACTCTTGGGTGATGTGGAGACTCAGAGTGAGATCTGCCATATGCTGATCCATTGCCCGCTGAGCATTAAGAAGAGGTTGCAACTTGACCCCACTACTATCTGGGTCGAGAATGGGTAGTGAAAACTCATTTGAGCAGATGCTAAATAATGATAATCAGATTGGAGTAAATCAAAGGAGGTGAACAACCAGGTCACTCCAACCAATCTACCTGGACTACCAAGTGCCTTGGCTATGGTTGTAATAAACTTGGCCTAACAAAATACAAGAACAACAACAGATGAGACCGATTATGCAAGTTGCCATGGAAATCACTATCCAAGTTGCTGATGCTACACCAATAACTCCAGGTCAAACCAAGTACGGTACCAATTGGTATCAACACTGTACCTCTAGCACATGTTACCCATAACACAGTGCCTACTATACAATAGGTCCTAGTGACGCACCTCTCTGTAAGACCCATATCGAACTAACTGGTCTTACCACCTTGTACCAGGTCTACCTATCATGGTCGAGCCAAATGGACCAAGTGCGTGAAGGAAATAGTGAAACCAGGTACTAAACTGACCCAAAAATAGTAAAATGGAGGGCAGGGTCGCATACGCAGATAGCTAGGGTCGACCCCCCCTCATTAAGAAGTCAGACCCCTGATATTTTAACTGGGGGTCGGACAACTTAGAACTGAGGGTCGACGGGATCTTCAACCCCCTTATCGACCCCCTCTTCGCCGACAGAAACCACAAATAGGAAACTTTTTAAATTTCAATGGGAATCCTTCCTAATCTCAATGGGACTTATTTTGGGAGATTTTACTCTATAAATAGGACATCCCTAAGCCTCTTTCACTCCTTTTGAAACCCTAATTGAAAGTAAGAGAAAGAGAAGAGAAGGAGAAGAGAAGGAAAGTTGGAGAAGAAGACTAAAGTGAAGAATTCAGAGAAACCTCTGAATCTCAGCAAAACCTAAGGTATGGGTACGTTTCCATTGATGATCTAAGACCTTAGAATAGTTCATGAAGAGGGTATGGTCTAGGAGAAATCCAAATCATACATCCATGGGAGGATTTCAATGAAATCCATGGAGGAAATCATGGTAGGCAAAGTAAGGAAGAAACCTAGAGTTCTAAGGCATAGAAAAAGCATAAAATGGATTGTGAAAGTAAGTCATAGGACCCAAACATGAAAGAATGGACTGTAGGATAAAATTCTCGACTCAAACCACGGGGGGTCACACGTGGGGTCGATTGGGAATCGACCCTACCAGACTACAGGATCGACCCCCAGCATTCGGGAAGTCCAAGAAGGGGGTGGTCACACCCAGGGTCGATGGAAAGTCAGACCCTGGCATCGACCCTACCCTGGGGGTCGCAGTAAACTGCTACCCTACCTGCGACCCACCCTATGACCCTAGCTTAACAGCAAGTCTAAAATTGTCGAAATGACTTCTAACTAAAATCTATCGACTTGTTAGGTTTTTCTATTGATATAAAAGTGATTCTTAAAGCTTGAAAGAGGATCTACACTCAAACAAAGGTGAGGGAACAAGACCTAAACTAATTGGCTAATAATAAACTATTTTTATTTTCTTGAGTCCAATGCCATGACTGATTTTATGCGTGTATGCTTGTAATGTGCATTCAACATGACATCCAATATTCCTGCTAATAATGTTCATGCATATTTAATTTTATTTTGTTTATAACATGATGATGATGATGATGATGCTAGGAATAGACATGTGAATGCATGTGTGGTTAGTGTGCTTGATGCGAGTGGAGCATCAGGGGGAACGTGACATTGTGGTTCAGCCTAGTCACTAGATTCTAGCTCTATCTCTACTCAAGTATTGTCCACTGACATCGTCGTATCGCCATTACCTTAATAGAACTATTACGTCGTAGGGTATCACGGCAGGTGGTCTCGGACAGTGTAGTCTTCGACTCTGCCGGGGGGGCCTTAGCTCTATCTCTATGGACGTATTGAGGGATGCTAGGGTGAGGCCTTGGGTACACTGTTTGACATTAGGATTGGTTAGTTGCGAGCCCAGTTTGCAAGCCCTCGCCAGTAAGGGCTTACATGTTGGTATGGGTAGAGTATCAGGGGAAGTGTGATGCGCAGTGTGGTCCTAAGGACTATAGCTCTTTCTTTATTCCATAGTGGGTGAATGTGGGACGACAATAAACATTAACCTTTGGGCGACTTCACACACTCGTGTATCGAGGTTGGGCGGCCACCGAACCTTTCTATAGCACATTGCAAACTTATAAACCAGACCACCGACATGAATTGAATGCATGCATATGTTTTGTTGCATTGTTTGTTTGCTCACTGAGCCGTGATGTGTGCTCACCCTTTCGACGTCGAATATTTTTAGTTGATGATGTTGGTACCCCTATGGAAGACTATATGAATGCTTCTGTGTACGGACATGTGGCTACGATGGAGGCTGAAGACAAAGTGGAGACGCATGACTCCTTATGCGAGTGCAACGCATGCGTTTTCAATTAGATTTTTATTTGAATTATTAAGGAAAAGTAATTTGATATTTTATTTACTTATGTCTCGGATAGTACAACATAATTTGATATTTTATTTATGATTATTACAGTTAGATTCCTCAGTTCATTTAATATTAAGACTTTCGCTATTGTGTATTTATTCTGATTATGGTTGTGGATGTGTATGGTTTAGTTCTACCAGGACACAACCTATTAGAGATCCTGGTTGAACCGTTGGTTTATTAGCGGTTCATCACACCATTCTGAATAGTATGAAATTGGGGTGTGACAACTTGGTATCAGAGCTCTCAGGCCCTGTCTGTTAAACCAGTATACTTCCACAAAAGTTCGTGAACTGAGTTAGGATGAAAATTTAAAAGCTGTAATAATAACACACCATAAGCATCTGTGTTGTTTGAGACAAAAATTGAAAGAGAATAATGCATCTATTAAATGAGAAATAAATTTATATACACTCGAAGGAAGAACAAACGTATATATACAAGTCTAAAGCAGAGTACAATCCACAACCCAGACAATTACTCTGAAGTACAAAAGAAAGATAAAAAAAAAATACATCAAGAAGCTGGAGGTGATGGGGGAGGCGGTGCCTCGCGGTCTCTGTCATAATCCTCAGCATAGACTCTAGTCAACCAAGCTATCTGAGTCTGGGTCATCTGGAGATTAGCTATGAGATCAGCCACCCGCTGGTCAGTCACGCGCTGAGCATCCCTCAGCTCTCCCACCCGCTGATCCGACATGCGCTGAGCATCTAGAAGCTCTCCCACCCGCTGATCCGACATGCGCTGAGCATCTAGAAGCTCTCCCATCCTCAGATCAGGCATGCACTGAGCCTCTCGAATCTCATGCAATATCCCCATCATGTCATCAGAAGGTCCATGTGAAGGACCAGCTGCATGTGAAGGACCAGCTGCATAAGAAGGACCAGCTCCCGTAGCATGAATAGGTGATGGAGGAGGTATAGAATCCACATCCATGTATAAACGATCATCATCATCCCCATGAACCCCTGCTCCAGCGGTTGCTGCTGCTGCCTCAGCGTCAGCCATCTCCACTCGAGTATGTGGACGCACCAGAGCGTTCCTCTCATCGTCGCTAACCTGGGCATCCCGTATGCCCATCTTACAGATTACCTCCCAATCCAGAGGTAATGAGAAGGATTTCTCCTGAATCCTCTCATCCACCATGTCAACACCCAGGCGGGTAAGCAGCATAGAGATCATGCGTCCATAAGGCAGGTTGCCAGTATGATCGGGCAACGTAGCACTGATCATCGTTCGCATGATGATGTAAGGAAGGCAGACAGGCTGCCTAGTGCAGATACAGTACAATAGATACTGGGTCAACTGGGAGATCCTCTCGTAATGCCCACTCTGAGGTATCAGGTTGTGTTGAATAATCTTGCAGTACACCCGAGGCTTTGGACGAAGATAGATCGCTTACATCTCCCAACGATCCTCTCTGATGATCTGACGGTCAATCTCAGCTCTCATCTCCAATGAAAAGAACTAGAGCTCTCCAGGAGCACAGAACACCAAGGAGCCGTCGTATGAAATGCCCAACAAGTCTGCTAGCTGTCGATAATCAAATGAAATCTCGACTCCCTTGACGTAGCTGGTGATCCGGAGCTCTCTACCCCTCTCGGTATCGTTGTAATCCCCCACCACTTGGAGATTACAATAAAACTGTCTCACCAAGTCTGGCCGAGTGCAGGCGTCATAGGTGATCACAGGAAGCCATCCCATGTCACCAAAAGCTCTCTCCACATCGAACAAGGCCAGGCTAGCCAAGTCCACCCGGCGACCTCCCTCTACCTTCTTACGAGAGTAGCAGGCATACTGTGTCTCCGCCTCATTAGAACGGAAGCCGACTAGGTCATGAACCCTGGTTACTTTGGTACGAGCCATACTATTTGCAAAAGCAAAGAAAAACAGATACTGGCTTAGTAAAGATGAAAAACCCAAAAATTTCGACAGTATAACGACGTAAATTGGTTAAAAGCCTCACTTTTCACCCATACACGTGGGTAGGAGGACTTGTAAAGATTTTAAACAATCCTGCAAGACTCATACAATTGGAAATTTCATCTAAAGAGATCGAATTTGAAGAAATTTCAAGAAATTCAAAAATCTCGACAAATTAGGGCAAAAATGAGAAATTTCAAGTTTCTCGATAACCAACTGATGAAACTCAAATATTTTTTAGGGCTTTCATCCACTGAGTCACCAACAACAAAAGCCCCGAATAAAAATCAAATTTTTATGGTTGGAAAAAGTTTAATTTGAAGAAAACGATATAAATGAGAAAAAACCTAGTTAAAAAACCCTAAAAACATGAAACTGTAGAGAACATACCTGTAGGAGAGGAGTAGACGTTGAAATGAGAAGAAAATATCACCAATGGGTCCGAGTTGTCACTGTAGCAACTCCAAGGGACGAGCCGAGTTGGAAAGGAAGAGGAAGAATGAGAAATGGATTCAAAATTGGGATTAAAAATCTGATTTTTAGTCCGAGGGTCGGAGAATTCGACCAAAACATCCGACCCCCTCATCGACCCACGGCTCTCGGTAATCTGATAGAGAACCAGGGGTCGAACCCAGGGTCGGACATCCATCGACCCCCTTATCGACCCCCGGCTCTCGGTAAGAATCAGTGATTCTCATGGTCGCATACCTGAGGGTCGGACATCCATCGACCCCCACCATCGACCCTGCAGTGAAAAATACAGTATTTTTGACAGAATGACTTGAAAATTTTGAAATTATCATTGGTTAGTGGATTTAAATATGAGAATGAAGAATATAATGATTGCCTCACGTATTCTATGATTTTCAGGCATTCCCACTACCAGAACAGATAATGGTTGGATGCAGAGTGACCAGACAAAGCCGTAACTCTATCCCACCACCACCACCTGTGGGGGAAGATAGCTAGATACACCCGAAAACACAGGAGAATACGAATATAGCACCGTCTGTAAATAATGGGTAGACAAATCCTATAAATCTACCAGCTCCACCTACAGACCTGGCTATAGCCATGATGAATTTGGCCCAACAGCTGCAGCAAATACAACAGGCACAAGCTACTATGCAAGCTGCCATAGGCATGATCTTTCTAGCTGCACAAATGACACCGATGCCAGTAGGACAGGCAAGTACAGTACCAGGGGAAAGTAACACAGTACCCCACGCACCTCAGACTCCCATCATAATGCAGGCCCAAGTACAAAACTCGAAAGTAGCTCCAGGTGGATATCAATACCATCCACCTATGTATGGGGCTTATGTCCCACATCAACTAGACCACTCCAGACTGGTGGAGCATTTTCTAAAGATGAAGTCCAAGGAGTATAGTGGTAAGCCAGCTGATCCATTGTGGCCAGCACACTGGATCGATGAGATGGAGAGAAATTTCACGATGATGACAGTGAATGAGGAAGAAAAGGTATTGTGTGCAACATTCATGCTAAAAGGCGATGTACACCACTGGTGGAAGTCCACACGGACGTATATGATGACAAAACACACCCAATTGACTTGGGATATATACAAGGAAGCATTCTTTGAGAAGTATTTTCCTAGGAGTTTCAGAGATTCTATGGAGAAGGAGTTCCTGAGTTTATATCAGGGGCAGATGACTGTCGATGCATATCAACAGCGTTATGAGGAGCTGTTTTTCTTTGCACCCGTCAGTATGCAAGTGGAAGATACAAAGACCCGAAGGTTCATCATGGGACTTAGGAGAAGCATACATGAACATGTTCTGGGACTTGAAAAGAAAATCTACAATAAAGCTATACAAATTGCTCGAGTGATAGAGTCGAGCCAGAAAGAGAGCTACCTTGCTCAAAATAGAGGAATCAAAAGGCCAAATGGAAATTCTTACAACGGAGGGAACACCAAGGTATTCAAATCCTTTCGTACTCAAGGTTTCAATGCTGCAGCCAAGACTACTTCAGTAGCTCAATAGCAACAAAAGCCAAATAATGAAGGGTTAAAATGCTATAACTGCAATCAATTGGGACATATGGCAAGGGAGTGTCCTAAGCCTAAGAAGCAACTACAACAAGGCAGAGTTTACGTGGTTACATCTGAGGATGCTGCCGCATCGCCTGATGTGGTCACAGGTATGACCTGAATCTTATCATTGTGTGTTACATTATGTGAGCATGTAGACTAAATCAAAACAAATCACAGGTATCATACCTATTAATGGCATTCCTGTCAGAGTACTCTTTGATTCAGGAGCTACTCATTCTTTTATATCTGTGTCGTTTGGAAAGAAGCTAAATCTATCCCTTAAATCCTTAGACTACAAACTACTTGTACGATCGCCAATGGGATTAGAAGTGGAATTAGAAAAAGGTTATGGACCATGTCCAGTTCTTATTAACGAGAAGACTTTGGATGCAACCTTGATCCAACTTCAGATGGCAGACTTTGACGTCATCTTGGGAATGGACTGGATAACTCGGCATTCTGCAAACCTATTGTGTGCCGAAATGAAACTGACATTTAAAGACAAGGAAGGAGCAGAGTTCAGTTTTTCGGGAACCAAACTTTCCCGTAAACGAAAGCTCATACTTTCTGCATTAAAGGCTAGGAAGTGCCTTGAGAAAGGAGCAGTTGGGTATCTAGTATCTGTGGTCGATCTTACCAAAGAAGCACCACGAATGGAGGATATTGATGTCGTGCGTGACTTTCCAGATGTATTTCCTGAAGAACTATCAGGACTACCCCCTGACCGTGCTACAGAGTTTGTTATAGATCTGATACCTGGAGCCGTACCAGTATCTAAAGCACCTTATCGAATGGCTCCTACTGAACTGAAGGAATTAAAAGTACAACTACAAGAATTGCTGGATAAGGGCTACATTCGACCTAGCATATCACCATGGGGAGCGCCAGTATTATTCGTAAAAAAGAAGGACGGTAGCGTTCGACTGTGTATAGACTATCGAAAACTGAATAAACTGACAATCAAGAATTGGTATCCATTGCCTCGGATCGATGACTTGTTCGATCAGTTGCAAGGTGCCAAAGTGTTCTCCAAGATCAATCTTTGGTCAGGCTACCATCAGTTAAAGATTAAGGACGGTGATATCCCCAAGACAGCCTTCAGGACCAGATATGGACATTATGAATTTTTGGTCATGTCCTTTGGATTGACAAAGGCACCAGCAACCTTTATGGAACTTATGAATCAGATATTCCACGATATGTTGGATACGTCGGTAATTGTATTCATCAATAATATATTGGTCTACTCCAAGGACAAGGAAACTCATATAAAGAATCTAAACGCCACTCTGCAGCGATTACGAAAGGAGAAGCTCTACGCCAAATTTACAAAGTGTGAGTTTTGGCTAAAGGAAGTCGCTTTTCTAGGCCATGTTGTATCCGCTGAAGGAATTAAAGTGGATCCTAGCAAGATCAAAGCTATTGTAAAGTGGGAAGCACCGAAGAGCGTGGCAGAAATTAGAAATTTCTTAGGTTTAACTGGGTATTATCGATGATTTGTGGAGGACTATTCTCGAATTTCCTTACCTCTCACCAGTTTGACTGAGAAGGGCAAGAAGTTTGTTTGGACTGATAAATGCGAGAAGAGTTTCCAAACATTAAAGGCTAGATTGATATTAGCTCCAATCTTGACCATTTCGATTCTAGGACAGCCATTTATTTTGTATACTGATGCGTCAGGACTGGGATTAGGATGTGTACTTATGCAAGGAGAACAAGTAATTGTGTATGACTCAAGACAATTGAAGACACATGAGAAGAACTATCCAACTCATGATTTGGAATTAGCGGCAGTAGTACATGCTATCAAAATATGGAAACATTACTTGTATGGAGAGAAATTTCAGATTAAATCAGATCATAAGAGTCTTACTTACCACTTTAATCAGAAGGAGTTGAATATGTGACAAAGAAGATGGCTGAAACTATTAAAAGACTATGATTGTGATATCCAGTATCATTCGAGGAAAGCTAATGTGGTTGCTGACGCACTGAGTAGAAAGGCAATGATGAAATCTCAAGGGGAGGTTAGCCCCACTGCTGCACTGTGTACTACTGAAAAAGTATTCAATTACGGTAATGAGCAGTTTGTGATAGATGCACCGGGTGAATCAACCAACCAAGGGTTTATCCATCGGTTTGCAAATATGTTCGCCACATTGAAGATTGTACCCGATATACTTGATGAAGTGAAAATAGCGATTAAATCAGACCCTTATCTAAGAATGGTACAAGAAGACATCGAAAAAAGTAGGACTACTCCTGAGTTCACCTTAGATGATGAAAGGGTACTAAAGTACAAAGGAAGAATATGTGTACTTGAAACAGAAAATTTGGACATTAGACACCAACTAATGAAGGAAGCCCATACCATCGCCTATTCGATACACCCTGGAAGTACAAAAATGTATCATGACCTAAAGAAATTATATTGGTGGAGAGGAATGAAAGCAGATATAGCCAAGTTCGTGTCTCAATGCCTAAATTGTCAGAAGGTGAAAGCTGAACGACAAAGACCAGCCGGACTGTTACAGCCGTTACCAGAACTAGCATGGAAATGGGACTGCATCACTATGGACTTCGTCACAGGGTTACCATTGACTCCCCGAGTAGTTGACGCAGTTTGGGTGATTGTAGATCAACTGACTAAAACGGCTCGATTTATAGCTATACGACCTCAGTATACATTTGAGAGGTTAGCTAAGTTGTATGTGGATAATATTGTCAGATTACACGGTGTACCTGAAAGCATTGTGTCTGACAGAGATCCATGATTTACTTCAAAGTTTTGGGAAGGATTGCAGAAGGCTATGCGTACAACATTGAAGTTTAGTACTGCATTCCATCCTCAGACAGACGGACAATCGGAGCGCACCATTCAGATTCTAGAAGACATGCTCTGAGCTTGTGTAATTGATTTTAAAGGATCATGGGATGAAAAGTTACCATTGATTGAGTTCGCTTACAACAATAGCTATCAGGCTACTATACAGATGTCACCCTATGAATTACTGTATGGCAGGAAGTGTCGAACTCCTTTGTTTTGGAATAAAGTTGGGGGACGTAGTATTGTTGGACCGGAATTTGTTGAGGAGACATGTTGAGTAGTTGAAATTATCAAGGAACGAGTAAGAATGGTTCAGAATCGTCAGAAGCAATATGGAGATACTAGACGCAGAGACCTTGAATTCATCGTGGGTGATAAGGTATTCCTCAAAGTGATCACCTATGCAAGGTTTGAAACGGTTTAGATAGAAAGGGAAATTAAGTCCGAGATATGTCGAACCATATGAGATTCTAGATAAACGTGGAAAAGTGGCTTACCAGTTAGCACTACCACCATCTATGTCAAGTGTGCATGATGTATTTCATATCTCCTTATTGAATAAATATGTCAGAGATCCAATGCACGTTTTGATAGTAGATCTACCTGAATTGACTGATGATTTGACATTTGAAGTAACACCAATGGAAATCATCAGCTGAAAGGTGCAATGACTACGCAACGGTGACATTTATTATGTTAAAGTCACCTAGAGAAGCAGAGATATAGAAGAAATCACATGGGAAGAAGAGAAGCTATGCAAAAGCAATACCCTCATCTATTCGACTCGGAAGGTACGTATAATTTTGAGGACGAAATTTTTATAAATAGGGGGGAGTTGTAAGACCTGTATCAAACTAACCGGTCTTACCACCTTGTACCAGGTCTACCTATCATGGTCGAGCCAAATGGACCAAGTGCGTGAAGGAAATAGCGAAACCAGGTATTAAACTAACCCAAAAATAGTAAAATAGAGGGCAGGGTCGCATACCCAGATAGGCAGGGTCGACCCCCCCTCATTAAGAAGTCAGACCCCTGATATTTTAACTGGGGGTCGGACAACTTAGAACTGAGGGTTGACGAGATCTCCGACCCCCTCATCGACCCCCTCTTTGCCAACAGAAACCACAAATAGGAAACTTTCCAAATTTCAAAAGGATTCCTTCTTAATCTCAATGGGACTTATTTTGGGAGATTCTACTCTATAAATAGGACATCCCTAAGCCTCTTTCACTCCTTTTGAAACCCTAATTGAAAGTAAGAGAAAGAGAAGAGAAGGAGAAGAGAAGGAAAGTTGGAGAAGAAGACTAAAGTGAAGAATTCAGAGAAACCTCTGAATCTCAGCAAAACCTAAGGTATGGGTACGTTTCCATTGATGATCTAAGACCTTAGAATAGTTCATGAAGAGGGTATGGTCTAGGAGAAACCCAAATCATACATCCATGGGAGGATTTCAATGAAATCCATGGAGGAAATCATGGTAGGCAAAGTAAGGAAGAAACCTAGAATTCTAACCATAGAACAAACATAGAATGGATTGTGAAAGTAAGCCATAGGACCCAAACATGAATGAATGGACTGTAGGATGAAATTCTTGACTCAAACCATGGGGGGTCACACGTGGGGTCGATTGGGAATCGACCCTACCAGACTACAGGATCGACCCCCAGCATTCGGGAAGTCCAGGAAGGGGGTGGTCGCACCCAAGGTCGATGGAACATCAGACCCTGGCATCGACCCTACACTGGGGGTCGCAGTAAACTGCTACCCTACCGGCGACCCACCCTGCAACCCTAGCTTAACAGCAAGTCTAAAATTGTCGGAATGACTTCTAACTAAAATCTATTGACTTGTTAGGTTTTCCTATTGATATAAAAGTGATTCTTAAAGCTTGAAAGAGGATCTACACTCAAGCAAAGGTGAGGGAATAAGACCTAAACTAATTGACTAATAATAAACTGTTTTCATTTCTTGAGTCCAATGCCATGACTGATTCTATGCGTGTATGCTTGTAATGTGCATTCAACATGTCATCCAATATTCTTTCTATTAATGTTCATGCATGTTTAATTCTATTTTATTTATAACATGATGATGATGTTGATGATGTTAGGAATAGACATGTGAATGTATGTGTGTGGTTAGTGTGCTTTATGCGAGTGGAGCATCAGGGGGGAGACGTGACATTGTGGTTCAGCCTGGTCACTAGATCTAGCTCTATCTCTACTCAAGTCTTGTCCACTGACATCATCGTATCGCCATTACCTTAGCAGAACTATTACGTCGTAGGGTATCAGAGGTGGTGGTCTCGGACCGTGTAGTCATCGACTCTGCCGGGGGGCCTTAGCTCTATCTCTATGGACGTATTGAGGAATGCTGGGGTGAGGCCTTGGGTACACTATTTGACATTAGGATTGGTTAGTTGCGAGCCCAGTTTGCAAGCCCTCGCCAGCAGGGGCTTACGTGTTGGTATGGGTAGAGTATCAGGGGAAGTGTGATGCGGTGTGGTCTTAAGCACTTTAGCTCTATCTTTATTCCATAGTGGGTGCATGTGGGACGACAATAACGTTAACCTTTGGGCGGCTCACACACTCATGTACAGAGGTGAGGTAGCCACCAAACCTTTCTATACCACATTGCAAACTTATAAATCAGACCACAGATATGAATTGAATGCATGCATATGTTTGTTGCATTCTTTTGTTTGCTCACTGAGCCATGATGTGTGCTCACCCTTTCGACGTCGAATATTTTAAGTAGATGATGTTGGTACCCTTATGGAAGACTATATGAATGCTTCTGTGTACAGACACGTGGCTGCGATGGAGGCTAACGACATAGTGGAGACGCATGACTCCTCATGCGATTGCAACACATGCGTTTTCGATTAGATTTTTATTTGAATTATTAAAGAAATGTAATTTGATATTTTAATTACTTATGTCTCGGTTGATACAACATAATTTGATATTTTATTTTTGATTATCACAGTTAGATTCCTCAGTTTATTTAATATTAAGACTTCCGCTATTGTGTATTTATTCTGATTATGGTTGTGGATGTGTATGGTTTAGTTCTACCAGGACACAGCCTATTAGAGATCCTGGTTGAACCGTTGGTTTATTAGCGGTTCATCACATCATTCTGAATAGTGCGAAATTGGGGTGTGACACTCTCAGTGCAGAAGCTTGGTGCACAACAAGCAGTGTATCAAGGTGGTTACCCTTAACAACCATCGATGTATGGGATAGCTGCCCCATGATAAAATGATCCGACAAGGATTGAGGAATATTTTCGGAAGATGAAGCCTCATACGTTTTCAGTAAGGAATCAAATTTATTATGGCCATATAACTAGACAGGTTTATATAGGATGCGGTGCATCATTGACTTACCCTTATGATTATAAAGGATGCACATACCTGATTTTAAATTCTCTTGCCTGGATAAGATACCTTCTCGATTCAACTTGTCAATTGGACTTATAGGTATTGTTTCCCTAGAATTAGTCTTGATTATACTAATCTTAGCTAACCTCATGATCGAAAACATGAATATAGATGTAAACTGAATGATCAGTTAAAGGTTTAATCATTCTGAATGTGCATCTTTCGATTTTATACCTGATTTAATGATGTACCAAAACTTTCTCCAGATTTATTCCTATAGTGCCTTGACCAATGACATTATATACTTGATAGAACCTGTAACCATGAGGTTAAAAATGGTAAAACCTCTATTTCCATATATTTAGCCACCGTGCAACTTAACGACCTTTGGATGCCGGTTGAAATACCATAGATTTACTCCTGATCCTTTAAACCTAAATTCACTAGATAAAACAAGTGTTCATCATTATATTGAATTCAAAAGAAGGAAATGAATCACTTTTGGATAAGCATTATGATTCTTACATTTCTCGACATCCACTGATAAGATGTTTAGTTAATAACGAAATTATTGGAGAAAGACGATTGAATTTGGATTAGATTCTATAACCAAGAAAACCTCTGATGAAGTAAGGAGAATCTATTTTGAGATTACTGAATTGATGGATTTTAGTCATGGTCTGTAAAAGAGTGCATGAGTAAGAAGTAAGAACTACCCAAAGTAGCCAATAAAGGAGTAGATAGAGCTCGACAGAATTAAATATGGCTATATCGGTCTGAATTTTGACAAGGCAGAAGATTTCTAAAAGCATGAAGTCAAAAATCGTGGCATTGATAGTACTTGGATTAGTACAGTTACTATTGAGTTATTTATAATAATGAATAATAGGACTGAGTAAAGACCAAAAGTGAATTTGGTGGAATTAATAAGAATATAAACATATACCCTAATTCTTATAAGTAAACTTGGGATATGGAGTGAGTAACAATCACAAGATACTTTTCGAGGTATATGAAAGAGAGATCAGGGTAGAACATCAGTGATAAAAGAGATGCAAGCTACTGAGTGCAATATGAGATTTTTGATGATAGTCTTTGAAAAATCATTAGAGATGAAGGAACTAGACAAGCTCTTAAGACCTTTATACTAGATTTCTCTAGTTCAAGCTCTTTTGGACTAGATGTTGTAGTGGGTAAGTGTTATGAACATTGTCTGAATCATATGGATGGACAGAATTTGGATGCAACCTAATTCGACTTGAGATGGCAGACTTTGACGTTATCTTGGGAATAGACTGGCTGTCTCAAGACTCTACAAAACTTTGATGTGCATAGAAGAGGTTGTCATTTAAAAGCAAAAATGGCACATAATTTAGATTTATTGGAAGCACTACCTAAGAAGTGAAAGCTGATCCTCTCTATACTAAAGGCGAAGAGATGCTTTGAAGAGAAAGGAGTTGGATATATGGTATTTATGGTAGATGTTACTAAAGAAGCACCATAGATGGAAGATATTGATGTGATGCGTAAATTCCCTGATGTATTTCCAGGAGACTTACCTGGGTTACCACCTGAGCATGCAACCGAGTTCGTTATCAACTTATTACCTGGGATGGCACTTGTGTCAAAGACACCCTATGGAGTAGCTCCTATGGAGTTGAAAAAATTGAGACTCAACTACGGGAGTTATTAGACAAGAGTTTTAATCGGCTAAGTATTGCATCACAGGGAGTGCCAGTGCAATTCGTGAAGAAGGATGGTAGTGTCAGATTATGTATAAACTACCAGGAACTAAACAAGTTCACGATCAAGAATCGATATCTACTACCTCAGATCAATGACTTGTTTAATCAGCTACAAGGAGCAAAGGTATTCCCTAAGATTGACCTTGGATGGAGTATCATGACTTTTAGAACCGAGATTGGGCATTATGAGTCCTCGATTATGTCGTTTGGATTAACTTGTGCCCTTACATCTTTTATGGAGCTGATGAACTGGGTGTTTCATGACATGTTGGATACGTCGGTCATAATTTTCACAGATGATATTTTAGTTTATTCCAAGAATGAAGCAACTCATACAACGGATCTTAGAGCAGCCTTACAACTGTTGAAAAGGGAGAAGCTTTATTCAAGAAGTATGAGTTCTGGTTAAACCAGGTGTAGTTCTTAGGTCACGTAGTGTTAGGGAGTTCTGCCACGCTGTCAATAGAACCACGACACGTAGGACTCAACCCCCTGCTACGTGGAGGTTCCTGATTGGACATAAGAAAGCATCTTTACAAACTCAAAAAAAGAAAAAAAAACTCAAACAAAGGAACAAAGGGCAAAAGCGGTATTAAAGGAAAATACACTATTCACTATAAATAGGGCAAATCCCGAGGATTCAGGTACGAGAACATTTATTGCTCCTTTACTCATCTTGGGATTTTCGCTCTGACACCTGGGACGGAGAATCTCACACCTACCCCATTTACACTTAAATATTGTTGTGGGCTCGACACCTAGCCCATCGACTGTTTACAGAGTCCTAACTTTGGCATCGGAGTGGACACAGGGCCACAGGCCCGCCTCCTCCCCTTGTCTTTGCTTGTCTTGCAGGTCTAGTCAGCTTGGTGGGCCTATGAGACGGATTAGGGCAGAAACAGTTTGGCGCCCACCATGGGTGTAAGACTCGTATTGAACTAACCGGTCTTACCACCTTGTACCAGGTCTACCTATCATGGTCGAGCCAAATGGACCAAGTGCGTGAAGGAAATAGCGAAATCAGGTATTAAACTGACCCAAAAATAATAAAATAGAGGGCAGGGTCGCATACCTAGATAGGCAGGGCCAGACCCCCCTCATTAGGAAGTCATACCCCTGATATTTTAACTGGGGGTTGGACAATTTGGACCTGAGGGTCGACGGGATCATCGACCCCCTCTTTGCCGACAGAAACCGTAAATATGAAACTTTCCAAATTTCAAGGGGATTCTTTCCTAATCTCAATGGGACTTATTTTGGGAGGTTCTCCTCTATAAATAGGATGTCCCTAAGCCTCTTTCACTCCTTTTGAAATCCTAATTGAAAGTGAGAGAAAGAGAAGAGAAGGAGAAGAGAAGGAAAGTTGGAGAAGAAGACTAAAGTGAAGAATTCAGAGAAACTACTGAATCTCAGCAACCCTAAAGGTATGGGTATGTTTCCATTAATGACTTAAGACCTTAGAATAGTTCATAAAGAAGGTATGGTCTAGGAATAACCCAAATCATCCATCCATGGGAGGATTTCAATGAAATCCATGGAGGAAATCATGGTACGCAAAGTTAGGAAGAAACCTAGAGTTTTAAGCCATAGAACAAGCATAGAATGGATTGTGGAAGTAAACCATAGGACCCAAACATGAAAGAATGGACTGTAGAATGATATTCTCGACTCAAACCACGGGGGGTCGCACGTGGGGTTGGTTGGGAATCGACCCTACCAGACCACATGATCGACCCCCAGCATTCGGGAAGTCCAGGGATGCGGTGGTCGCACCCAGGGTCGATGGAACATCTGACCCTGGCATCGACCGTACCCCTGGGGGTCACAGTAAATTGCTACCCTACCTGCGACCCACCCTGCGACCCTCGCTTAACAACAAGCCTAAAATTGTCGGAATGGCTTCTAACTAAAATCTATCGACTTGTTAGGTTTTTCTATTGATATAAAAGTGATTCTTAAAGCTTGAAAGTGGATCTACACTCAAGCAAAGGTGAGGGAACAAGACCTAAACTAATTGGCTAATAATAAACTATTTTTATTTTCTTGAGTCCAATGCCATATCTGATTCTATGCGTGTATGCTTGTAATGTGCATTCAACATGTCATCCAATATTTTTGCTATTAATGTTCATGCATATTTAATTCTATTTTATTTATAACATGATGATGATGTTAATGCTAGGATTAGACATGTGAATGATTGTGTGTGGTTAGTGTACTTAATGCGAGTGGGGCATCAGGGGAGGTGTTATGTGGTGTTTAATCCGGGCACTTTAGTTCTATCTCTACTCAAGTCTTATCCACTGATATCGTCGTATCGCCATTACCTTAGCAGAACTATTATATCGTACGGCGTTAGGGGAGGTGGTCTCGGACCGTGTAGTCTTCGACTCAGCTGGGGGGCCTTAGCTCTATCTCTATGGACGTATTAAGGGATGCTGGGGTGAGGCCTTGGATACACTGTTTGACATTAGGATTGGTTAGTTACAAGCTTAGTTTGCAAGCCCTCACCAGTAGGGGCTTACATGTTGGTATGGGTAGGGAATCAGGGGAGGTGTTATGCGGTGTTTGATTCGGACACTTTAGCTCTATCTCTATTCCATGTTGGGGTGGATGTGGACGACAATGGTGTTTGATCTGTTGGGTGGGCTTACACACCTTGTGTATAGAGGTGAGGCGGCCACCGAACCTTTCTATAGCATATTACAAACTTATATACCAGACCACAGATATGAATTGAATGTATGCATATGTTTGTTGCATTGTTTTGTTTGCTCACTGAACGTGATGTGTGCTCACCCTTTTGACGTCGAATATTTTTAGTTGTTGATGCAGGTACCACTGTGAAAGACTATATGAATGCTTCTGTATACGGGCACGTTGCTGCCATGGAGGCTGAAGATATAGTGGAGACATATGACTCCTCATGCGAGTGCAACTCATACGTTTTCGATTAGATTTTTATTTGAACTATTAAGGAAATGTAATTGATATTTTATTTATTTATGTCTCGATTGATACAACATAATTTGATATTTTATTTATGATTATCACAGTTAGATTACTCAGTTCATTTATTATTAAGACTTCCGTTATTGTGTATTTATTCTGATTATGGTTGTGGCTGTGTATGGTTTATTTTAAAAGGACACAGCTTATTAGAGATCCTGGTTAAACCGTTGGTTTATTAGCGGTTCATCACACCATTCTGAATAGTGTGGAATTGGAGTGTGACAGTGGGGCCATTTGAGATTTGACGTTGAAAGATAAAAGCCAGAGAGAAATCTTGAGTTATGAGTCCGAGAAGGACCCGAAGCCAGATGGTCAATCCCAACCCCCCTCTGATTGAGCAGCGGATGAACCCTGAAGATGAAGATAGGTCAGAACCGAGACCTAACTGAGATAGAGGAAAGCGAGTGCCTGAGCCAGTACCCTCGCATGAGGCGTTCGTCACGTACGAGCAATTTGAAACCGTGGCACAACAACTCGCGGTGCTGACTAGATTTGTGCAAGGGTTATAGACCCCGATCACTGAGGCCACATCCCGTCCCCCCAAAGGTGTCGTCCCTCCGACTGATCCACATCAGGAGGCTGACCTCCCTAGAGATCCGCCTCGAGATTGTCAAAGGCAAAGCGGAGCTATACCCGCCAGACATGGGGCCGGCACGCACCCAGCTCCAGAATTAAGCAGAACGGGATTGACGTCTCAGGATGGAAGGATCCCTGCCAGAGAAAGGCTCGGCCCCCAACCAACAGCAGTAACTGGACGAGGCGAAGATGCCTTGGAAGAACTTCTAGTTCCGCGACACGCAGCGCTACCAGAGGTCGTCATGGGGGCAGACAAACAAAGTGCTCACATGGACCCGAAGGTAGCCGCGAAAATAGCGGACCAGTTAACAGTCTTGCACCGAAAGGTCGAGACAATGGAAAAGGCAAGGGTGACCCAGGATGAGGACAAGGATTATTCTACGGACAACCCTCTGACCGACATCATCATGAGGGTCCCCTTGCCCAAGCGATTCAGCATGCCGCCAGTGGATTCCTATGACGGGTCCACTGATCCAGTCGACCACCTGAATAACTTCGTTGGGGCGATGGTCCTCCATGCAAACCCTGATGTGATCATGTGTAGGGCCTTCCCCCTTACCTTAAAATTCGTGGCCCAGATGTAGTTCAACAACCTACCCCCGCAGTCTATTGACTCTTTCAAAACTATGGGGAAGTTATTCAGAATGCATTTCCAAGGAAGCAGAGTGCAGCAAAAGACAAGTGCGCACCTTATGAATATGAGACAGAGGTCTGGGGAGACCCTAGGGGCCTTCTTGGCCAGATTCAACTTGCAAGTACTACAAGTGAAGGATATCGACGAGGCGGTTCATTTCGCTACATTGAGAGCAGCGGTCACTGACCCAAAGCTCAGGTTTTCCATCGCCAAAAAAGAACTAGCAGACTTGCAAGAACTCTTGGCCCGGTGTGAGAAGTTTGCCACAGCCAACGAGATCTACATGGCCAGCAAAGGCTTAGTTGATACTCCCCAAAAGCGAACGGACGAAAGACAGGACCTCACACGGCCAGGAGAGAACCAGAGGTCGAGAAGGGAAAAAGCTCGAGCTAAAGGCTTACTCCAAAAGAAGTTCAGTGATTACACCCCGTTCAACAGGTCCCTCGGAGATGTGTATACTCTCATCGCCAATGACGGGTATCTCTAGAGACCCCAGAAGATCTTGACAGAGGCGAGGTAGAGAAACCCGAACAAATACTGTCAATACCATCAGGACATTGGTCACACCACCGATGAGTGTTGGAACTTGCAAGCAGAGATTGAAGACCTCATTCAAAGAGGATATTACAAGTAGTATGTGGATCACAATGCCCCGAGGGTACCCGCGACATTAGCGGAAGATCGGAGAAGACCACCCCTCCCGCCTCGGGAGAGAACTCCCGTAAGGGAACCAAGAAGACAAGAAGGAAGATAACCCAGGAGGGTAGGAGGAAGAGAAGGTCGAAGAGATCCTCCTCGGGAGGAAAGAAGAAGAGATAGGGCAGTCGAGCACTGGTACCCAAACAGGCTTCCTGAGCAGGAGCCTCGTCAGCAGGCAGAAAGAAGAGAAAGAGGACCGACCCCGGCTCATAGGGACATCGAAGTCATCCGTTGTCAGTTTGTCTATACCCCCTAACAAGTACACGAACCGAGAAGGGTATTGAATTCTGTGGAATCCCGGGGGAGGCCTCAGCTAAGAATCGATCCTAGGTTACCACGACAATGCCGGGACCAGACTCCCCCTCCACCGCCTTTGTGTGTTCTCGACCCGCCCCCGACAGCAGACTTACCCTGTGATCAAGTGGCTACTATCAGGACTGCAGGGATGAGAGGTGATCTACAGAGTATGAAGGCCGAGGCGGCCACCCAATTGGCGGGGGCAGTGCAAGAAAAGGATATAGCAATTGACCGACCCTCATTGGCCGAAGTGACCACCTCGTCCGTGGCAGAGGATTTAAGTTATGATCCCTTTACGCAGGGGCAGAAAGCGATGACTATCATCGATGGACCAGCGGCTGGCAACACATCTGCCAAGGCTAAAAAGGCTTATGCTCGGAGCGTTAAATCAATTGAGTGGCCCGGGAAGAGGGCCCATACATGAGACTTCCTAACATTCGGCGATGAAGATCTGTGCGGTCTGGAACTGCCTCTTGAGGACGCTATTGTCTTCACATTGAGAATAGAGGACAGCGATGTTCACAAGATCATGGTAGACACAGGCAGCTCCGTGGATATCATTTACTGGCAGGCCTTTCAGCGCATGGAAATTTCGCACGAGCGGTTATTACCCATAGCTTATCCCTTGGTCAGTTTCTTAAGTGACCTCGTCAATGTGAAGGGGTCTATTAGGTTGCCCGTTAGGGCGGGCACCTACCCTCGGGAGTCAAGGATCACGATGAACTTCTTGGTAGTCGATGTCCCTTCATCTTACAATGCCTTACTGGGACGGCTTGGTATGATCGCGCTCAGGTCGGTCCCTTCTCCATTACATTTGGTCATCAAGTTCCCCACACCAAGAGGAGCGGAGGAGTGCTAGACCGATCAGCTCGTATCACGAAAGTGTTATTCAGTTGAGCTCTCAGACTACAAAAAACCGGCCCAAGCCTTGCAGATGTGTGTCGAAGACCTGCGGGATGACCCCAAGCAGCAAAGAGGAGCACCCATCGAGGACCTAGACCAGGTCCCTCTGGTGGAGGAGAACCAAGAGAGAACGATCCAGATCGGATCATCACTTGTAGAACCATAGAAGACAGAGCTGGTAAGTTTCTTAAGGGCAAATGCCAAATTTTTGCCTGGTCCACGGCCGACATGCCAGGAATCCTACGCGACGTGGCACAGCATTGCCTGAATGTAGATCCTCGGCACCGACCCGTGCGGCAGAAGAAGCGGACATTCGCTGCATTTCGCTAGCGCCTCATAGATGAGGAAGTAAGGAAATTGTTGGAAGCAGGATTTATCAGAGAAATACATTACCTGGAATGGCTTGCCAACGTCGTCATGGTCCCGAAGGCAGAAGACAAATGGCGCATTTGCATTGATTTCACAGACCTGAACAAGGCATGCCCCAAGGACAGTTTCCCCCTTCCTCGCATCGACCAGCTCATTGATGCCAAGGCCGGACATGCTCAGTTAAGCTTCATGGATGCCTATTTTGGCTACAATCAAATCCAAATGCATGCGGCCAATTCGGAGAAGACCTCCTTTGTTACCAACCGAGGCCTCTTTTGCTATGATGTGATGCCTTTTGGTCTTAAAAATGCTGGGGCCACATACCAGAGGTTGGTAAACAAAATCTTCGCAAAGCAGATTGGGAGGAACGTGGAGGTGTATGTCGATGATATGCTGGTAAAAAGCCTGGTCGGAAAGGACCACGTTAAAGACTTGGAAGAGGTTTTCGGAGTTCTACGAGAGCACAGGATGCTTCTCAACCCTGCCAAGTGCGCGTTTGGTGTCACTTCTGGAAAGTTCCTCGGATTCATGGTCTTCAGTCGCGGCATTGAAGCAAACCCCTCAAAAATCACCGCCCATCCTCAGTATGCCAGCACCGACCAAGGTGAAGGAAGTGTAGGAGCTAACTGGACGAGTAGCAGCCCTAAGCCGATTTATGTCTCGGTCGGCGGATAAGTGCCTCTTATTTTTTCAGACCCTCAAGGGTAACAAAATCTTCCAATGGACTGTCGAATGTCAACAGGCATTCGAAGCATTGAAAACTTACTTGGCATCTCCTCCACTGTTGGTTAAGCCCGAGATGGGGGACACCTTGGAGTTGTACTTGGCCGTGTCTTCGAAGGTGGTAAGCGTGGTGTTTATCAAATAAGTGGAGGGCGTTCAGTGCCCCATTTATTATGTCAGCAAAGTTTTTCTGGAGGCTGAAACTTGGTACAAGTTCATTGAGAAATTCACTTTGGCATTGGTGACATCTGCACGCGAGCTCCGGCCTTACTTTCAAGCACACTCCATCACCGTTCTGACCGACCAACCCCTCAAGAAAATTTTGTTAAAGCCAGATATCTCAGGTCGGGTGATTAATTGGGTGGTCGAATTGGGTGAATTCGATCTTAGTTACAAGCTATGCACGGCCATCAAGGCTCAAGCCTTGGCCGATTTCCTTATTGAATCATCCCCCTCGGGGCCAGCAGAAGAAGCAGGAGAGAACCAAGCCGCAGAGAACAATTCGCTATCGTGGACTTTGTTTGTTGATGGAGCATCGAACAAAACTCAGTGTGGTGCTGGCTTCATACTCACCAACCCTAAAGGGTTTCAGATTTGCTATGCCCTCCGATTCATGTTTCAGGTGTCCAATAATGTCGCCGAATACGAGGCACTTATTGCCGAACTACGCCTAGCCAAGGCAGTAATGGCTAAAAGGATTGAGGCGTCCAATGATTCTTAGTTGGTGGTTCGACAAGTGATTGGGGAGTATGAGGCAAAGAAGGTGAGCATGTCTGCATACTTGAAGAAAGTTCAGGAGGCCGCTTCAGCCTTTGAGTATTTTACATTGCGCCACGTACTTCGAGATCAGAATACCCTGACGGACTCTCTGTCGAAACTATCCACTTCAGACTTGAATGATCTATATCACTCGGTGTACACCAAAGTCTTGTCGCACTCAGCAGTGGATCCAAACTCCAAAGCAATACTGCCAGCAACATCGGAGCCATCGTGAATCGACCCAATTTTTTCATTTCTTCAAGAAGGCACGCTACCAGAGGACAAGAAGGAAGCCAGGAGAATACAATCAAAGGCCACTCACTATGTGGTGGAGGCTAACACCTTGTATAAGAAAGCTTTTATGTTCCCTCTGCTACGATGTTTACGTCCATTGGAAGCAGTGTTGGCCATTCGAGAAGTCCACGAAGGTATTTGCGGAGCGCATCAAAGAGGGAGAGTCCTCGCTCACAAGATATTACGTCAAGGATATTACTGGCCGAAAATGAGCAAGGAGTGCATTGACTACGTAAAGAAGTGTGGAAAATACCAGATGTATGCAGCGGTTCCTCACCTGCCAGCTGCCCCCCTGAGGTCTATAAAAGCAGCCCCAATTCCCTTCGCCACTTGGGGAATGGACATCATGGGTCCATTTCCCCCTGCCCGCTATCAGCGAAAATTTGTCATAGTCGCGAAGGATTACTTCACTAAATGAGCCGAAGCAGAGGCAGTGTCCAACATACCAGAGAGCGCGATACGTGAATTTTTCAAAAAATCTGTTGTTTACCGCTACGGTATTCCCCGGGTACTGATCACCGACAATGGTAAGCAATTTGATAACAATGTCTTCTCCGAATTCTACGAAGAACACCGCATTGAACACCGGCGGGGCGTGGTGAAGCACCCCTAGACCAGTGAACAAACGGAAGCTACCAACAAGATTTTACTGAAGGGCATAAAATCCCGATTGGAGGGTGCCAAGGGTCGAAGGTTAGACGAACTACCGCACATTTTGTGGGCCGATCGGACAACCCCAAAGAAGGCCACAGGAGAATCCCCCTTTAGGCTGGCCTTCGGCACTGAAGCATGTGTCCCCTTGGAGGTGAGGATCCCCTCACATAGGATCACAAACTATGACCCTGCCTCCAACGATGAAGGGTTGCGCCCGAACATGGAACTAGTGGAGGAAACAAGAGATCAGGCCCAGATCCAGATAGTTGCTCACCAACAGCAAGTGGCCCGGCATTACAACAAGAGGGTGAGTCAGTGGTCGTTCATGGTCAGGGACCTTGTTCTCGGAAGGACCATTGCATTGGATCCCACCAATTAGGGCAAACTGGCTCCCAACTAGGAAGGACCCTACCAAGTTACACAGGCACTCCGGAGTGGCGCATATCATCTGGTCGATATAGATGGCAAAGCCTTACCTCGGGTGTGGAACGCAGAGCACCTCTGCCCATTTTACCAAAGATTTTTTCAACAATGTAACCTGGCCATTGTGGCCATCCATTCGATAATGAAAATCTCATTGGCTTCTACTATAGTCACCAATCTGACATCCTTAAAGCTCCAGTAAAATACTCAATTGAGACCCATGCGGCTGATAGAGTTCACTGACTTGTGAACACAGTTGGCCGAGGAGGGTAGACTGTGAACCGACCTTTGGTCGAAGACCCATGCGTCCAAAAGAGTTCACCAACTTGTGAACACATTCGCCCGAGGAGGGTAAACTGAGCCCCGAGCTCTGGTCGAAGAACCATAAGGCCGAAAGAGTTCACCAACTTGTGAACGCATTTGGCCGAGGAGGGTAGATATGGATCCGCGCCTAGTTGAGACCCATACGGCCAAAAGAGTTCAACTTGTGAACACATTTGGCCGAGGAGGGTAGACCAAGAATCGACCTCTGGTCGAAGACCCATACGGCCAAAAGAGTTCGCAAGTCCTTGAACATATTTGGCCGAGGAGGGTAGACACAGCTCCCTACCCCATTGAGACCCATGCGGCCAAAAGAGTTCAACTTGTGAACTCATTTGGCCGAGGAGGGTAGATTGAGCCCCAATCTTAGTCAAAGATGGCCGCACATCAGCATACACCGGACAAGCCCACGTTTAACTCGTACATAACATAAGGAAAAGGACAGCAAGTTGAAGACATTCAAAGACAACGTACATTCACATAGGCTCAAAAAGAGTTCAACATTCATTCTACATTTCATAAGCAGAGGCCTCCCTTACAACAAAGACACTGGGGCGTCCCATTGGTAAAAAAAAATACAAGTATAAAAACTGTATCTTATCCCTAGCTCGTCTCGCCTTGGGGATTCATCCCGCTGCTGCCAGCCTCGTCAGCGGTCCGCGAAGGAGACCCACCAGGGGTGTAAGGAAGACCCGTGGGAGAAGCCGTGCCGGCTTGGGGGGTAGCTGGAGTCTCATCATCAAGGGTAGGGGGAGGATCTTCTCCCTTGAATACCTCAGCCAGTTGCCGAAATACCTCGGCGTCATCCACCTCTGGTACCTCGTCCGACAGATTGACAGGCTTAAGGCATTTGGGGTCGGCATAGTCCACACCGGGAACCTTTTCATCTACGTACTCTTTCAGCGCCTCGGCTCCCTGAGTGAAGCTATGAAGAGAACACCTTTCCACCAGCTCCTTGAAGGCCTCCGACTTCTGATACTAACCCCGGCGGCTATGGATTGAGCCTTCAAGAAGGCTTCCTTGAACTTTGTCCCCCTCTCTCTGGCAGCTTCCACAGTTGACCGCAGCTTGGCTATCCGGTCTTCCCTCGCCGTTTCCACCTGTTGGGCGTGGTCTCTCTCCTCGCGCATTGTCTCCACATCGGCTAAGAGTCGAGTGACCTCGGCTATCACAGAGGTGACCTCCCGCTCCTTGGACCGAAGCTGTGCCCTAGCATCTTCCCTCTACTCCTCGGCCTGATGCAGCTTATGGTCCGTCTCGCTCAGGTCTTTGGCCATTTTTTTGGCGCGTAGCTTCAAAGTCTCCATATACACCCCAAGCTGCACCAAGAAAACAAACAAGAATTAGGCATATAGCTCAGGCGGGAAAAAACCAAGGGCACAAGGAATGCAACTTTCCGACGCAACTACGGTGTCGGCACCTGAAATTACAAAGGGTGTGGGTAGATCCTGCACCAGCGCCCAATCTCGGGGTAGGATGACCCCCTTCACCAACTCTCGAGCGGCACAGATATCGCCCATCGCCGTGTCATCCTCGGTTAGGGCACAGTCAGGTCGGAATGCTTGCTCATCGCCCGTCTTACTCCGAGGAAGGGGGCCCATGAGGGGAATACGGCAGACGTCGCTCACGACTCCCCCTTGCCCCAGACACACCCTCGGCCTCGTGGATGGAGAAGCAACATGTTGCTGAGGAAGTAGAGGAGTGGGATGCCAGTCTCCACTAGTCCCCACAGACTTGGCAAGCGCAAGAACGGCCTCAGGAGTGGCCACGGCGGTCCCCTTTCCTGAAAAGTCAAGAACACGATACCGAGGGATCAGGGGCATGGCATAGGTACAGGTGGCATCAGCCAATGCGGAGTCAGGGGATGTCTTACGTGATCTTTTAAAGGGTTTCTGCGCCGTGTCCACCTCACCACTGTGCCTGTCCAACGATGCCTTCATTGATTGCTCATCTTGGGACCTCTTCGCCTCGGCCTCCCGTTCCTTGGCGGTTTCCTTCCTTCTTAGCTCCATCAGGTATTCCTTGGATAGTATCACTGTAACATACAAAAGTAGAATCAGCCAAGAGATAGTAGGTCGATATCAGCATACACTACGTCAAGGGAAATACTCACACAGTTGGTTTTGATATAAAAGTAGAGGGTTCCTCAGGTCGGCAACCCGGATGGGAGTCCCCTCAGATAAGCGAGCTCACCGCAGCAGCTCGGACTCTTCTGGCTGTTGACCACGCTCTCACCCCGGATATAGAATAATTTGTTCTTCCAAAGTTTGATCGAGGTGGGCTTGTCTGCCAGAAGGTCGCCAAAGTCGGGTTTCTTAGCAAAATAGTACCACCCTGTCTTGTAGTAGTCATTAAAGGTGAACATGGCTCGGAACATTTTGAGGGTTGACCTATGCCCCAAATTCCTGAAATAAATGATTATGGCAATCATATTTTCCAGGAGTTGGGCATCACCTGGATCGGTGTCACTTGGTAGTATTCTAATATCTCGGCCACCAGTCGTGGTACCGACACGTAGAATCTGGCTTTGAACATCTCAACATTAACGCAAAGCTCTGAGCGATGACTCCAGCAGGCTCGGTCCCCAGCGGCAGGCATTCGGATCTCCACATCATCCGGTATTTGATAGCGTTCATGAAGGCTACCAAATTCGGCCTTGGTCAGAAGGCAGACCTCTTCCCTGGCATCAAACTCTAGCGGAGCATTAGCCTCCTCTCGGGCTTGAATTATATCCTCCAACCCTATCTCATGTGTTGAGACTCCTACCAAAAGTTCGTCCCAAGATATGCCAGATGTCATTCCCGACCTTCTTTCAGCTGATTCCTCTGTTCTTAACTCTGTCTCGGGACCACCCTCAAATATCGGTTCGATAGATTCTCTTGATGAAGACGTGCTAGCGGTCGACCCGCTGCCGAACGAAGTCGAGCCGCTAGTGCTGGTGGGGGACGATCCCACGGTCTCGATGTCTACCTCCACATCGGTATCCCTACCCTCATCAACCATGATTTAAGAAAATAGACCAAGCAAAGGAAAACTTACTAATTACGAGCCATATAACTCCTGAGCCGAGCTGATATCTGTAAGCACCCCGTTTTTGCCACCCACGGCATAAGTGAACCAATATGGCAGGTTTCTGACCTTTAACCCAAAGATTTGTGATTCTCCACTGATCCCTACAGCAGGGTCATGGGCTATTACCTGCATAGATGCATAGGTCATAGAATTATCTTCGAAACAAGACCAGAATTGCTCAATTCTGATATCAAATGAGGAAGATACGACCATTTTAGTCGGATGATACATATAGGGGAGGTTTCTGAAATTATTATAAAAAATAATCCCAGGGGCCTTCATGCAAATTATCCTAAGTCGGATTGTTTGAATTTCAAATCATCATATCTTGATCATCCGACATCGGATTCAGATGATTCCAAGACCATTATTCTTCATTCATGATGTTCTACAAAATGGACGTAAAAAATCCCGGGTAGAAGTCACCAGTGGGTCCCATGCAAACTTTCATGCAAAATGATCGTTAGAACTTCAAAGCGTCATATCTTTCCCGTTCTACATTGGATTCAGATGATTCCAAGACCATTATTCTTCATTCATGATGTTCTACAAAGTGGACGTAAAAAATCCCGGGTAGAAGTCACCAGTGGGTCCCATGCAAACTTGCATGCAAAATGATCATTAAAACTTCAAAACTTCATATCTTTCCCGTTCTACAGTGGATTCAGATGATTTCAAGACCATTATTCTTCATTCATGATGTTCTACAAAGTGGACGTAAAAAATCCCAGGTGGAAGTCACAAGTGGGTCCCACGCAAACTTGCATGCAAAATGATCGTTAGAACTTCAAAGCTTCATATCTTTCCCGTTCTACATCGGATTCAGATAATTCCAAGACCATTATTCTTCATTCATGATGTTCTACAAAGTGGACGTAAAAAATCCCGGGTAGAAGTCACCAGTGGATCCCACGCAAGCTTGCATTTAAAATGATCGTCAGAACTTCAAAGCTTCATATCTTTCCCGTTCTACATCGGATTCAAATAATTCCAGTCTCATTATGTTTCATTTTTAGTGCTCTACAAAGTGGACGTAAAATATTTCTGGTAGAAGCCTCCGAAGGATCTCATGCAGAATGGTTAGCCAAATTATCGATAATTGATCCGCTTAAACTTCAAAAATTCATAAGTTGATCATTTTACTTCCAAATGAGGTGATTCAAGTTCCTATATTCTTCATTTTTAATGTTCTACAAAATGAACGCAAAAAATTTGGATTAGAGGCCATCGAAAAATTTCATGCGGGATAACAGCGGGAATGACCCGTGAAATGACAAGGAGAAAAAACCCAATTAATTCCAATCAGTCCAGTCAACTCAGTTCAAACCAGTTTAGGTCCAACCTAGCTCAACCCATATCAGTTGTCAACCTAAGTCAGTCTCAACCCATTTCGAATCAGTTCATCTATGTGCACAATATTTATATTATATTATATATATATATATATATATATATATATATATATATATATATATATATATATATATATGTATCTATGTATATGTATGTATGTTATTAAATATATGTGTATATATATATATAATATATATTATTATATGTAAATGATAATCCAAAATATTTTGAGAAGAAAAAGGAAAGAGGAGAGAGTAAAAACGTGAAAGTGAAGGGGGATTTTGGTTTTGGAGATAATCCAAAAGATTTTTGTGAAGAAAAAGGAAAGAGGGGAGAGAAAAAACGTAGAAGAGA
The DNA here is from genome assembly GCA_028583415.1 of Protea cynaroides. NCBI lineage: Eukaryota > Viridiplantae > Streptophyta > Magnoliopsida > Proteales > Proteaceae > Protea > Protea cynaroides. The sequence goes on from CM053276.1 coordinate 50,955,686, forward strand.
ATGGGGATTTTGGTTTTTGGGGATAACCCAAAAGATTTTGAGAAAAAAAAGGAAAGAGGGAGAGAGGAAAAACGTGACTTTTTCTAAGAAAATCCAAAGGATTTTGTTGGAGAAAAAAAAGGAAAGAGGGGAGAGAAAAAACGTAGAAGAGAATGGGGATTTCAAATTTTGGTGATAATCCAAAAGATTTTGAGAAAAAAAAGGAAAGAGGGAGAGAGGAAAAACGTGACTTTTTTCTAAGAGAATCCAAAGGATTTCTTTGGAGAAAAAAAAGGAAAGAGGAAAGAGAAAATGTAGGGTTTTTTTAGGAGTCACGGTTTTAGGAGTGTTCCAAAGAAAAAAAAAAAGAAAGAAAAAAGAGGGACAGAGAGGACATGAAAAGAGAGAGGATTTAGGGTTTCTAGATTTTTTTTTCAAAAAGGAAAAGAAGGGGAAGATAAAAAGGACGTGAGAGAGAGAAGAAAGAGGGGATTTTCCAAAAAAAAAAGGGAAAGAGAAAAAAAAATGTGAAAAGCTTAGGGAGCTCATTTTTGGGAGAAAAAGAATGGAAGAAGAGAGAAAAAAAGGGAAAAGAAAGAGAAAAACGTGGCTTTTTCTAAAGAGACATTTTCAAAGAGAAAAAAAAGGGGGAAAAAAAAACGTGAAAGGCTACTCACGTTTTTGGGAGAAAAAGAAGGGAAGAAAAGAGAAAAAAAAGGGGAAAAAGAAAAAAAATGTGAAAGGCCTTTGTGGCTCACGTTTTTGGGAGAAAAAGAAGGGAAGAAGAGAGAAAAAAGGAGGAAACGTGGGCTTTCTTAGGGGGTTCGGTTTTGGGAATCCGAAAGCTAAAGAAAGCTGAAGAGGAGAAGAAGAAGAGCAGAAGGTTCAGGGATCTGCAAATCAGGTAAACCCTCTCCTCTTTCATTCTTTTTATTATCAATACCACTATTCACTTACCTGATTCGGTGTACCACTGTAACATCCTATCACCTGCAGCCATTATCCCAACTCGCTACTCCATATCCATTGCAATCCCCCTTGATCCGTAAATTTATCACCTAATCTTCTCTCCCATGAAATTGAGTTTTTGGATGATTATTTTTGTTTGATCATATGATGCCATGAAATGGTCATATGATTTGAGTCATTGATGTTAATCTGATGAGGATGTAATTTGAGCCATTGATATTGAATGAATTTTAATTTGATCAATTGTGAGCCATATGATTCGAAATCTTAAGGTGATTGATGTAGCCTTTGATTTAGATTTTCCTTAAGTGATTGATTATGGCCTCTGATTATGAATTTTTATGAGATAAAATTTGGCCATCGATCTCGGATGCTTTAATGATAAAATCGGGTCATTGATCTTGGATGTTTGAATTAGCAAATCTGGACCATTGATTTTAGATATGTTGATGCTTGATCCAAACCAATGGATCTTCATTATGAGTGTCTTAAATGAATCTGAATCGTCGGATCTTTACTATGAATGTTTTAAATGCATCTAAACGATTAGATTATTATCATGATTGATTTCAAAGAATCTGAACGGTTAGATTACCATTAATGTTGATTTATACCATTGAATTTTTCATCATGAGGGTTTTTTTTAGATACACTGCCATGTTTGAATGCTCATTGCCATAGTTGGATGCTTATTGCCATAATTAGGGTAGAAAACCCTAAAATGGAAAGAAAGTAATAGTTAGGGTAGAAAACCCTAAGATGGAAATAAAATAATAACTAGGGTAGAAAACCCTAAAATGGAAAGAAAGTAACATTTAGGGTAGAAAACCCTAAGATGGAAAGAAAATAATAATTAGGGTAGAAAACCCTAAAATGGAAAGAAAGTAACAGTTAGGGTAGAAAACCCTAAGCTGGAAAGAAAATAATAATTAGGGTAGAAAACCCTAAACTGGAAAGAAAGTAACATTTAGGGTAGAAAACCCAAAGATGGAAAGAAAATAATAATTAGGGTAGAAAACCCTAAAATGGAAAGAATGTAACAATTAGGGTAGAAAACCCTAAAAAATGGAAATAAAATAATAATTAGGGTAGAAAACCCTAAAATGGAAAGAATGTAACAATTAGGGTAGAAAACCCTAAAAAATGGAAATAAAATAACAAGTAGGGTAGAAAACCCTAAAATGGAAAGAATTTAACAATTAGGGTAGAAAACCCTAAAAAATAGAAATAAAATAATAATTAGGGTAGAAAACCCTAAAATAGAAAGAAAGTAACAGTTAGGGTAGAAAACCCTAAAAAATGGAAATAAAATAATAATTAGGGTAGAAAACCCTAAAAAATGGAAATAAAATAATAATTAGGGTAGAAAATCCTAAAATGGAAAGAATGAAACAATTAGGGTAGAAAACCCTAATAAATAGAAATAAAATAATAATTAGGGTAGAAAACCCTAAAATGGAAAGAAAATAACAATTATGGTAGAAAATAGCATACTAGATCATGCCATGTAGGCTCTTGCCTTATTTGCAATACATGCCATATTTGAAAGATTTTTAAACAATCTTATTGTTTGTGAATTTCTTGTCATAAATGTTTTATGTGCCATATTTAGATAGAATATTCTATTTTTTTGGCAATAACTTATTTTATGCAACACCCTAGTCAACGCCATATCGAAACTTTTTGGCAATAACATTTTATGCAACACCCTAGTCAAACTGCCATATCTGCACACTTCTAGAAGACAATCTAGGCGTGGGGACGTGCATTTAGGCACCCACGTTCTTGGGAAGGGCATAATGGGAATAATAAAACCTTAATAAAGAAAGAGAATTCTCTGCCAAACCTTCCAAAATTAGATTTCAGAATGAAAAGGGTAATTTAGGATGATTTACCCCTCGAAAAACCCTAAACCTAGAATAGGTTCTAAACCCTAAACCTAGAATAGGCTCTCAATCATTAACCTAGAACAGGTTATCCAGTTCAAACTACGCGGATTCTGATTCCTAGGGCAAACCCTAGGATACGTAGGCTATTTGGGAGAAACCCAAATTCGGATCCACACATTTAGTCCACTCGAACTATCCATAGATCCACTAGGATATCCATTCCCATTTCAACCCAGAGCCGAACTACGCGGATTCTGATTCCTAGGTCAAACCCTAGGATACGGAGGCCATTTGGGAGAATCCCAAATTCGGATCCACACCTTAGTCCACTTGGACTATCCATAGATCCACTAGGATATTTACCTTAGGCCACTCGGACTATCCATAGATCCACTAGGATATCCATTCCCATTTCAACCCAGAACCCCGAACTACGTGGATTCTGATTCCTAGGGCAAACCCTAGGATACGTAGGCTATTTGGGAGAAACCCAAATTCGGATCCATACATTTAGTCCACTCGGACTATCCATAGATCCACTAGGATACCCATCCATTTCAATCCAGAGTTCGAACTACGCGGATTCTGATTCCTAGGGCAAACCCTAGGATACGTAGGCCATTTGGGAGAATCCCAAATTCGGATCCACACCTTAGTCCACTCGGACTATCCATAGATCCACTAGGATATTATCCACATTCCAACCCAAATAGGGTTATTCTTAGATCCACTAGGATTATCTATCAGTCCACATGGACTATCCAGATCCTAACCCATAGGATTTCTCAACCATTCAAGCATAAATTTCAACTTGAACAAAGAACTTAATCATGCACAAGCATAAATCACATCCATAAACTTTAATCACACCTGAACTACGATGGTGAACCTGATTTTTGGAATAATTCCGTGATACGTAGGCAATCTGATGGATACAGATTCGGTTCAATGATATCAAACCACTTGGTTTGGTTTAATTTAATAAATAGAGTCTAGCATAGGAAAGGTATAGGAGACTGATTTCGATCGTGCGGTTTGGGTGCCTAACCCCTTCCCATAACCGTAACCTGACGCTTACCCAATCTCTGATGGACCAGAATTCCAATCTAAGGGTCATGAGCCAATCGAAGTCTTACCTTGGAGTGAGATTTTACATTTCTAAGGTCCTAGACCTAAATATAGGTGGCGACTTCTAAAGATTTCCATCTTTGTCCTCAAAGTGGCGACTTCACTGGGGATATAAATGTCAAACACCTAAATGAAAACTTTCTTTGTGTGAATTGGATGCTAGATTTTAGGATACTATATTTATGCTTGTATATTATTGCTTTGGGGGGAATGGGTTCAGTCACACATTCGTGCGAGTAGCCGAACCGGGTCCCATGCATATGGGGCAGCCCGCTAGGTGAAACACACAGCCTTGGCCTGTACTTTGTGAGACCACGACCGGTGAGCAGCCTCTAACAAGCTTTTCTTGGGTCCGCCTGAGAATGCGTTATGCTACTCCACGTCGCTTGGATCCTTGCAACATAGTATATAAAGGGATTGGGGGTCCATTATTCATCGAGCATTCGGTGATAGGTTACCCCATCTTCGTCAAGGTGGCCTTTTCTGTCCTAACCCAGATTGTATCCCAATATTTGTTATTTTTGGTTCATCCCTGAACTGACCCAGTAAAATCGGCTTAACCATGACATCCATGTTCGAGACGTCGAAGTTCTGCCCGTTTTTGTCCTCGATTGGTCAACATGTTAGATTCTACACGATGAGCATCTTGAGCTCTCACCCATTGGGAGTATGAGGTATGTATACACCTGTTCTACATCATAGTAGACGGTCACTATACACCCTCCATTAAGTAAGCTCGATGTGTCGAATCTCTCATTGTTAACACGTCGATTTCAAAAAACGAACAGAAAATTCCTGTCAAGACATAGATACCATGGTCAAGAAGAAATTTACTAGTTTGTTCATCTATGAACCGCTTTTGCTAATCATCCCTAATAAGGACGATGGATTAATATATCCATTTCAATTTCATCGAATTCGGTAATCCAATTGGCCAGACCTTGGTACCACTGATTATCCATTTTGGAATCATGAGGTCCCAAGACTGAACACATGGCTTAATCAAATTCAATTAAATTGACTTGGATAATGTTTACCCAATCGCCCTTATGAGGGAGCTAACTCTTGTTTGGTTGAGTCATCCTTGATTGTGCACGTGACTTCTTCTACTCTTGTAGATGTTTATAATCTTGATATTTCCCCATTGGATTTCAATGCCTTTGGAAAAGAAAATCAAACTGCAACCATATCCACCCTTTTAGGGTGAGAGGCCCCTACAATTAGGGAATTGTCTTGATCTCCCACCTTGAGATCCATCCATATTATCTTTTTAAATGAATCAATGGAAGTCATGAATCTAGATCTTGATTGAACATCAAATTTTGTAAGAAAGAAGGAAAGATTCAGCCCCTAGGCAAATCCAATCATGGTTCTCAATGCACCCCTGAATTAAGGAAAGATTCAGCCCCTAGGCAAATCCAATCATAGTTCTCAATGTACCTTTGAATTAAGGAAAGATTCAGCCCCTAGGCAGATTCAATCACATTCAGTTCATCTCAGTATCAAAGAAATATTCAGCCCCAGATTCAATCACCATTTCTGGTTCATCTCAGAACTGAAGAAAAGTTCAGCCCCTAGGCAGGTTCAATCATCATTTTGGTTCATCCAGAATTAAGGAAAGATTCAGCCCCTAGGCAGATTCAATTACATCCAGTTCATCTCAGAATCAAAAAAAATATTCAGCCCCTAGGCAGGTCCAACCACCATTTCTGGTTCATCTCAGAACTGAAGGAAAGATTCAGCCCCTAGGCAGGTCCAATCATCATTTCGGTTCATCCAGAATTAAGGAAAGATTCAGCCTCTAGGCAGATTCAATCACATCCAGTTCATCTCAGAATCAAAGAAATATTCAGTCCCAAATTCAACCACCATTTATGGTTCATCTCAGAATTAAAGAAGGGTTTAACCTTTAGGCAGGTTCAATCATCACTCCCAGATCATGCTAAAATGAAGAATGCATTCGGCCCCTAGGCTTTTTCACCCTTCACCTCCTATTTAGGTTCTGATTCATGTCGGAACTAGGAAAAATTCCATTCATCTGAATTCAATTAGCCACTAGGCTTATCCAACCATCAACTTTGGTTAGGGTTCCAGTTCATGTCAGAACTAGGAAAAGTTCCATTCATCTGAATTTATTTAGCCCCTAGGCTTGTCCAACCATCAACTTTGGTTTAGGTTCTGATTCATGTTGGAACTAAGAAGAGTTTCATTCATCTGAATTCAATCAGCCACTAGGATTATTTATGTGGTTCAATTTCTGATTCATGTTGGAACTAAGAAGAGTTCCATTCATTTGAATTTAATTAGCCCCTAGGCTTGTCCAATCGTCAACTCCAGTTCAGGTTCCGATTCATGTTGGAACTAAGAAAGGTTTCATTCATATGAACTCAATGTGAGCATGAGTTAGCCTCTAGGCCTGTTCAATCATTACCTTTGGTCCATGTTTCACTTCATAAAGGAATCAAAGATAATTTCAGTCAATCCATCATCTCTAGCAATTAGAGTCCAATCCATGATTGTCATCATTGGCCTCTATCAATCGGAGCCCAACTCAAGCAATCCTTGCCTCTAGCAACTAGAGCCCAGTCCATGACTGTCAATCTTGATCTCTATCAATCAGAGATCAATTCAATGTCAATCTTGATCTCTATTAATCAGAGATCAATTCAAAGTCAATCTTGATCTCTATCAATCAGAGACCAATTCAAAATCAATCTTGATCTCTATCAATCAGAGACCAATTCAAAATCAATCTTGATCTCTATCAATCAGAGACCAATTCAAAATCAATCTTGATCTCTATCAATCAGAGACCAATTCAAAGTCAATCTTGATCTCTATCAATTAGAGACCAAGTCAAAATCAATCTTGATCTCTATCAATCAGAGACCAATTCAAAATCAATCTTGATCTCTATCAATCAGAGACCAATTCAAAGTCAATCTTGATCTCTATCAATCAGAGACCAATTCAAAGTCAATCTTGATCTCTATTAATCAGAGACCAATTCAAAGTCAATCTTGTCTCTATCAATCGGAGACCGATTCAAAATCAATCTCTGGCTCTATCAATTAGAGCCCGATCCATGTCTATCATAGCCCAGTGCTACAAGTTAGGATAGCTCGTCAGGAATGGTGAATGAGAAGCATTCATCATTGCTTGTCAGTAAAGATCAATTCCAGATTCTAGAATCATCAGGAAACCATGAACCTTCAGCTATAGTAGTGCTATTCCATCATGGGCATTTTTTCCCCATTGGCCAAGAAAATGCCAAAATCCAAAGAGTTGCCCTCAAATTACTCATTGTTCAAAGAGAGGGAATAGAATTTTTCCAAGCAGTAGGTTTGACCAAAGATGAGATCCAATGTGCCCCAAGCTAGGATAAGAACCAGAATGGTCCAATGATGAAACCCTTAACCCATAAACTGGGGCATGAACCATATTGAACTTAGACCCAAATTGAGTGCGGTCTGATGAAGAAAGTCATGAGCCCTAAGCTGGTCATAAACCAGATTGATTTTGGACCCAAATTGAATGCGGTCTAATGAGGAAAGCCATTATGCCCTAAACTGGGGCATGGACCAAATTGACCTTAGACCCAAATTGAGAGTGGTCTAACAAAGAAATCCATTAAACCCCCCAAGCCAAGGTATAAATTAGTCCAATCTTGGATTCAAAATGGTGTAGTGCAATGGCGATATCCCTTGCTCCATAAGCTGGGGCATAAGCTAGAATGATTTTGAACTCAACTAGAAGTGGTCCATTGATGAATCCATCAAACCCCAAACTGAGGCATGAACCAGAGTAACCTTGAGCTTAAAAAGCAATAGTCCGGTTTTGAATGGATCCCAAACTGAAAAAAAAAAAGATGGAAAAGGTAGGTATCTTGCACCTATTGATAGAGGGGCATGATGAGTCCTGCTATTAGAGATCTGAAGGAAGACTTATTCCTGCAACGACTGAAGGTGGTCGTCGAAGGCGTTATGCCCAACTGGAGCCGCTTGGACGAACTAGTTGTTTCAACTTTCTATTATTGGTATTTGATAGGTCATCCATGTCTAGGTCCAAAATCAATATGCTTGTTGACAAGTCTAGTCTAATCTGTCTTGCAAGAAAAAGAAAATCATCCCATTTGGGATTTCAATCTTTGTGCTTTGTCTCTTCCATACATTTCCTTCCAGTTTCATACATCCTCCTATTCTACGTGCGCAGTCAATTCTGACTCTGAAGATGATTGAAAAGATGAGCCGTCTCCTGAACTTCTACGCCACCCGGCCTCTTGAGAAAGAAAGGTCCAACCCATCTGGAAAAGCTTTAAATGATCAATTAGAAGACACAAGAGTAGTCTCAAGAAACATATATTGGAGAAGCTACCATTTGTTCTATTTATGAAAAGATTCCAAGGAAAGCATTACATAATAACAGATCATATCAACAGGTCAGCCAATCAGTACAAATGAGTGGAGGACAGATGTGCCACCAAAAATATGGAAATACCAAAGTTCTTACAAAGTACATCATCTGCAAGCAAGAGATACATGATGAATGATCAATCTCAAAATCAAAGAATGAGGTCATTGGGATACCCAAAAAAAAAAGCAAAAAAAAGAAAAAAAAGAAAAGAAAATTCAAGCCTATGTTTTACCTACATCAACAATGGGAGGCAGTCACATCAGACAGAAGGTAATGAGTAACTTCTAGAGGACAGTATACGGATTCACCGTTCAGATAAAATCAGATACTATATGAGCAGTTACAAATGCTCATAAAGTTTACAGAAGATCAGAGTGCTATTTGGGGCAAAGACGTTCTATCTGATTGGAAATGTTTAGAAGAAGAAAATTCCAATCCAATATTGAAAGTCATGATTCAACTTTGCGATCAACTGAAGCACTGCATTATGTGGCCTCCACATCCAAAAAAAAAAAAAAAAAAAAAAAAGAGAAGAAAAGTAAATAGTAAGATGTTGAATGGCATTGGAGCTCGACAGTAAGCCAATTGTCCCTCTCACTTCAAGAGGATGATAGTTCCAACCAAAGCCTGATAGCAAGTTCGATCATTCGTTAAAATTTACAGCATGTTGGACCGGACTTTTGATTTTGGCCAATTACATCCCGCCTTTACAGGAGACGATCTCATTACTTCTTCATCATCAGAGAAACATTTCTCATTGGCATTAGACTCTCTCTCCCGTCTATTAATCTGACGGCTTTCCAAGGAGTCTCTATCACAAGCCCTTCTTTTGATTATCAATTTTTATGGCATTGTATCTCATGATCATGTCATCATTTTATGTACAAATTCATGAATCTGGCTGGAACTCTCATCTGTCGTTCATTACATCCAACGGCTTCCCAAGACTCCTATAAGCCCTTCATTTCTAAAGCCAATAAAATGGGATCTTCTCGGTAAGATAAACCCATTCTACATAAATAACCAAACACTCTCCCAATGGTAGACCCATGTGGACAGTTTCACATCAGTCCTCTTGGACCTTCAACATCAATACTTGTCAACAAACTTAAAGGTTTCAGGCCCAGAAATGATCGTGACTGATTCGAAATCTCGATGTAGCTTGTTGAGACACGTGTTCCATCTGAACATCTCCAAGAAAGGAAAACATAATTCAGCACCATTTTTAATTTTGGTGTGGGACTGTATTTCCCTAAGGTCGCTTTTAGTGATGATTCAAATAGCTGCCCGCGTATCAATGCATGTAGGTGTCAACTTAAATAGTGGGGCAAGGCTACCCATTTGTCATGAAAGTCGTGCCATTCGGATTTTCCCTAAGGGTTTCAGACCATTGGATAAGACCATAGTTTTGGCAATATCCTCACCATATCATGACTCTTTATTCAACCCAAGATGGGTTTTGCAAAAAGAAAAAATAAAAAAATAAAGGGAAGAAAAGAAACCTCAACAAGGGAAAGGCAACCCGAGAAACCTCAATGGGCAACCCATAATACCTCAGTGGGGATAGGCGACCTGATGCAACCCTAAAGCATTGCCCTCATTGGCCATTCATAGAAAAATTCAGTGGTTCATGTAGCAAGTGTCATACCAGTCTACCCTCCATAAGGAAAGGAACCCCTCTTGCTCTCCAGTGAATCATACTCGGAGGAGTTGAACAAACCATCACCTTTTGGGCTCCAAAGCATTGCCTTTCAACAGAATTCTATCTTCAAATCCTTTGGTCATGTTAGGGAGAGAGCAAATTCTCATGGCCTGGTTACGAATGTAGCCAAATTCATCAAATCATCAGCTCCCTCATTTTCCAAGATTCAAGAAGGGTTTTTCTAAGAAATCACTTTCTGCAATCAATCTATCAATCTTCCCTTGACCTTAGAAGCATGGTCAAATTATGGATGCAATCCAGATTCAACCTAGTTCTAACTCTGTTAGATTGCCTATGCCCTAGCACACTATAGTAGTGGTCTGTCACAATGCAGACACTGGGGCATAGATATACCCTATGTAGAGGAATTGAACTTGATCATGAGCATTAAATCTAGGATCCATTGTCTAGTCTGAAGTCACTGACTCTCCTAGTCAATAGAAGTAGGTCTGTCCAAGTTGGTTTTTACAAATTTCTCAGTTCTCCTAATCCTGTTGATGAAGAAAATCCAATGTGGTCACTCACCTGTTAGGATTTGGTCACCAAATTCTTCGAATCCTTTGCTCATCGTGCCTACTTTGGGGCCATGGTTCATTTATCTTTCAAAATTGGCACAACAATGTTGTAAAGCCCTGAGCTTTTCATGAGCCTAGATCAAGGGCCAAACCCATGTCACATTTCATCGCCGCTTGGCTATTCTACCAATTTGTTCTACCATAATACACAGTCAAAGAACTTAGTTGATCAGATGCCCCTCGACAGTTTAACACCATGGTCAATCAATAAAGTCACTTTGGTTAAAGACTGTCAAGGTCCCCTTATTCTTCTCCAAAATCCTCGCTAGAGTTTCTTTCAATCCAAAATCCAACAACACCAATGTTGGCTGAAGAAAATCATCACCTTCAAATTACATGGAACCCTTCAAAGGGAGTAACCAAGTCATCTCTACCATGCTGAAATTGTGTCAAACTTTCAGTACCAGGTCATAAATGGTAAATTTCAAATCTAGGTATCATGCCAGCGAAGTCCATGACACCATTTCCATTGGTGTCATGTTTTGTGACTTCACCAATAAAGCAGGAGCAAAAAACTTGGAAAACTGCCAAGGAATTCACCATCATTTCAAATATGTCCAGCACTCTATAGGTTCAAAGTCAAGAGACTTCCAAGATGGGGCAGATTCAACCCTAAAGGTTCAAAGTCAACAAAGCCTTCCTGTACGGGTCACTTTCAAGCATCCTAAAGGTTCATAGCCATAGAGCTTCCAAAAGGATATTCCTATTTTCAATCCCGAAGGTCCAAAGCTGGTAGGAACTGCCAAGATGAGTCATTCAGTATCACCCTATAAGTGACCTTCTGAGTTCTTACTCATTTCAGAATCAAATGTGGAGCCCTAACTCATCCAAATTTCAAATCAATCTCAGTCTATAAGTAAATCAAATGCAGAGCCCTAGCTCATCCAAATTTCAAATCAATCTCAGTCTATAAGTAAATCAAATGTAGAGCCCTAGCACATTCAAAGATCAAGTCAATCTCAGCCTATAAGTAAATGTAGAGCCTTAGCTCATTCAAAGATCAAGTCAATCTCAGTCTATAAGTGAATCCAGAGCCCTAGCTCAATCAAAGATCAATTCAATCTCAGCAAATAAGTGAATCAAATGCAGAGCCCTAGCTTATTCAGAAAATCAATCTCAAAATCTCAATCAAAAGAGCCTCATCTCTATCAAAGGAAAGACATCAAAGCCGAGCCCAAGCTCATACAATCAGCCTTGTATTCACAGCCTAGCTTCATACAAGAAGAGGTTTATCAGCCTACAAATGGATCAAGCCGGGTCCAAGCCCGCACATGCCTTGCATTGAGTTCCACCTCAGCAAGAAGAGGTTCCCAGCCTACAAATGAGCCTTGTATTCACAGCCTAGCTTCATACAAGAAGAGGTTTATCATCCTACAAATGGATCAAGCTGGGTCCAAGCCCGCACATACCTTGCATTGAGTTCCACCTCAGCAAGAAGAGGTTCCCAGCCTACAAATGCGCCTTGTATTCGCAGTCTAGCTTCATACAAGAAGAGGTTTATCAGCCTATAAATGGATCAAGCCGGGTTCAAGCCTGCAAGTACCTTGCATCATGAGTCACCTCAGCAAGAAGAGGTTCCCAGCCTACAAATGAGCCTTGTATTCATAGCCTAGCTTCATACAAGAAGAACATTCATCAATTCTCCAAGAAGAGCAAACCTTCTTGCCAGTCGAACTACGTTCTGGGCTTGATTTCTAGGACACCCTTAGAATACATAGGCAGTTTAGGAAGAATTACCCTAAGTGCAGCCCAATAAACAATATCACTCATACACCAAAATTGTGGTTCTTTTATCTTTAGCCTTCAACTGATAACAATCTCGGCTAAAGAGGGGCATCTGTAAGCACCCCATTTTTGCCACCCTCGGCATAAGTGAAGCAATATGGCAGGTTTTTGACCTTTAACCCAAAGATTTGTGATTCTCCACTGATCCCTACAGTAGGGTCATGGGCTATTACCTGCATAGATGCATAGGTCATAGAATTATCTTCGAAACGAGACCAGAATTGCTCAATTCTGATATCAAATGAGGAAGATACGACCATTTTAGTCGGATGATACATATAGGGGAGGTTTCTGAAATTATTATAAATAATAATCCCGGGGGCCTTCATGCAAATTATCCTAAGTCGGATTGTTTGAATTTCAAATCATCATATCTTGATCATCCGACATCGGATTCAGATGATTCCAAGACCATTATTCTTCATTCATGATGTTCTACAAAGTGGACGTAAAAAATCCCGGGTAGAAGTCACCAGTGGGTCCCATGCAAACTTTCATGCAAAATGATCGTTAGAACTTCAAAGCTTCATATCTTTTCCGTTCTACATCGGATTCAGATGATTCCAAGACCATTATTCTTCATTCATGATGTTCTACAAAGTGGACGTAAAAAATCCCGGGTAGAAGTCACTAGTGGGTCCCATGCAAACTTGCATGCAAAATGATCGTTAGAACTTCAAAGCTTCATATCTTTCCCATTCTACATCGGATTCAGATGATTCCAAGACCATTATTCTTCATTCATGATGTTCTACAAAGTGGACGTAAAAAATCCCGGGTAGAAGTCACCAGTGGGTCCAATGCAAACTTGCATGCAAAATGATCGTTAGAACTTCAAAGCTTCATATCTTTCCCGTTCTACATCGGATTTAGATGATTCCAAGACCATTATTCTTCATTCATGATGTTTTACAAAGTGGACGTAAAAAATCCCAGGTGGAAGTCACAAGTGGGTCCCACGCAAACTTGCATGCAAAATGATTGTTAGAGCTTCAAAGCTTCATATCTTTCCCGTTCTACATCGGATTTAGATAATTCCAAGACCATTATTCTTCATTCATGATGTTCTACAAAGTGGACGTAAAAAATCCCGGGTAGAAGTCACCAGTGGATCCCATGCAAGCTTGCATTTAAAATGATCGTCAGAACTTCAAAGTTTCATATCTTTCCCGTTCTACATTGGATTCAAATAATTTCAGTCTCATTATGTTCCATTTTTAGTGCTCTACAAAGTGGACGTAAAATATTTCTGGTAGAAGCCTCCGAAGGATCTCATGCAGAATGGTTAGCCAAATTATCGATAATTGGTCTGCTTAAACTTCAAAAATTCATAAGTTGACCATTTTACTTCCAAATGAGGTGATTCAAGTTCCTATATTCTTCATTTTTAATGTTCTACAAAATGAACGCAAAAAAATTTAGAATAGAGGCCATCAAAAAATTTCATGCGGGATAACAGCGGGAATGACCCATGAAATGACAAGGAGAAAAAACCCAGTTAATTCCAATCAGTCCAGTCAACTCAGTTGAAACCAGTTTTGGTGCAACCTAGCTCAACCCATATCAGTTGTCAACCTAAGTCAGTCTCAACCCATTTCGAATCAGTTCATCTATGTGCACAATATTTATATATTATATATATATATATATATATATATATATATATATATATATATATATATATATATATATATATGTATCTATGTATATGTATGTATGTTATTAAATATATGTGTATATATGTATATAATATACATTATTATATGTAAATGATAATCTAAAATATTTTGAGAAGAAAAAGGAAAGAGGAGAGAGTAAAAACGTGAAAGTGAAGGGGGATTTTGATTTTGGAGATAATCCAAAAGATTTTTGAGAAGAAAAAGGAAAGAGGGGAGAGAAAAAACGTGGAAGAGAATGGGGATTTTGGTTTTTGGAGATAACCCGGAAAAACGTGACTTTTTCTAAGAGAATCCAAAGGATTTTGTTGGAGAAAAAAAAGGAAAGAGGGGAGAGAAAAAAACGTAGAAGAGAATGGGGATTTCAAATTTTGGAGATAATCCAAAAGATTTTGAGAAAAAAAAGGAAAGAGGGAGAGAGGAAAAATGTGACTTTTTTCTAAGAGAATCCAAAGGATTTCTTTGGAGAAAAAAAGGAAAGAAGAAAGAGAAAATGTAGGGTTTTTTTAGGATAGGAGTTTTCCAAAGAAAAAAAAAAGAAAGAAAAAAGAGGGACAGAGAGGACGTGAAAAAAGAGAGGATTTAGGGTTTCTAGATTTTTTTTTTCAAAAAGGAAAAGAAGGGGAAGATAAAAGGGGCGTGAGAGAGAGAAGAAAGAGGGGATTTTTCAAAAAAAAAAGGGAAAGAGAAAAAAAACGTGAAAAGCTTAGGGAGCTCATTTTTGGGAGAAAAAGAAGGGAAGAAGAGAGAAAAAAAGGGAAAAGAAAGAGAAAAACGTGGCTTTTTCTAAAGAGACTTTTCCAAAGAGAAAAAAAGGAAAAGATGAAGAAAAACGTGAAAGGCTTTTCGGGGTAAGTTTTTGGGAGAAAAGTAAGGGAAGAGGAGGAAAAAAAGGGGGAAAAAAACGTGAAAGGCTACTCACGTTTTTGGGAGAAAAAGAAGGGAAGAAAAGAGAAAAAAAAGGGGAAAAAAAAAAAACGTGAAAGGCCTTTGTGGCTCACGTTTTTGGGAGAAAAAGAACAGAAGAAGAGAGAAAAAAGGAGGAAGCGTGGGCTTTCTTAGGGGGTTCGGTTTTGGGAATCCGAAAGCTGAAGAAAGCTGAAGAGAGGAGAAGAAGAAGAGCAGAAGGTTCAAGGATCTGCAAACCAAGTAAACCCTCTCCTCTTTCATTCTTTTTATTATCAATACCACTATTCACTTACCTGATTCGGTGTACCACTGTAACATCCTATCACCTGCAGCCATTATCCCAACTCCCTACTCCATATCCATTGCAATCCCCCTTGATCCATAAATTTATCACCTAATCTTCTATCCCATGAAATTGAGTTTTTGGATGATTATTTTTGTTTGATCATATGATGCCATGAAATGGTCATATGATTTGAGTCAATGATGTTAATCTGATGAGGATGTAATTTGAGCCATTGATATTGAATGAATTTTAATTTGATCAATTGTGAGCCATATGATTCGAAATCTTAAGGTGATTGATCTAGCCTTTAATCATGGCCTCTGATTATGAATTTTTATGAGATAAAATTTGGCCATCGATCTCGGATGCTTTAATGATAAAATCGGATCATTGATCTTGGATGTTTGAATTAGCAAATCTGGACCATTGATTTTAGATATGTTGATGCTTGATCCAAACCAATGGATCTTCATTATGAGTGTCTTAAATGAATCTGAATCGTCGGATCTTCACTATGAATGTTTTAAATGCATCTAAACCATTAGATTATCATCATGATTGATTTCAATGCATCTGAACGGTTAGATTACCATTAATGGTGATTTATACCATTGAATTTTTCATCATGAGTGTTTTTTTTAGATACACTGCCATGTTTGAATGCTCATTGCCATAGTTGGATGCTTATTGCCATAATTAGGGTAGAAAACCCTAAAATGGAAAGAAAGTAACAGTTAGGGTAGAAAACCCTAAGATGAAAATAAAATAATAATTAGGGTTGAAAACCCTAAAATGGAAAGAAAGTAACATTTAGGGTAGAAAACGCTAAGATGGAAAGAAAATAATAATTATGGTAGAAAACCCTAAAATGGAAAGAAAGTAATAGTTAGGGTAGAAAACCCTAAGCTGGAAAGAAAATAATAATTAGGGTAGAAAACCCTAAAATGGAAAGAAAGTAACATTTAGGGTAGAAAACCATAAGATGGAAAGAAAATAATAAATAGGGTAGAAAACCCTAAAATGGAAAGAATGTAACAATTAGGGTAGAAAACCCTAAAAATGGAAATAAAATAATAATTAGGGTAGAAAACCCTAAAATGGAAAGAATGTAACAATTAGGGTAGAAAACCCTAAAAATGGAAATAAAATAACAAGTAGGGTAGAAAACCCTAAAATGGAAAGAATGTAACAATTAGGTTAGAAAATCCTAAAAAATAGAAATAAAATAATAATTAGGGTAGAAAACCCTAAAATAGAAAGAAAGTAACAGTTAAGGTAGAAAACCCTAAAAAATGGAAATAAAATAATAATTAGGGTAGAAAACCCTAAAAAATGGAAATAAAATAATAATTAGGGTAGAAAATCCTAAAATGGAAAGAATGTAACAATTAGGGTAAAAAATCCTAAAAAATAGAAATAAAATAATAATTAGGGTAGAAAACCCTAAAATGGAAAGAAAATAACAATTATGGTAGAAAATAGCATACTAGATCATGCCATGTAGGCTCTTGCCTTATTTGCAATACATGCCATATTTGAAAGATTTTTAAACAATCTTACTGTTTGTGAATTTCTTGTCATAAATGTTTTATGTGCCATATATAGATAGAATATTCTATTTTTTTGGCAATAACTTATTTTATGCAACACTCTAGTCAAACTGCCATATCTGCACACTTCTAGAAGACAATCTAGGCGTGGGGACGTGCATTTAGGCACCCACATTCTTGGGAAGGGCATAATGGGAATAATAAAACCTTAATAAAGAAAGAGAATTCTTTGCCAAACCTTCCAAAATTAGATTTCAGAATGAAAAGGGTAATTTAGGATGATTTGCCCCTCGGAAAACCCTAAACCTAGAATAGGTTCTAAACCCTAAACCTAGAATAGGCTCTCAATCATTAACCTAGAACAGGTTATCCAGTTCGAACTACGCGGATTCTGATTCCTAGGGCAAACCCTAGGATACGTAGGCTATTTGGGAGAAACCCAAATTCGGATCCACACATTTAGTCCACTCGGACTATCCATAGATCCACTAGGATATCCATTCCCATTTCAACCCAGAGCCCGAACTACGCGGATTCTGATTCCTTGGTCAAACCCTAGGATACGTAGGCCATTTGGGAGAATCCCAAATTCGGATCCACACCTTAGTCCACTTGGACTATCCATAGATCCACTAGGATATTTACCTTAGTCCACTTGGACTATCCATAGATCCACTAGGATATCCATTCCCATTTCAACCCAGAACCCCGAACTACGCGGATTCTGATTCCTAGGGCAAACCCTAGGATACGTAGGCTATTTGGGAGAAACCCAAATTTGGATCCACACATTTAGTCCACTCGGACTATCCATAGATCCACTAGGATACCCATCTATTTCAATCCAGAGTTCGAACTACGCGGATTCTGATTCCTAGGGCAAACCCTAGGATACGTAGGCCATTTGGGAGAATCCCAAATTCGGATCCACACCTTAGTCCACTCGGACTATCCATAGATCTACTAGGATATTATCCACATTCCAACCCAAATAGGGTTATTCTTAGATCCACTAGGATTATCTATCAGTCCACATGGACTATCCAGATCCTAACCCATAGGATTTCTCAACCATTTAAGCATAAATTTCAACTTGAACAAAGAACTTAATCATGCACAAGCATAAATCACATCCATAAACTTTAATCACACCTGAACTACGATGGTGAACCTGATTTTTGGAATAATTCCGTGATACGTAGGCAATCTGATGGATACAGATTCGGTTCAATGATATCAAACCACTTGGTTTGGTTTAATTTAATAAATAGAGTCTAGCATAGGAAAGGTATAGGAGACCGATTTCAATCGTGCGGTTTAGGTGCCTAACCCCTTCCCATAACCGTAACCTGACGCTTACCCAATCTCTGGTGGACCAGAATTCCAATCTAAGGGTCATGAGCCAATCGAAGTCTTACCTTGGAGTGAGATTTTACATTTCTAAGGTCCTAGACCTAAATCTAGGTGGCGACTTCTAAAGATTTCCATCTTTGTCCTCACAATATCACTGTGCCGAGGATGTCGAACCGATGTCAGAAAACCAAGGTGGAAGAGCCGATGTCACAAAGCTGATGTGAGCAGTAATAGTTCTTCAGAATGAGGGCCCTCCATACCCCACCACCCCTTTATATATGCAATCTCTTAACAGGCACTCCAAGTGGCCTCTCGCTATTGGAACGTCAGAGCGGTGCATTTATTACCGACAAAGCTACCCGGGTCCATCGACCGGGTCCCGCTTTACAGTATCCAGGTTCCCGACCCAGATCCAGAACTGGATCCGAATCCATTATACATCGACACCAAGCCCACATCGGCCCCTTCACATAGGATCCTTCCCTGGAATATTCAAATGACTAGGTTACGTGCGAATCCCGTGACCACATCGGCAAAATCCTTCAATTTGACCGATGTGATATGGCCACGGTGCCCACATCGGTCCAGTCATATCGTGTCACATGCCAATCCTGTGATCGTATTGGCAAACCTCTTCGAAAATACCGATGCATTTCGACTGCAGTGCCCACATCGGCCCCTTCGCATCAGATCCTTCCCTGGAATATTCAAAGGACTAGGTCATGGGATTTGCGGCAAAATCATTCAATTGGACCGATGTGAAATGGCCGTATTGCCCATATCGGTCCAGTCATATCGTGTCACGTGCCAATCCCGTGACCGCATCGGCAAACCTCTTCGAAAGTACTGACGCATTTCGACCGCAGTGCCCACATCGGCCCCTTTCGCATCGGATCCTTCCTTGGAATTTTCAAGGAGTATAGGTCACGTGCCAATCTTGTGACCTCATCGGAAACTTCTTCATATAAACCGATGTGAATTGGCCATGGTGCCCACATCGGTCAAGTCACATCAAACCTCCTACACAACTTGGGTAACGTGCGAATCCCGTGACCACATCGGCAACTTCCTTCAGATTCGACCGATGTGAATTAGCCACAGTGTCCACATCGGTTTAGTCACATCGGACCTCCGACACAACTTGGGTCATGTGCGAATCCCGTGACCACATTGGTAACTTCTTTCAGATTTTGACCAATGTGAACTGGCCACGGTGCCCACGTGGGTCAAGTCACATCGGACCTCCAACACAAGTTGGGTCACGTGCGAATCCCGTGACCACATCGGTAACTTCCTTCAGATTCGACCGATGTGAATTAGCCGTAGTGTCCACATCGGTCTAGCCACATCAGACCTCCGACACAACTTGGGTCACGTGTGAATCCCATGACCACATCGGCAACTTCCTTCAGATTTTGACCGATGTGAACTGGCTGCGGTGCCCACGTCGATCAAGTCACATCGGACCTCCGATAAAAGTTGGGTCCATGCAAATCCCGTGACCACATTGGCAACTTCCTCCAGATTTGACCGAGTAAACTAGCCGCATCGTCCACATTGGTCTAGTCACATCGGACCTCCGACACAACTTGGGTCACGTGCAAATCCTGTGACCACATTGGCAACTTCCTTCAGATTTGACTGATGTGAACTGGCCGAAGTGTCCACATCGGTCTAGTCACATCGGACCTCTGATGCAACTTGGGGCACGTGTAAATCCCATGACCACATCTACAGTTTTCCTTAGATATCACCGAGGTGTATTGGCCGCAGTGCCCACATCGGTACCACACCCCCAGTTTGACATCGGCACCGTAGTGCCCGCATCAGTACCCACACCCCCAAATTCAACACCAGCATCAGTCTCCCGCGACGAGAATAGCGCGACAGCATCTAATCCATGTCAATAGGAATTCATGCATAGCTGAACCTTACAAGCTCAACAGAGCAACGAGATAAGTTATTAGGGGGAATTTCTGTCGTTCTTCTTTGCTCAGCCGAACCCTACAGATTCAGCAGGGCAACGAGGCAAGTGTTAGGGAGTTCTGCCATGCTGTCAATAGAACCACGACACGTAGGACTCAACCCCCTGTCACGTGGAGGTTCCTGATTGGACATAAGAAAGCATCTTTACAAAGTTAAACAAAGGAACAAAGGGCAAAAGTGGTATTAAAGGAAAATGCACTATTCACTATAAATAGGGCAAATCCCAAGGATTCACGTATGAGAACATTTATTGCTCATTTACTCATCTTGGGATTTTTGCTCTGACACTTGGGATGGAGAATCTCACACCTACCCCACTTACACTTAAATATTGTTGTGGGCTTGACACCGAGCCCATCGACTGTTCACAGAGCACTAACTTTGGCATCGGAGTGGACACGGGGCCACAGGCCCGCCTCCTCCCCTTGTCTTTGCTTATCTTGCAGGTCTAGTCAGCTTGGTGGGCCTACGAGACAGATCAGGGCCGAAACACGTAGTAACATCAGAAGGAATTAAAGTGGACCCCAGTAAGATAGAAGCAATCATAAGGTGAAAAGCGCCTAAGAACATTGCAGAGATCAAAAGTTCTTGGGTTCAAGTAGTTATTACAGACGATTCATAAAGGACTATTCTAGGATCGCAATACCTCTTACCAAGCTAACCAGGAAGGCAAAGGAGTTTATTTGGACTGACAAGTGTGAAGAATGTTTCCAAACTCTAAAAACAAGGTTAATATTAGCTCCCATCTCGATCATTCTAGTACCAAGGGAACCTTTTACCCTATACATCGAAGCTTTTGGATTGGATCTAAGATGCGGGTTGATGCATGGTAAATAAGTGATTGCATATGCTTCAAGAAAACTGAAGGAGCATGAGAAGAGTTACCCTACTCATGACTTGGAATTACCGGTGATGAATTATGCAATCAAGACTTAGAGACATTATTTATACGGAGAAGAATTTTAGATTAAATGGGAACACAAGAGTTTTATTTATCTCTTTATCAGGAAGAGTTGAACATGAGATAAAGAAGATGGTTAGAACACTTGAAGGATTAAGACTGCGATATTCAGCGTCACTCGAGCAAGGCTAATGTAGTAGCTGAGGCTTTAAGCAAAAAGGGAATTATGAAGCCCGAGGAAGGACCCAGTATAAATGCTGCCTTATGTTTCACAGCAACAAATTCAGATTGGAAGAAGAGTAACATATAATAGAAACTCTTGATGTCCAATTGAGCGAGAACTTATGGATAAACTTATGGAGTAATAGTTCCTCGACTGCGCTGTGGCATTAAAGATCATATCTAAATCGATGGATGAAGTAAAAGTAGCAATTTTGTTAGATTTGTATATAAGAACGGTGCAAGGAGATTTAGAGAAAGAAAAACCTAAACCTGACTTACTTCGGATGCGAAAAAGGTCCTGAGATACAGATGATGATTATGCATACCTGAAGTGAAAAACGTTGATCATAAGATATAAGATAATGCAAAAGCCCATTCTATTCCGTATTGGGTACATCCTAAAAGTACAAAATATACCAAAACATGAAGAGATTATTTTGGTGGAAGGCAATGGAAGCAGTTGTGGCTAGATGCATGTTTCAGTAACTGAATTATCAGCAATTAAAGGTTGAAAGACAAAGACCAACATGGCTTACTACAATAACTATCGGAGCCAGTTTGGAAGTGAAACTGCATTATAATGAACTATGTCACCGATTTTCCACTGACTCCTAGACCGGTTGACGCAGTTTGGGTGATTGTTGATCGCCTTATGAAGATAGCTCATTCCATTGCTATACAACCTCAGTATGCTTTGGAGTAGCTAACTAAGCTATATGTGGATTGAATTTGCTACCAGGCTATTATACAGATTTCACCCTATGAAGTGTCGAACTCCTTTATTTTGGAATGAAGTTGGAAAATGGAGTATTGTTGGACCAGAGTTTGTTGAAGAGACTTATCGAGTAGTCGACATTATCAAGGAAAGAGTTCGAATAGCTCAGAACCGTCAGAAGCAATATGCAGATAATCGACGGAGAGATCTCGAATTCACCATAGGTGATAAGGTATTTTTGAAAATATCTCCTATGCGTGGTTTGAAAAGGTTCGGACAAAAAGGGAAGCTAAGTCCGAGATATGTTGGGCCATATGAGATTCTAGCTAAACGTGGGAAAGTGGCGTATTAGTTAGCACTACCCCCATCTATGTCAAGTGTGCATGATGTATTTCATATCTCATTACTGAGGAAGTACGTCAGAGATCCAACACACGTGTTAACAGCGGATCCACCGAGTCTAACTGATGATTTGACATTCGAAGTAGCACCAACCAAAATTACCAGTCGAAAGGTTCAACGTCTATGCAATCGTGACATTTACTATCTTAAGGTTACTTAGAGGAGCCAAGATGTAGAAGAGATCATATGGGAAGAAGTGAATGCTATGCGAAAGCAATATCCTCACCTTTTCAACTCGGAAGGTAAGTACAAATTTCGAAGATGAAATTTATAATAAGAGGGGGGGAGTTGTAAGACCCGTATCGTACTAACCAGTCTTACCACCTTGTATCAGGTCTTCCTATCATGGTCGGGCCAAGCGGACCAATTGCGTGAAAAAACCACAAGGCTAGGTATGAAATTGAACCCAAAATCATATAATTAGGAGCGTGTGGTCACATACCTAAACAGGTGGGTTTGACCACACCTCAGAATAATGAGACCACAGGAGTCTAGGACTTGTGGTTGCATTTTTTGGATGTGTGGTCGACGGGTTCTGCCACCCCACGTGCAACCACACGATGTCAAACTAACTCCGTGATTAGGAACCTTCCTAATCTGAAGGGGGTTCTTTCCTAATCTACGTAGGACTCTATATGGAGGGTTTTCCTCTATATATAGGATGTCCCTTAGCCTCTTTCATCTTTTTAGAACTCAAACTGAAAGAGAGAGAAAGAGAAGAAGAGGAAGAGAAGAAGAATTGAAGAGGAAGACTAAGAGAATGAAATTCAGAGAGAACTCTGATTCTTTAACAAGTTTAAGGTATGAAACATTCCCCATATTAGTTGAATGCCTAGGATAGATCATGGAGGAGATAGTGATTCAAAGTGAGATCCCAATCATAAAACCATGGACAAATTATAAGAGATCCATGGAGGGAATCTATTAGGATGATGGATTATGTAAAAATATGAATTTTAAGCCATAGAACAATTATAGGAAGGATCATGATGATAAGCCAAGGAATCAAAACGTGAAGGAATTGAGTTGAGAGTGGAAAAGTCGACCATCACTCGTGTGGTCGTAGTTTGATTGACCACACGAGGCACATATAATCGACCACATGCCCTCGGGAAAGTTTCAGGGAGGGTGTGGTCGCATGAGTGGTCGTATGATATGCGACCACACATATCGACCACATGCCCTCAGGAAAGTTCCAGGGAGGGTGTGGTCGCATGTATGGTCGCATGATATGCGACCATACATATCGACCACACACCCTGTGGTTGCAGAAACTGAGACCACAGGTGCAGCCACACCTGCGACCACTCAGCTTCTGAAAGTCTGAATTGATGAAAATAAACTCTAATTTAAAATCTATAAATTTGTTAGGTTTTCAAGTGGTCTAAAAGTGAATTACAAAGCTTGGACGAGGAACAACCATCGACCAAAGGTGAGGGAACAAGACCTAAACTAATTGGATATTAACAAGTTGTTTTATTTCATTGTGTCCAATACCATGAATGATTCTATGATTCCTTGCTTGTAATGTGCATCTCAAATGTCATCCAATATAATTGTTATATTTTTCTCATGTATATTTATTTCTATCTATTTACAATATGATGATGATGATGATGATGCTAGGGATAGACATGTGATTGTATGTGTGTGGTTAGTGTGCTTGATGCAAGTGGAGCATCAGGGGGATGACGTGACATTTTGGTTCATCCTGGTCACCAGACTCTAGCTCTACTCTACTCAAGTCTTGTTCACTGACATTGTCGTATCGCCATTAACTTTGCAAAACTATTACGTCGTAGGGCATCAGGGGAGGTGGTCTCGGACAGTGTAGTCTCTGACTGTGCCGGGGAGCCTTAGCTTTATCTCTATGGACGTATTAAGGGATGCTGGGGTGAGGCCTTGGATACACTAGATGACATTTAAGATGATTAGTTGTGAGCCCAGTTTGCAAGCCCTTGCCAGCAGGGGCTTACGTGTTGGTATGGATAGGGCATTAGGGGAAGTGTTATGCGGTGTTTGATCTGGACACTTTAGCTCTATCTCTATTCCATGATCGATGCATGTGGGACGACAATGGTGTTTGATCCATCGGACAGATTCACAAACTCGTATATAGAGGTGCGGGGCCCTCCAATGCTTTCTATAGCACATTGCAAACTTAAAAAGTAGACCAACGATATGAATTGAATGCATGCATATGTTTGTTGCTTGTTTTCTCACTGAGCTGAAGTTGGAGAGATGACCCTCATGCGCACAATTCTTTTAGTTTCTGATGTTGCAGATATTACGATTGAAGATTATATCGACACGCCAACATATGAACAGGTGGCGGCTATGGATGAGCAAGCTGTGGAGGACTATTATGATTCGTTACGCAAGCGTTTCAACTATGGATGCACTTAGTGTTTAACTTTCGTATTTGGATATTTGTAATATGTATTAAATTATGTTTTGGTTACTTGGAGATAACTGGAATATTAATTATTTATCATGATTAGACCTTAGTTCATTATTAATAAGACTTTCGCTATTTACTTTATTATCTTCGATTAATGTGGAATGTGTTTTGGTTTAACATAGTTAGCATAGCCTACACGAGATCCTGATTGAACCGTTGATTTATTGACGGTTCATCACACCATTCTGGTTAGTCCAGAATTGGGGTATGACACAACTCATCTGAGTTTCATGTGCCTTAAGTATAAAAAAACCGAGTTTCATGTGATTCAAACAAAATCTATAACCAAGCCTAATTAATTTTTACCTTGGGCAAGGCTCCCTGATTCTTGAGCTGATTTTTGAAAATTTAGACTCGACTCGTCCATTCGCCAGATTCCAATCCTAGTTTTCCAATTATGCCCATGAATTTTGCATATAGAAAATGCTAATGTCTCCAAAAACTTGATGTGCTCAAAGCCTCAAGAGTGCCAATAAATACGGGAAAGATAAATTTTACTACTAACTTGTATGTGCTGGTCTATTATTTAATAGAATTAGCTAAACCTAAACATGTGATTGTATTTGCTAAATCCTACCTATTCCATACCCGGCCCGTTAACCCACTACATTACTATGGATCCTCTCCCCATATGGGTCCCCTCCCCATGAACAGAGGAATACTCGATAGGAACATAACTATATTCCACCAATAGAGCTTCTAATCTTGCAAGAAAAAAAAACATGAATGAGAGAGAGTCAAAGTAATGTAACTTTCCTTCCCTTCTACCGTACATCTCATGGTGTATTTTATTGTTACTTCCTTGAACTGAAAGCAACCTAGAAACAGAATTCGATAGCTACGGTTTGTTTATAGTATCTGGTTTCCTCCCTGAACTTCAGGGAGGAGGGAGACGCCCCTGTCGGATGGCCGACACATGGCTCTCGGGAAAATCCGAGCCCCATGTCCGAGCCAACACCCCCTGTCGGCTAGGCTTATCGGCTGGGTGTCGACTCGGACGTGGGGCTAGGATTTTCTGAAGAACCACGTATCGGCCATCCGACGGGGCGTCTCCCTCCTCCCTGAAGTACAATGAGGAGACGATTTGAATCCATACTGTCAATGGTGACTGCATGTGTAATAGATGATATTACATTTCAGTAGCGCTCAGACTTTCATACATTATACAAATCCTTCGTCATCTTGCCGTTTCTTCTGCATAAATATCCTGGACTTTTCCTTCCAACTCCTACTGGAAACTTTTTCTGTTCCCCCTCTTTTATAACTTCTTTAAACTGAAACCTTCCAAATCCATGTAAGAATTCGGAAGAACAAAAGAGAATTTCCTGATTCACCTAACTAAAGAACCACTCTTCTACTATTCTATTTGTTTTCCCCGTGAATGAAGTGAGAGAAATCTCCTTCACGAGGCTCTGTAATGGAACCTACTCGGGTGCTATCACTTGTTTTTCTTTCTTCCATTTTTTTTTCACTGATATTAGTTTCCATTGTTTGGGGTCATCTCAATCCCTTCTTGGGCTTCTCTTTTGCTAAATTCAGAATCCCATCAAACAATAAGTTCCAGTCAGAGGGAATACTCGCCAGCTTTACGAAGTTCGGGCTGTAATCTCTGCTAATTCTATTTTCTTATGTTATTATTTAATTTATTTTTCTCAGGGACTTTCTTACCCCTATATGGTACTTCGCAGAGAAGGGTTTGGAATGGATTAACTGAAGAACCCGAAGAAGGACTCGAACGAGCCCGAGCTGCGATCCGGCGAGCTGCCTTAAGTCGAAAAGTTTCGTATGCCGTGGACGATGAAGATGCCCTGACAGGCGATATCTACCGTAACCCCAACGCATTCTATCAGTGAGTAAGCCTTTCTTTTTCAATTATTTTTTTCTTTTTTCTTTTTGTCCTTTTTAAGTTGTTGGGCGTCTAAGCCATCGCCACTACATCGGCACTGGCTGTGGTCCAAAAAAAAAAAAAAAACCAAGTCTTCAATCAAATGCGCATGGAGAATACTTCACCTACACATACTTATATCCTCCATGGGATCTCAGTACTGTCCATCTCCAGTGGGTCCCACACTTTAGAGGTGGGTTTCACACCACATCAACCATGATGAGATTCTATAGAAAGTATATGTATATGCTGATGATCCAAACTCATGTTCACTCCTCTTATACTGACATGAAGAAATCTAGTAACTGTAGTTTATTGTACGTACATATTGATGTATTAATATACGCACACAATAAATGACAACCACTGAATTTCTTCATACTGACATTATTGGCACAAAAGACATGAGAGGATTATTTAGAATTCTTATTAATGATGAAGGGCATTATTCATTGGCAGGAGTTAAAATGAGATGGAGAATACACAGAAGGTATTTGTGTACGAAGAAGGGGACCCACCATTCCTGCATGATGGGCCATGTAAGGACTTGTACAGTGTTGAGGGGAGGTTCATACAGGAGATGGAGTACGGGAAACATAAGTTCAGGACAAGGACAAGGGATGCGCACGGTGCACATGTTTACATGTTTACTTCATGCCCTACAGCGTAACTATGATGGTCTCTGTTGTCGGTGGATTCCGTGCGAGTGGATTTATCTGGGACAAACAATATGGAGGCATAGTGAAACACTGGGGCTCCTTCTCAGTATAGAGGGGTTCCCTGAGGTGTACTAGGTTTGATGAGTTTCGCACTACTTGTTTTTGGGAGCAGAGTAAGGGAAATGAGGATTGAGGAAGAAGACCCAGATGTCAGAGAGTGAGAAAAATCCAATGAGCATGCCAAGTCCCTTCTTTTTTTCTCTTTCTTTACAAGCATATATCTATTTATACATATTTGGTAAACTGGAGTTTTATTTTCTGGGGAACTCTGCCACATAGCCGCCATTTGTCCCTTTCTGGCCATTATAGGCAGAATAGGCTGACAATCCTACGACCCTCTAGCCTGGGCTACTATTTCATATCTGCCGTATTTCGACCCCACAAGATGACCTTTTCGACCCTCCTAGGGTTGAATTCGACCCCTCGTGGGCCTTGTTCCCGTGTCCACCAACCTTGTCCACGTCAAGGTTCTCTTTCCGAGTGATAGCCCTCTTTTCCGCCGACTTGGATGGAGATCTCTGGAATCGGCGGGTCAGACTAGTGTGTCTCCTGTCCGTAGTTGGTGTCAGCATTTATTATCATTAATGGTGAGCCATTATGGTCCACCTACCCTTGTATCGTCATCATATTGGGCTAGGGTTAGACCACGAGGGTCGAACACGAACCGCTTGGTGTATTACTCGTATGTCATTTCCTTGATGTGTTAGATGATCGCCATCTGGCTCTTCCTGATAATCCTTTTTCTACGGCCAGATGGATTGGTAACCGATATTTACCCTAACAGGGCCCCCTTGCATTCCTTAAGAGTTGTTTCGATTGAAGGAGACAACAAAAGGAAAATATCGCCCTTATCGACACGTGGTAATTCCTCCTCTATGCGGTACAGCCGAGCGATTTGATATCTCTGCGTCTTTAGGCTCTGACACACGTCTTCCCAGATTTACTCCACCTTTCTCGATCATAATCAATGTTAATTCCTCTTCCCCATGCTTCTGATGTCGCTTCAAATCTATCGGACCATTTCTCTCACCTTGTCGTTACTCCTATCTTGTTGATCCTTTATCGCCACCGTCCACGCGTCAGTCCTCTACGAAAAACTGCACCCGTCCCTTCATCTGCCATTCACCCCTTCCAAGAACCATTATGGTTCTCAGAACTAGGTCTTTTAGGTTTATAAAATTCTTATCTCCCTTGTCTCCTCCTCCATACTTTCATCAGTGGCGGTCCTTCTTATCCTTTCTTCCCTTGCCGATCGGGTCCCCAATTCGTTCTTCTCCCCCTTGGGTTGAGGGCTTTTTTCTCTTTCAGATTCTTTCAACACTTGTTTGATGTGGGAGTGGAGCCCTGTACCGGATGTTCCCTTGGTCGTGGCGGCCAGCCGCACCGCAAAATCCACTATTTCTTCCGCTATAACTGGGAAGGGGTCTTGGCTGTGACGGAGACCACTGTTGTTCTTGTCTGGAGAGGGAGATTCTTCGGGGCCTTGATTAGGAGGAATCAGATCGTATGTAACAGACTATATTTCTATGGAACAACTTGTGGACAGAGCCACACCCACGAGTCAGAGTGGGTAAGGGCGAATCATAGGAAAGGAGGCGACGGGGACATGTTCTTTCAGTCGGGTTGGATAGATCTCCTGAAGGGTCTCCCCCTAAACAAAGGAGACATACTAACTTTCCAATATGAAGGAGATGTCATCCTCGCTATCACTACGCCTCATAGCATGACTGGTTATGAGAAAGTAGGCTCCTGCGGCTTTCTTGCGGTCTGAAACGCAAGCCAACGTCCCTTCGGCTTCAGTGAAGGATACCGGGGAGAAGAACTAGATCATAAGCAGAATCGTCTCATATGGTGCCTCCCGAGCCCGCGAGGGACATATGTACATACTGCCGCTTCTGTAGGCCTGTTGTAGATAGCTCTGTAATCACGATTGTGACTTCTTTCTTATCTTCTGAAATGAACGGATCTTTAGACTTCCCTTTGGTGAATGACTCCTTGTAATCACAATTTCATACATGAATTAAAAAGATTCTTTTTTGATGAATGACTCCATTACTTGGAAATCCTTTCTACCCCCGGTTGCACATATTTACATTCTGTCGGGTATTTGACATCTAAGATAAAATAACCGTGACCCTTTTTTTTTTTTTTTTTTTTTTTTTTTTTGCAGAAGTCCATCTCTTTCTGTCCTTTTCGGGGCCTTGAGACTATTGTCTCTCTTTTTTTTTTCTTTTTTTTTCTTTTTTCTTTCTTTTTTCTTTCCGAGGCTTCAAAGCCCTTTCGAGGCCGTGAAGCCTGTTCTTCTTTTTCTCCTTTCGAGGCTCCAAAGCCCTTTCGAGGCCGTGAAGCCTGTTTTTCTTTTTTCCTTTTCGAGGCTTTAAAGCCCTTTCGAGGCCTTGGAGCCTGTTTTTCTTTTTTCCTTTTCAAGGCTTCAAAGCCCTTTCAAGGCCTTGAAGCCTGTTTTTCTCTTTTCGAGACTTCAACCCTTTCGAGGCCTTGAAGCCTATTTTTCTTTTTTCTTTTCGAGACTCCAAAGCCCTTTCGAGGCCTTGAAGCCTATTTTTCTTTTTCTCTTTTTGAGACCCCAAAGCCCTTTCGAGGCCTTGAAGCCTGTTTTTCTTTTTCTCTTGATTTCGATACATTTTCAAAATGATACTTTCATTGAATAAGCCAGAGAGGTACCTTACACGTAGTATCTTCTAAGGTTTTTGGAATGCCAAGTGCAGGGGTAAGGTAGACCCTTCCATCGTTTCCAAGTGATACGACCCAGGTCTTGTTGCTTTTACAACTCGGTATGGTCCCTCCCAATTCAGAGTCAACTTCCCTTGCTGTGAAGACTTTGTGACGGCCGTGGCGCGCAAGACCAGATCTCTCACTTGGAACACGTTCTCTTTGACTTTGGAGTTGTAATATCGTGCTGTTTTTTGCTGATAGGCCGCTATTATCATCTGAGCAGTTTCCCGAACATCTTCCAGTAGATCCAGTTCCATCAATAGGATATCCTTGTCGGTTTCTTCTTGAAACCTCAGCACCCTATAGCTTTTTTCCACCACTTCTACAGGAATAACTGCTTCAGATCCGAAGGCCAACTTGAATGGGGTAGCTCCCGTGGCTGTCCTCTGAGTGGTTCGGTACGACCAGATCACACTGGGTAGCTCCTACGCCCACTTTTTCCTCTGTTCTTCTATGCGTCGAGCCAACCCATGCAATAAGGTGCGGTTGGTAAGCTCTGTCTGTCCGTTGGCTTCTGGATGGGCAATGGAGGCAAAACGATGCCTGATGTTGTAATCTTGGAAAAATGCTCTGAACTTCTGACTTGAGAACTGTGGGCCGTTATCAGTGATTATCACTTGAGGGATTCCATACCTATAGAGCACTTCCTGTCAGAAGAATTCCTTGGCTTTATGCGCTGTGACCTCCGCCATGGCCTTTACTTCGATCCATTTGGTGAAGTAATCGATGGCCATGAAAATATACTGCAACTACCCTTTGGCTTTCGGGAACGGGCCTAGGATATCCATCCCCCATACGAAAAAAGGAATAGCTGCTGGAATAGGTTGTAACTGTGTAGACGGGCGGTGTGATACTGAGGCGTGTTTCTGACATGCTTCACAACGTTTGGCATATCTCTCACAGTCCTTCATCATATGGGGCCAATGATACCCCATTCTAATAATTTTAATACACATGGTGCGCCCCACAGATCCCCTCATGAACTTCTACCATAACATATTCTGCCCTCGAGGGGGGTATGCACGAAGCAACGGAAGGGTATGGGATTTTTTATATAATACCTCGTCGTAGATGACATACGATCCCGCCTGTGCCTGAATGCGTCGAGCTTCCTTCTTATCCTCGGGAAAAATGTTTTCCCATAAGTAGGTAAGCAGTGGGTCCATCCAGCACAGTTCGACATCGATTATCAGCACTTTCCCCACCTGGTCGATACTGGGATCTGATAAGTGTTCGACGTACACAGGCACATCAAAACTACTCAAGTCACTTGTTCCGAGATGAGAGAGAGCATCTGCCTCCGTATTTTGATCACGGGGTATGCTGGTCATTACAAACTTCTCAAGGGGCTCGATGAGCTGCTTTACGAGGACTAAATACTTTGCTAATCGACTCTGTCAAGCCTCGTAATCCCTGGTAACCTGTCCCACCACTACTTGAGAATCCCCATATACTTGTAGCCGAGCAACCCTGAGTTGTCTAGCCAACTTATGTCCAGCTACGAGGGCCTCGTACTCTGCCACATTATTGGTAGTTGAGAAACCGAAACGCATAGAGGTAAATACTTTAAATCCTTCGGGACTGAGGAGTACGATACCAGCTCCAGCATCATCCTGGCTAGAGGCACCATCTATGTACATGACCCAAGAAGGCTCTTTCGGGCCGAGGAAGATCTTTATCTTTGCCTCTTCGAGGGCTCTTTTCGGATTTGCCCCCTTTTCTTCTCCTCCTGGGAGTGTGCTTTCGATAAGGAAATCAGCCAAGGCTTGTGCTTTCATAGTCATCCTTGGTTGGAACTTGATATCGAATTCTCCCAACTCTACTGCCCAGTTGGTCATTCGTCCTGATACATCAGCTCGAGCAAGGAACTTGTTGATGGGTTGATCCGTTAGAACAATTATAGAATGAGACTGAAAATAGGGCCGCAGCTTGCGAGCACAGACCACCACCGCCAGTGCCAACTTTTAAATGGAATGATACCTGGTTTTCGCATCCAACAAGACTTTGCTGACATAGTATACCGGGTGCAGGACTCGATCAACTTCTTTGACTAATACTCCGCTGACAGCCCAAGGCGAAACCGCCAGGTAGAGCAGTACCGTATCTCCCGTCTCTGGCTTGACCAGCAATGGTGGGGAAGATAAGTACCTCTTAAGTCCCCGAAACGCCGCTTCGCACTCCGACGTCCACTCAAAGGGCTTTGACCCCTTAAGAGTTTTGAAGAAGGGAAGGCATCTATCCGCCGATCGTGACAGGAACCGTCCCAGGGCCATAATCCATCCCGTCAATACTTGAACCTGCTTAGGGGTAGTGGGGGCTTTCATACTTTGGATTGCCTCGATCTTGCTTGGATTGGCCTCAATCCCTCTTTGGGAGACCATGAATGTCACACCCCAATTCCGCACTATTCAGAATGGTGTGATGAACCGCTAGCAAACCAATGGTTCAACCAGGATCTCTAATAGGCTATATCCGTGTTATCTAAACTCCATACATCCACATTCATAATCAGAGTAAATACACAATGGCGGAAGTATTATAATAAAATGAACTGAGAATCTATGTGATATTAAAATTTAAATAACAAATTATTCTGTATCAACAAAGACATAATTAATTAAATACCAAATACATGTCTTCAATAAATCCAAATAAATGAACCAAAAATCTAATTGAATACACATGAGTTGCACTCGCAAGAGACGTCATGTGTATCCGCTTCATCTTCAACTTCCATCGTCGCAACATTCCCGTACACTGGAGCATTTAAATAGTCTTCAACGGCATAACCTGCATCATCAACTAAAATATTCGACGTCGAGGGGTGAGCACACATCATGGCTCAGTGAGCAAACAAAACAATGCAACAATACATATGCATGCAACCAATTTATATCTTTGGTCTGGTTTATAGTTTGCACTGTGCTATAGAAAGGATAGGTGGCCGCCACACCTCTATACACAAGTGTGTGGAAACACCCAATGACTCCTGCACTGTCGCCCACAACACCCAAAATGGCACAATATACACCCCATGAAAACGGCATGGCTGTACCGGTTGATACCATACCAACAAATAAACCCCTGCTGGATAGGGTTGCAAACTGGGCTCGCAACTAACCAATCCTAATGCCAAACAATGTATCCAAGGCCTCACCCCAGCATCCCTCAGAGCACCCGTAGAGATAGAGCTAAGGCCCCTCGGTAGAGTATAGGACTCAAGGACCGAGACCCTCCATGATGCCCTATGTCGCAATAGTTCTGCTAAGGTAATGGCGATATGACGACATCAGTGGACATGACTTGAGTAGACCATAGCACAATATACACCCCATGAAGAACGATCATGGTTGTACGATTGATACCATTCCTACCCTCACCATATACACTGGCCAAACACAAACATTTACATGCCTATTCCTATCATCATCATTATCATCATCATCATCATGTTATAAACAATAAAGTAAATATGCCTGAACAAATAATAGAAATATTGGATGACATGTTAAATGCACATACAAGCATACACGCATAAAATCAATATGGCATTGGACTCAAGAAGTAAAACAGTTTATTATTAACCAATTAGTTTAGGTCTTGTTCCCTCACCTTAACTTGCTAATAGATACTTTTTCAAGCTTTAGAATCACCTTTATAATGTTATTATATTGCTAGAAGACCTAACAAAGTCGATAAAATTTAATTAGAATTTATTCAGAATTTAAAAACCATTCTGTTAACTGAGGGTCGGAGGTAGGGTCGGAGTCCTGATCGACCCTGGGTGCGACCCTCCCCAATCTGGACTTCCCGAACACTAAGGGTCGATACTCAGGATCACCTAGGGTCGGATGGTCATCGACCCTCGGTGTACTTTGGTCAATTTCCCTATTTTTAGTACACTCTTCGTGCTTGGGATCCTATGGCTTGCTCCTACATTTCATTCAACATTCATTCCATAGTCTGGAACCATGAATAATCCACCTAGATAGCTTTCATGTAATCTCCCATGGTTTTCCATGAAAACCGAACCATGGGTTGATGGTTTGGGTTTCTCCGAGATTATATTCTCACCATAACTAACCTAAGGTCTGTAGAAACTCATGGAATTAGTATCCATACCTGAGAAGAATACTCCTTCTCTGCAACTCTTCTCTTCCTTAGCCTTTTCTTCAAGTTTTCCTTCTCTTCTTCTCTTCCTTCTCTCCTCTTTCTCTCAATCCAATTAGGGTTGTAAAAGGAGTGAAAGAGGCTTAGGGGCATCCTTTTAAATAGAGTAGGAACATCCTAAAATAAGTCCCTTTGAGATTAGGAAATAATTCCAATCGAAAATTAGGAAATTTCCTAATTTTAGTTTTGGCGGCAACTGAGGGTCGATGGGAGGGTCGATGATCCCGTCGACCCTAGGTTTCTAAGTTGTCCAACCCTCCATTCAAAACTGAGGGTCTGACTTTCTGTTTTGGGGGGTCCGACCCTCCTTGGCTGGGTATGCGACCCTCCCCTTTAATTAAGTGTTTTAGGGTCGATTTGATACCTGGGATCTCGTTCTCCTTCACGCCCTTGGTCCATTTGACTCTACCATGATGGGTAAAACTGGTTCAAGGTGATAAGACCGGGTTAGATTGACACGGGTCTTACAACTCCCCCCTACTTATAAAAATTTCATCCTCGAAATTGTATGTACCTTCTGAATCAAATAAGTGAGGGTATTGCTTCCGCATAGCATTTTCTTCTTCCCATGTAATTTTTTCCATGTCTCTACTTTTCCATGTGACCTTTACATAATAGATATCTCGATTGTGCAGATGTTGGACCTTTCGACTGCTGATTTCTAATGGTGTTACTTAAAATGTCAAATCTTCAGTCAATTCCAAAAAATCTACTATCAAAACGTGCGTTGGATGCTTGACATACTTCTTCAATAGGGAAATGTGAAATACATCATGCACACTTGTCAT
Organism: Protea cynaroides; assembly: GCA_028583415.1. NCBI lineage: Eukaryota > Viridiplantae > Streptophyta > Magnoliopsida > Proteales > Proteaceae > Protea > Protea cynaroides. The sequence continues at coordinate 50,990,882 of CM053276.1, forward strand.
AGATGGTGGTAGTGCTAACTGATAAGCCACTTTACCACGCTTAGCTTGAATTTCATACGACCCGACATATCTTGCACTTAGTTTCCCTTTCTGTCCGAACCTTTTCAATCCTCGCATAGGCGATACCTTCAAAAATACTTTATCACCTACAGCGAACTCCAGATCTCTGTGTCGAGTATCTGCATATTGCTTCTGACGGTTCTGAGCTGTTCTTACTCTTTCCTTGATAATATCGACCACTCGGCAAGTCTCTTCAACAATTTTCGGTCCAACAATACTATGTTCTCCAACTTCATTCCACAATAAAGGAGTTCGACACTTTCTGCCATACAGTGCTTCATAAGGTGACATCTGTATAGTAGCCTGATAGCTATTGTTATACGCGAACTCGATCAATGGTAACTTTTCATCCCATGATCCTTTGAAATCAATTACACATGCTCGTAGCATATCTTCTAGAATCTGAATTGTACGCTCTGACTGTTCGTCTGTCTGTGGGTGGAATGCAGTACTGAACTTCAATGTTGTACCCATAGCCTTTTGCAATCCTTCTCAAAACTTGGAAGTAAATCGTGGATCTCTATTGGATACAATGCTCTCTGGTAGACCGTGTAATCGAACGATATTATCCACATACAGCTTTGCTAACCTTTCTAGTGTATACTGAGGTCGTATAGGTATGAAGAGAGCTATTTTTTGTCAGACGATCTACAATCACCCAAACTGCGTCAACTACCCGAGGAGTCAGTGGTAATCCCATAACAAAGTCCATAGTGATGCAGTCCCATTTCCATGCTGGTTCCGGTAATGGCTGTAACAGTCCTGCGGGTCTTTGTCATTCAGCCTTTACTTTTTGACAATTTAGGCATTGAGACACGAACTTGGCTACATCTGCTTTCATTCCCCTCCACCAATATAGTTTCTTTAGATCATGATACATTTTTGTACTTCCAGGATGTATCAATTAGATGGTGGTATGGGCTTCTTTCATCAGTCGGTATCTAATGTCCCCACTTTCTGTTTCAGGTACACATATTCTTCCTTTGTATTTCAGTACTCTCTCTTCGTCCAAGGTAAACTCAGGATTAGTCCTACCTTTCTCGATATCTTCTTGTACTATTCTCAGATAATGATTTGATTTAATAGCTGTCTTCACTTCATCCATTATATCTAGTATAATTTTTAAAGCAGCGAACATATTTGAAAATCGATGAATAAATCCTTGGTTGGCTGATTCATCCGTTGCGTCTATCACATATTTCTCATTGTCGTGATTGAATACCATTCCGGTAGTACACATTACTGCAGTTGTGCTAACCTCTCCTTGAGATTTTATCATTGCCTTTCTGCTCAACGCATCCGCTACTACATTAGATTTCCCCAGATGATACTGGATATCACAATCATAGTCTTTTAATAGTTCCAGCCATCTCCTTTGTCTCATATTCAATTCCTTCTGATTAAATTCATAAGTAAGACTTTTATGGTTCGACTTAATCTGAAATTTCTCTCCGTATAGGTAATGTCTCCATATCTTGACAGCATGTACTACTGCCGCTAACTCCAAATCATGAGTGGGGTAATTTTTCGTATCTTCAAATGTTTCGAGGCATAAGCAATTACTTGCTCTCCTTGCATAAGCACACATCCCAATCCCAGTCCTGACGCATCAGTGTATAAGGTAAATGTCTGTCCTGGAACAGGAATAGTCAAAATCAGAGCGGATATCAATCTGGTCTTCAATGTTTGGAAGCTCTTCTCACATTTATCTGTCCACACAAACTTTTCACCTTTCTTAGTCAGACTGGTGAAAGGTACAACAATCCAAGAATAGTCTTCTACGAATCTCCAATAATAATCAGCAAGACCCAGAAAACTTCTAATTTCTGAAACGCTCTTTGGTAATTTCCACTTTACAATAGCCTCGATCTTGCTGGGGTCCACTTTGATTCCTTCAGCTGATACTACATGGCCTAGGAAGGCGACTTCACTTAGCCAAAACTCACACTTTGAAAATTTGGCATATAACTTCTCTTTCCTTAAACGCTGTAGAGCGGCGTTTAGGTTCTTGATATGGGTTTCCTTGTCCTTGCAGTATACCAATATATCATCAGTAAATACTATGACCGACGTGTCCAACATATCGTGGAAGACCAGGTTCATAAGCTCCATGAAAGTTGCCGGTGAATTTGTTAATCCAAAGGACATGACCAAGAACTCATAATGTCCATATCTGGTCTTGAAAGCTGTCTTAGGAATATCACCTTCTTTAATCTTCAACTGATGATAGCCTGACCGAAGATCGATCTTAGAAAATACTTTTTCTCCTTGCAACTGATCGAACAAGTCATCGATCCGAGGTAGTGGATATCGATTCTTGATTGTCAGTTTATTCAACTCTCGATAGTCGATGCATAATTGAACGCTACCATCCTTCTTCTTCACGAATAACACCGGTGCTCCCCATAGTGATATACTGGGTCGAATATAACCCTTGTCCAGCAGTTTCTATAGTTACACTTTCAGTTCCTTCAGTTCAGTAGAAGCCATTCTATAAGGTGCTTTTGATACTGGTGCGGCTCCAGGTATAAGGTCTATCACAAACTCGATGGCTTGGTCGGGTTGTAATCCTGGTAGTTCCTCCGAAAATACATTGGGATAGTCCCACACGACTTCAATATCTTCCATTTGTGTTGCTTCCTTGGTTAGGTCGACCACTGATACTAGATACCCGACTGCTCCCTTCTCAAGGCACTTCTTAGCCTTTAGTGCTGAGAGTATGAGTTTGCGTCTACGGGGAAGTTTGGTTCCCGTAAAACTGAATTCTACTCATTCTTTGTCTTTAAATGTTAACTTCTTTTCGGCGCATAACAGGTTTGCAGAATACCGAGCTAACCAGTCCATTCCCAAGATGACGTCAAAGTTTGCCATCTCAAGTTGTATCAAGATTGCATCTAAGGTTTTCTCGCCAATGAGAACTGGACATGGTCCATAACCTTTCTATAATTCTACTTCTAACCCCATTGGTGATCGTACAAGTAGTTTGTAGTCCAATGTTTTTATGGGTAAATCCATCTTCTTTCCAAATGACACAGATATAAATGAATGAGTAGCTCCTGAATCAAAGAGTACTCTGGCGGGTACGCCATTTAAAGGTACGATACCTGTGATTTATTTTACTTAGTCTACATGCTCATACAATGTAATTACAACTTAAAAGGTTTCAGTCATACCTGTGACCACATCGGGTGATGCGGTAGCATCCTCAGATGTAACAGCATATACTCGTCCTTGATGTACTTGCTTCTTGGGTTTAGGACAATCCCTGATCATATGTCCCACTTGGTTGCAGTTGTAACATCTCGGACCTTCAGAATTTGGCTTCAGTTGCTGCTGAGCTGCTTGAGTGGTCTTGGGTGCAGCAGTGAAATTCTAAGGATGGAAAGGTTTGTATGTCTTGTTATTACCTCCGTTGTAAAAATTTCCCGCTGGCCTTTTCATGCCTTTGTTATGTGTAAAGTAGCTTTCCTTCTAGCTCGATTCAATAACTCGAGCGATTTGGACAGCTTCATTATAAATCTTCTTTTCTAAGCCCAGAACGTGCTCTCTGATGCTTCCTCTAAGTCCCGTGACAAACCTACGGGTCTTGGTGTCCTCTTCTTGCATGTTAAGTGGTGCGAAGAAAAACAACTCCTCATAACGCTGTTGATATGCATCCACTGACATCTGTCCCTGATATAAACTCAGGAACTCCTTCTCCATAGAATCTCTGAAGCTTCGTGGAAAATACTTCTCAAAGAAAGCTTCTTTATAAATAGCCCAAGTCAATAGGGCATGCTTGGTCAATAAATAGGCCCGAGTAGATTTCCACCAATGATGTGTGTCACCCTTTAGCATAAAAGTGGCACATAGTACTTTCTCTTCTTCGGTGATAGTCATCATCAAAAAGTTTCTCTCTATTTTGTCGATCAAATGTGCTGGCCATAATGGATCCGACGGTTTACCGTTAAATTCCCTGGGCTTCATCTTCAAAAATCTCTCAACCAGTCGAGAGTGATCCATCTGATTTTGGGGGTATGCCCCAAACATAGGTTGTGGATACTGATAATTAACTTGGGCTGCTTCCCGACCCGGTACTAAAATCTGTGCAGCTGGTGGTTGAGGTGTTTGAGGTGCCAGGTGGTTACCCACTGGTGCTGCACTGGCTTGTCCCGTCTGCATGGGTGTACCATGTGTGGCTTGGAACATGATTCCCATGGCAACTTGCATTTGAGCCTGTGCATGTTGCATCTGTTGCAGCTGTTGTGCTAAGTTCATCACCACTGTTGCTAACTCTGGTGGTGGTGGTGACAAATTTGTAGGATTTGCCTGATCTGGATTTCCTGGGACATATATATTCTCCTGGTTAGTTTCCTCCACAGGTGGTGGTGGTGGAACTGCATTTCGGCTCTGTCTGGTTACTCTACGTCGAGACATAATTTCCTTCTGAGATTGGTGGTGCTTGAAAATCATCAAAATAAGTGAGAAAATCATTGATACTCCATGTAGGCACGTTAACCGATGTAAAGTTTCAAATTTCAATTCATTTCATGAAAAAATACTGTCTTTTCTATGCAGGGTCGATAGTATGTCCGACCCTTAGTATCAGACCCTGGGAATGACCTGTTCTTCCCGAGAGCTGAGGGTCGATGTGAGGGTCGATGGGTGTCTGACCCTCAGTATCCGACCCTTAGTTTTCTGTCAGATTCCCGAGAGCCGAGGGTCGATGGGAGGGTCAATCCGAGGGTCGATGGTTCTGGTCGAATTGTCCGACCCTCAGACCAAAAATCAGATTTTTAAGAGCCGTTTCTGATTCATTCTTTGTCATTTCCTTCCCGTTTTGACTCATCACTCCCCTCTAAGTTGCTACAGTGCCACTCCACTGTTTTTGGTCAGTTTGAGTCCGGGTTTCGACGTCCACGTCATCCCTACAGGTATGTTCTCCCATTTTCCCCTGTTTTTAGGTTTTCTTTTCTAGGTTTTTGTCCATTTAACTTGTATCTTTCAAATTAAACTTTTTCCAATCGCAAAAATTTGATTTTTATTGGGGGATTTTGTTATTGGTGTCTCGAGGAACAAAAGCCTTCAAAATTTTTTGAGTTTCATCAGTTGGTTATCGAGAAACTTGGATTTTTGCTCTTTTTGCCCTAATTTGTCGAAATTTTTGATTTCTTGAAATTTCTTCAAATTGGACCTCATTAGTTAAAATTTCCTACTGTATGTGTGTTGTAGGATATGTTAGAACCTACGTAAGTCCTCCTGCCTACGTGTATGGGTGACAAGTGAGGCTTTTGGCCACTTACGTCGTTATAATATCAAATTTTAAATTTTTATCCTATTAACTCCTTATCTCCCTTTTTCTTTCTTATTTGCAGATACCATCGCCCATACCATGCTACCCAGAGTTCGTGATCCTCTTCGCTTCCGCTCCAACGAAGCCGAGGCACAGTATGCTCACTATGCTCGTAAGAAAGTGGAGGGTGGTCGTATGGTGAACTTGGCTGAGCTAGCCTTGTTCAACGTGGAGAGAGCATTCGGTGATATGGGGTGGCTCCCTGTCATCACTTACGACGCGTGCACATGTCCGGATTTGGTACGCTAGTTCTATTGTAATCTCCAGGTGGTGGGGAATTACAATGATGTCGAGAGGGGTCAAGAGTTGCACATCACCAGCTACGTCAAAGGGGTGAATATCTCATTTGACTATCGGCAACTGGCCGACCTACTGGGCATTCCTTATGATGGCCCCATGGTCTACTGTGCACCTAGAGAGCCCCAGTTTGTTTCCATGGAGATGAGGGCAGAGATCAAAAATCAGCTGCTACGACCTGATCGCTGGCAGATGAGAGCTTGTTACATGCGTCCAGCTCCACGGGTCTTCTGCAAGATTATCCAGCATAATCTGATTCCGCAGAGTGGGCACTATGAGAGGGTTTCTCAGCTGACCCAGTTTCTGATATATATTATCTGCACTAGACAGCCAGTCTGCCTTCCCTACATCATCATGCGGACCATGATTAGTGCTACATTGTCCGGTCATAGGGGTAATCTACCCTATGGATGTATGATTACCGTTCTACTGACCCGCTTGGGGGTTGACTTAGTGGATGAGAAGATTCAGGAAAAGACCTTCTCGTCGCCTCTAGATTGGGAGGCTATCTGCAAGATGGGTATGCGGGATGCCCAAGTTAGTGACAAGGAGAGGAACGAGATGGTGCGCCCTCACACTGGCATCGAGATGGCTGACGCTGAGGCCGCTGCTGCCACTGCAAGAGCTCATGTGGATCCTGTCGATGATGACGACCGTATGTATATGGATGTCGACTCGATACCACCACCTTCACCTACGCATGCGGCTAGAGTTGGTACTTCTTCTGCGGCAGATCCTGTACCTGAGACTGGTCCTTCCCATGCGGCTGGTCCTTCACGCCCACCTTCTGACCTAATGGAGATGTTGCAGGAGATCAGGGAGGCTCAACGTAGATCTGATCTGAGGATGGAGGAGTTGCTAGACGCTCAGCGTGTAAGAGTGGATGAGCTGTTAGCCGCCCATCACATATCAGACACACGGATGGGAGAGCTTATAGAGGTTCAGCGTGCGACTGATCGGAGGGTAGCCGATCTCACAGCTAGTCTATAGAAGACCCAGACTCAGATAGCCTGGTTGACTAGAGTCTATGCTGAGGACTATGACAGAGATCGTGAGGCCCCGCCTCCTCCTTCACCTCCAGCTTCTTGATTGTATTTATTTTCCTTGTGAGTAACTGTCCGGGTTGTGGACTGTACTCTGCTTTAGTTATGTATATACGTTTTGTTTTTCTCTCTCATTAAATGTAACTTGTTTCCCCTTTAATAGATGCATTATTCTCTTTTTAAGTTTGGTCTCAACCATCACTTGTGCTTACAGTGTGTTAATATTACTGTTTTTACTTTTATCCAACTCAGTTCACAATTGTCTTGAATGTATGTTAGTTCAGCGGACAAGGCCTAAGATGCTCTGATACCAAGTTGTCACACCCCAATTCCGTACTATTCAAAATGGTGTGATGAACCGCTAGCAAACCAACGATTCAACCAGGATCTCTAATAGGCTATATCCGTGTTATCTAAACTCCATACATCCACATTCATAATCAGCGTAAATACACAATGGCGGAAGTATTATAATAAAATGAAATGAGAATCTATGTGATATTAAAATTTAAATAACAAATTATTCTGTATCAACAAAGACATAATTAATTAAATACCAAATACATGTCTTCAATAAATCCAAATAAATGAACCAAAAATCTAATTGAATACACATGAGTTGCACTCGCAAGAGACGTCATGTGTATCCGCTTCATCTTCAACTTCCATCGCCGCAACGTTCCCGCACGCTGGAGCATTTAAATAGTCTTCAACGGCATAACTTGCATCATCAACTAAAATATTCGACGTCGAGGGGTGAGCACACATCATGGCTCAGTGAGCAAAAAAAATAATGCAACAATACATATGCATGCAACCAATTTATATCTTTGGTCTGATTTATAGTTTGCACAGTGCTATAGAAAGGATAGGTGGCTGTCGCATCTCTATACACAAGTGTGTGGATACGCCCAATGACTCCTACACTGTCACCCACAACACCCAAAATGGCACAGTATACACCCCATGAAAATGGTATGGCTGTACCGGTTGATACCATACCAACAAATAAACCCCTGCTGGCTAGGGTTGCAAACTGGGCTCGCAACTAACCAATCCTAATACCAAACAGTGTATCCAAGGCCTCACCCCAGCATCCCTCAGAGCACCCGTAGAGATAGAGCTAAGGCCCCTCGGTAGAGTATAAGACTCAAGGACTGAGACCCTCCTTGATGCCCTACGTCGCAATAGGTCTGCTAAGGTAATGGCGATACGACGACATCAGTGGACATGACTTGAGTAGACCATAGCACAATATACACCCCATGAAGAACAGTCATGGTTGTACCGGTTAATACCATTCCTACCCTCACCATATACACTGGCCAAACACAAACATTCACATGCCTATTCCTATCATCAACATCATCATCATGTTATAAACAATAAAGTAAATATGCATGAACAAATAATAGAAATATTGGATGACATGTTAAATGCACATACAAGCATACACGCATAAAATCAATATGGCATTTGATTCAAGAAGTAAAAACAGTTTATTATTAACCAATTAGTTTAGGTCTTGTTCCCTCACCTTAGCTTGCTAATAGATACTTTTCCAAGCTTTAGAATCACCTTTATAATGTTATTATATTGCTAGAAGACCTAACAAAGTCGATAAAATTTAATTAAAATTTATTCAAAATTTAAAAACCATTCTGTTAACTGAGGGTCGGAGGTAGGGTCGGAGTCCTGATCGACCCTGGGTGCGACCCTCCCCAATCTGGACTTTCCGAACAATGAGGGTCGATACTCAGGATCGCCTAGGGTCGGATGGTCATCGACCCTCGGTGCGACCCTCGATGTACTTTGGTCAATTTCCCTCTTTTTAGTCCCTTCTTTGTGCTTAGGATCTTATGGCTTGCTCCTACATTCCATTCAACATTCATTCCATGGTCTAGAACCATGAATAATCCACCTAGATAGCTTTCATGTAATCTCCCATGGTTTTCCATGAAATCCTAACCATGGGTTGATGGTTTGGGTTTCTTCGAGATTATATTCTCACCATTACCTAACCTAAGGTCTGTTGAAACTCTTGGAATTAGTATCCATACCTGAGAAGAATACTCCTTCTCTGCAACTCTTCTCTTCCTTAGCCTTTTCTTCAAGTTTTCCTTCTCTTCTTCTCTTCCTTCTCTCCTCTTTCTCTCAATCCAATTAGGGTTGTAAAAGGAGTGAAAGAGGCTTAGCGGCGTCCTTTAAATAGAGTAGGAACATCCTAAAATAAGTCCCTTTGAGATTAGGAAAGAATCCCAATCGAAAATTAAGAAATTTCCTAATTTTAGTTTTGGCGGCAACTGAGGGTCGATGATCCCGTCGACCCTAGGTTTCTAAGTTGTCCGACCCTCCCTTCAAAACTGAGGGTCTGACTTTCTGTTTTGGGGGGTCCGACCCTCCTTGGCTGGGTATGCGACCCTCCCCTTAAATTAAGTGTTTTAGGGTCGATTTGATACCTGGGATCTCGATCTCCTTTACGCCCTTGGTCCATTTGACTCGACCATGATGGGTAAACCTGGTTCAAGGTGATAAGACCGGGTTAGATTGACCCGGGTCTTACAATGAAACCCAAGAATTTTCCTGACTGAACCCCGAATGCACATTTTGCTGGGTTGAGACACATCGAATTTTTCCTGACCATCTCGAATACCTCCTTTAGATCAGCTAGATGACCCTTTGCCTCTATTGTTTTGACCAAGAAGTCATCTACATACACTTCCATTGTCCGTCCGACTTGCTTCTTGAACACTTTATTGACGAGCCTCTGGTAGGTTGCCCCTGCATTCTTCAGTCCGAATGGCATGACATTGTAGCAATAGGTGCCTTTATTGGTGATAAAGGCAGTGTTCTCTTCATCTTCTCTAGCCATCTTTATTTGGTTGTATCCTGAATAAGCATCCAAGAAAGATAGTAGCTCATGTCATGCGGTAGCATCGATCAGCTAATCTATTCGAGGTAGGGGGTATGAATCCTTTGGGCACGCTTTATTGAGGTCAGTGAAATCGGTGCATACATGCCAACGCCCGTTCGACTTGGGTACTAAGACGACATTGGCTAACCAATCCGGATAGTATACTTCTCGAATGAACTCGGCTTTCAGCAACTTCTCGACCTCCCTATCGATGATGACTTGCTTCTCTGTCGACATCGCTCTATTCTTTTGCCGAATAGGGCGCTGATGTGGATTGATATGAAGATGATGTTCGATGGTGGACCGTGGGATCCCCGGCATGTCCTCCGGAGTCCAAGCAAAAACATCTGCATTTGCTCTTAGGAACTTAATGAGCTCCTGTCGCTGCTCCTCTGGAATGGCGGATCCAACCAAAAAAGTTTTTTCTGTCTGCCCTTCAATAAAAGGTACAGGAATAAGATCTTCGACTAGTGGTTCTCTCAGTCAAAAAGTCGCCGTGGTACTCGTCCAACTGTATGACTTGCACTGGTTGATCCTCCTCGACAGTTGCCAGCGAAGCCGCGTGGCATTTTCTTGAGACTGATTGGTCTGCCTTCCAATACTCTATCCCCCATTCGGTTGGGAACTTCATCAGCAGGTAATATGTGGAAAGATAGGCTCTGAGTCGGTTGAGGCCAGTTCTTCCCAAGATTCTGTTGTGGCTGGATCGAGTGTCGACCACCAGGTACTTCAAACACACTTTCACTCGGGCTGGATAAGTACCCAACCGAGTATTAAGTTGAATGGCACCCTTCACTAGCACTCCTTCTCCATTGAAACCTAACAGGGAGTATTGAACGGGTTGCAGCTGCCCATCTTGGTAACCCAGTCGTCGGTAGGTGTCATAGTATAGAATTTCGCAAGCACTTCCTGTGTCGACCAGTATTCGACTTACTTCCCATTCCTCCCTGATGGCCATCTTAATTACGAGGGGATCTTCGTGAGGAGTGACCACATCAATCAGATCCGATTCTCCGAAGAAAATGTAATCCTCGTACTTTAACTTTTTAGAGGTCGAGCCCTTGACATCATCCCTCCCACGACGGGTCAGCTTCCCTCTTGAGGGGCCGTCTTCCACGGGGTCAATGACAACTAGGAGCACCTCACGTCGCTATCTCAATTGCCCACCCATACTCCTGGCTTTGTCCTCTCCTGTAACCCTTCCTCACCGACAGTTGCTCATCACCAAGTTATAGATCTCGACTATGGTACACACCTCTAGGGAAAACTCCGCACCCCAACTTGCTGCTTTTCTGACAGGTGTACCAATGATTAGGTACCAAATAAGGGTAGTTCAACAATAAATGATCCGTCCCTAGAAGTTTGAGGTAAATCTAATGGTCAACTTGGAGGATGCCAACGTTAGATAGGGTTAATGTTGAAAATATGAGAAGAGATACCTCTAATATGATTTTTGAAATGTGAGGTACCTCAGGTATGATTTCCCAAAACGTCTGGTACCTCTGGTGTAAATTACCCTATATATATTAAGGCTCTTTTTGGTATGTATTATAGAATTAATTATATAATATATTAGTATGATTTATGACATTTATTTATATTTAAAATAAATTAATATAATCTAAAGTCTATAAACAAGTTAATAGATGTTTATCATTATTGTAATAATCTATTATTACTTCTTTCTTTTGTTTTGCTCTCCATCACCTTAGTGAAGGCATATGTAATGCCATTTATCAAATTAGTTTTACTTGGTTTTCCTATCTTTTTTTTTTCTTTCTTTTTTTTTTTGTCCATTAATCACTGTTTAATGACTTTAAACCACAACCGAACTATTTATTTTATGCGTAAAATTGGAACCAAACCAAATAACTTCAGTTTGATTCGGTCGGCATGATTTTTTACCAGCCAGTTCGGTTTCACTTCGATTTTCAGTTTCATTTCATAATTAACACCCTTAACCAGAACCACGTTTGTCTATCCTAGGATTCTCAATGGGCCTGATCGTACGGCCTTGGGCAAGAGGCCGTTTTGGTAGTTTCTTTTCCTGTAACTAATTACATAAATTAGTCATCAAAACCAAAACCGAGACATGTTAATGATCCATTCGTAGATTACATTTTTTGTCAATATATGTTAAAGGGTTCTAAGATATTAATTAATCTTTAATTGATGGTCCTTAATCAATTTAATCTATCAGTTTGGATGGGTTTGTACATTCAATGCTAATTGATTAGTCTACCGGGTTAATCGGGTTGGGGTTGGACTAACTGACCAACTAATATAATAAAGAAAAAATTTCATCTACACCCGATCAAGGATTGTTAACATCATCTACACCCACGAGATTACAGAAACATCACCTAGGTCCACTTAACTGACGAAAATCACTAAAATTATTGAAATACAGTTTTACCCCTCATATTATAAATTTAAAATTTTAAAAATTATATTGTTTTACTAATTTAACCTTCGATATCATATGGAGATTCCTTTCACCCATTTCCCTTATCTTCTTCTTCTTCTCATTTCCCTTCTCTTCTTCTTCCTCACATTTTGATAGATAGAATTCTTGTCATACCAAGCTTTGGGTGGACACAGTGCAAGTCACAAGAAGATCAAGGGTTCTATTCCATCTTCCTCCGCTCGAACCCTTGAAGCTGAGTATGAACCAGGTGATGCAGAACTCAATTTTGTCACTCCTGATCACAGAAACTATCCAAAATGGGGGTAACACCAGAGAATACCGCTATCCAAAATGGGGGTAAAACTTGCGGATGATGATAAGCTCACCACTCCTTGGCATCTCAGATGTCTATCCATTCGCCCTGAAACCCTAGCTTTCGCTCTTCAATAGGAGTGTCCTGACTGTGTTTCGACCATAGCTGATGTTTCGGCTCCTATTGTTGCAGATCCCTCGGTATCTGGCATTTCTGAATCTTCCAATGAACTAATCGCTGCGATTCAAGCTATCAAAGCCGACCACTGACGGCGCAGGAGAAAGCAAGGAAATGGCAGGAACTTATGACCAGAGGCTGTAAGTCTCTAGATCTCAATGAGTCGAAGTCGAAAAATAGGAAGATTGGAGGCGATGATGTCCTTGGCCTTCTCGATGAAAACTTAAACTGCTCGTTTTTCGTATAGATGTCGGAAAGACCTGTTACAGTCAGTGATCATTTCCTTCGCAATCTATTTGTTGAAGAACTTCGATTTCAAAGATTTATGAAAGGTTATTTTATTATTTGTTGGAGTTCGATTGGTTTCATTTTCCCCCAATTTTCTCCGATGAACAATAACGAAAATCTTTTGACGGAGTGCAATCTATCTTAGTGGAGCTAACCATCTGTTGGAGCCATGCCAACTCCCCTAATTTTCCCCCAAACCAGCTCCTGCCATATGAATCTGACTATGGAGAAGAGCAAAAGAGGAAAGAAGAAGAGGAAAGGAAGAAGAAGAAGGGTAAAATGGTATTTTATCTTTACTCTAAGGGCAGTATTGCCCGTGGAAAATTTTATTTCAGCTGACGTCAGCATCTAACGGGAATCAACTGACAGAGTAGACTTCTTTGATTACCACAGCCAAAATTTTGAGACCTAGGTGATGTTTCTGCATTCTTGTGGGTGTAGATGATGTTAACAATCTTTGATGGGGTGTAGATGAAATTTTTTCTAAACAAAAAACTACATATTCTGAAACAAAAACTAGGCCGTTTAATAAATAAAAAAAATGGATTTAGTTTCATTTTTATTCGAGTCGTGTCAATCAGATCTGTTGGTGCGGACTTGGAAATGACACCATTTCCATTGTGATTCGTTGAAGTTGGTTTTTGGGACGGTTATAATCAAGAGTAATCAATCATAAATGCAACCTAAATTAAATAGAGACAGCTCAATATCTTCAAGGACAGTTGGAGCAGGGAATTAGAGTGGGGACAGGCAATAGTGGGGACAGGCAATCCAACTGTGGGATTGTCGCAAGGCTGTCCAGCGCGTTGAAGAGATCGAAATCCTAGAATCATTTGAAATATTTAGTCACGACTCACAATGGATAGTTTATCATGAAGATTTCGGATTAGGATCTTCTGTAGTGAGGCCACCCCTGTAGTTCCACTCAAAATAGATTTATGTGTATCTTCATGCACTTTGAGTGATTGGGATCCTCACTACATAATGATCTCACTACAGATGATTTTTTTTCAAAGATTCCATATTGGCCTAAAACCAACTTGTTCAATGGGTACATGGAGAACCCTAGGGACGGCACCTGGCACTCGCAAGAGACGGATCTGTTACGAATCTCATCACCTTCTATGGGTGTGACATCAAATGGATAGGTGTGCGACTTACACTCAGCATCACCTATGAAGCATTTTAGTATCAATTAGTTTTGAAAAAAGAAAAGTGAACTCACCCAATCATGGCAAGCAAGCATGAAGTGATCAGCCCCTTGAGTCCGATTCAGTAGGGTTGTTTGGTGGAGATAACTCCTAAGTAGCCAGAGACATACTGTTGGAGTGGAGCGACATCATAAGTGAGGGGTTTGTAGAGGTAAGTGATTGTTAGGGTAAATATCGATTACCAATCCATCTGGCCATAGAAAAAGGATTATCAGGAAGAGCCAGGTGGCGATCATCTAACACATCAAGGAAATGGCATACGAGTAAATACACCGGGTGGTTCGTGTTCGACCCTCGTGGTTTGACCCTAGCCCAATATGATGACGATACAAGGGTAGGTGGACCATTAATGGCTCGCCATAATGATAATAAATGCTGACACCAACTGCGGACAGGAGACACACTGGTCTGACCTGCCGATTTCAGAGATCTCGGTCCAAGTCGGCGGAAAAGAGGACTATCACTCGGAAAGAGAACCTTGACGTGGACAAGGTTTGGTGGACATGGGAAACAAGGCCCACGAGGGGTTGAATTCAACCCTAGGAGGGTCGAAAAGGTCATCTTGTGGGGTCGAAATATGGCAGATATGAAATAGTAGCCCAGGCCAAAGGGTCGTAGGATTGTTAGCCTATTCTGCCTGTAGTGGCCAGAAAGGGACAAATGACGGCTATGTGGCAAAGTTCCCCAGAAAATAGAACTCCAGTTTACCAAATATGTATAAATAGATATATGCTTGTAAAGAAAGAGAAAAAAAGAAGGGACTTGGCATGCTCATTGCTTATTAATTTATTTTAAATATAAATAAATGTCATAAATCATACTAATATATTATATAATTAATTCTATAATACATACCAAAAAGATCCTTAATATATATAGGGTAATTTACACCAGAGGTACCAGACGTTTTGGGAAATCATACCTGAGGTACCTTACGTTTCAAAAATCATATTAGAGGTATCTCTTCTCATATTTTCAACATTAACCCTATCTAACGTTGGCATCCTCCAAGTTGACCATTAGATTTACCTCAAACTTCTAGGGACTGATCATTTATTGTTGAACTACTCTTATTTGGTACCTAATCATTGGTACACCTGTCAGAAAAGCAGCAAGTTGGGGTGCGGAGTTTTCCCCAGAGGTGTGTACCATAGTCGAGATCTATAACTTGGTGATGAGCAACTGTCGGTGAGGAAGGGTTACAGGAGAGGACAAAGCCAGGAGTGGGGGTGGGCAATTGAGATAGCGATGAGCACAAGGGAATCTGAGTAATGAATCGTTGTAACAATAGGATGGTGAAAACCTTAACCAAAGGGATCAAGAAAGTTATGCTAAACAGGGTTAAATTTGGAAGTTCAAAAATATAAGGTATCCCAACTGTAATATTTTTCAAACATCAGGTACCTCTGGTATAATTTTTCAAAACGTCAGGTACCTCTGGTACGATTTTTGAAATGTGAGGTACCTCTGATATAATTTCTCAAAATATTAGGTACCTCTGGTGTAATTTACCCATATTCGATTATTGTTTACGAATCATAATTTGTTCTCATAAATGATTTTTCATAAATAACTTATAAACATAAATATAAACTATACCAAAGAGTGCCTAATGTAAATGACATTGTAAAAGTCATTATATTTTTTATGCATAATACAATTTTAATATATATGCTATGGCTTCACCTAAGAATTTTTTTTTGATAAAAAGGTTTAACATTATGTCAAGTTAATTTGATATGATATCTTTACTTTATTATTTAATGTTTGGAGTTATTCCTTTGAAGTGTTGCGGTTCTAAGATATTTACTTCTTCCTCATAAGCCCTTAAGAAACTATTTAAGTACCGATTAATCGAAAATAGTAAGAAATGGATAAAGCAATTATTAATCAGTTCAATTTTAGTTTGGAAACAAGAACCGATTATTAATCGGTTTGGTTATGATTTCTACTAATAATAACTTTGAATCAAATCGAACTGAACCAATAAATTGTTTATGAACCGATTTACACCTTTACTTCTGGCTTTATCTTCAAATGTTGAGACATGTCTGTTTGAAAGTCAGCCAAGAAAAGAATTTTTTTTTTATTTTTTTTAAATTTTTAAATGAAGGATAGAAAGACATGTAAATTTAGCATTTTATCATCGTTACGAATCTGACTATGTTTTTTTTTTCCTGACTTCCTAACATAACCTAAATGATAACTTGTTCAGCAGTCCTAACACAGATAATTTGGTTATTAATTGTAGGTAAATGCTAGTTGTCACCCATGTAGTTGACAACTAGATTTGTCACCAAATGTTTGAACCATCAGATCTTACAAGTTCTGACAACCCCTCCCCTGATATACCAAAACTACCCCTTTATATTATGGCTTTTGTGATGGCTCAATTAGTACATTAAAGGGATTCAACTGTTGGGAGTTTTCTCCTACACCGACTACTAAATAATCTTTAGTCCCCTTTTACACTTGGGAGTCCCTCCATACCAGTTTCAATTCTTGGAATGAAAACTTTATATGGTATCTGTGGGGGTATTCACTATCTCCAGTCTCGACGTGTCTACAGTCTATACTGCCATATGTGCGGGAGAATACTAAGAATTTAGTCACACAATGACTACCAAATAGTTTTCATTCCTTTTTATATATTTGGGAGTTCCTCTGCTTACTGGTTGGAACTCTAGAGATGAAAACTTACCTACACCAAATTTTGTCACTAGTAGGTGACATCTAGCGGGACTCATAATTGTATTCAACCCTTATCCATGATTGATGCATTGTGTATTTCCATGATCGCAGGGTCCGGATGCCTCTCGAGCTAACCCATACCTCTACAATACATCCTTTCGATTCCTATGTAATGCCAATACATCTGAAGGAT
Organism: Protea cynaroides; assembly: GCA_028583415.1. Classification (NCBI taxonomy): domain Eukaryota; kingdom Viridiplantae; phylum Streptophyta; class Magnoliopsida; order Proteales; family Proteaceae; genus Protea; species Protea cynaroides. Next base: position 51,007,808 of record CM053276.1, read on the forward strand.
TCAACCCTCGAAAAGATGTCAGTCTGCCGAAATACACCTCTACAATGGTAACATCTCGTCGGAGCTCCTCTCCCTGCCACCGAAAGGTGCAGCACGACCTTATCTTGCATTCTTTTCTGGTGGTGTCCATGGTTCCATCAGAGCACTCCTATTGCAACATTGGAAGGGACGAGATAGTGACCTTCATGTGTTTGAATACCTTCCGAAGGACCTTAACTATTATACATCCATGTTCCAATCCAAGTTCTGTCTCTGCCCAAGTGGATATGAAGTCGCAAGCCCAAGAGTTGTTGAGGCCATATACGCTGAGTGTGTGCCGGTGATTCTACCTGAAAATTATGTTTTTCCATTCAGTGATGTTCTCCGGTGGGAGGCATTTTCAGTTCAAGTTAATGTGTCTGATATTCCCAACTTGAGGAGGATACTAAAAGAAATCCCAGAAGAAAAGTATAGGAGATTGAAGAAGGGTGTTAGTGCAGTGAGGAGGCATTTTGTGTTGAACCAGCCTGCCAAACGGTTTGATGTGTTTCATATGATATTGCACTCAATATGGCTTCAGAGATTAAACATCAAACTTGCTAAACAGTAGTTGAAAAAGAAGGGAAATTCGTTTTGGCTTCTATTGCTAAGGGTTATCTAAGTTTATCTAAGCTCTGTAAATGAAATGAAAAAGAACTGTCCCTTGTATATTTGTTTTTTGGGCTTTTAGGCTGTGAAATTTATGGTTATTTTTACGTTAGTGAGCCTATCACAAATTGAGATTATCCACGTACACTTTATAGAAGAACTATACTTTTGATATTCCATCACTTCCCCATCCCCTATCCAATGAGAATGATATGATGGGTATACGATGTGCCTTCAAGTATATATATATATATATATATATATATGTGTGTGTGTGTGTGTGTGTGTGTGTATGTGTCTATGGAAAATACCCCTAGTAAAAAACTAAAACGTTGTGCCCCGAATGGTCTCAGCCGACTTGGCTCATTATAATTATAATCGGCCTCAATCTCTTAGTACTCGACTCTTACTGGGATATGTCGTTTGGTTGGATGTACATCTGAAGCCACTTGTCCTTTACTGATTCTATTAGATCCCTTACGAAGCGCGCACGAAACCTTATCTTAATAGTGTACGTCGGGCAGCATGGAGAGCGCCCATATGATGACACCTGTCATCCTCGGCCGGACGAACTCAATGGTCCTCATCAAAGCTTCCCTCTCCTACTCGAAGTTCCTAACCTGGGTGTCTCACATTGCGACACCTGGTAGTCTTTCCTACCCACGCCATGTAGGATCCAGGTGTCACACCCCAATTCTGCACCATTCAGAATGGTGTGATGAACCGCCATGAACCAACGGTTCAACCAGGATCTCTAATAGGCGGTATCCATTAAAAATAAAACCATGCACATCCACAACCATAATCAGAATAAATACACAATAGCGGAATTCTTATAGTAAATGAACTGAGAATTCTAACTGTAATAATCATAATTAAAATATCAAATTATTGTTGTATCAACTAAGACATAAATAAATAAAATATCAATTATATCTTTTTATAAATCCAAATAAAATCCTAATAGAATACGCATGAGTTGCACTCGCATGAGGGGTCATGCGCATCCTTTAAGTCTTTAGCTTCCATTGCAGCAACACACGCATACATCGGAGTATTTATATAATCTGCAAATGTGGTACCTGCATCATCATCTAAAAATATTCGACGTCGAGAGGGTGAGCACACGTCATGGCTCAGTGAGAAAACAAAACAATGCAACAAACATATGCATGCATTCAATTCATATCTTTGGTCTGGTAAATAAGTTTGCAATGTGCTATAGAAATGATAGGTGGCCAAAGATCACGTTTATTGACGCCGCACCTCTATACACGAGTGTGTGAAGCCGCCCAAAGGTAACGTTTATTGCTGACTCACATACACCCAATCATGGACAATGTACACACAAAGGTCACGTTTATTGCTGTACCCGTTGCCCATACCAACACGTAAGCCCCTGCTGGCGAGGGCTCACAAACTAGGCTCGCAACTAACCAATCCTAATGCCAATCAGTGTATTCAAGGCCTCACCCCAGCATCCCTCAATACGTCCATAGAGATAGGGCTATGGCCCCCTGGCAGAGTCAGAGACTACACGGTCCGAGACCACCTCCCCTCATACCCTACGACGCAATAGTTCTGCTAAGGTAATGGTGATAAGACGATGTCAGTGGACATGACTTGAGTTAGAAATAGAGCTAGAGTGCTGAGGCCCCGCCTATGACACCTCCCCCTGATACTCGCTAGCACCAAGCACACCAACCACATACATACATCCACATGCCTATTCCTATCATCATCATCTTCATGTAATAAACAATAATTAAATATGCATGAACAGAAATAATAGAAATATTGGATGACATGTTGAATGCACATAACAAGCATACACGCATAGAATCAATCATGGCATTGGACTCAAGAATAAAATAGTTTATTATTAACCAATTAGCTTAGGTCTTGTTCCCTCACCTTTACTTGATCGTAGGTCTTCTTTCAAGCTTTAAAAATCAACTATATATCGATGTTATATCACTAGAAGACCTAATCAAGTCGATAGAATTTAATTAGAATTAATTCGAACTTTAAAAAGCATGTTGTTGACTAGGGGTCGATGCCAGGGTCGGAGGTTCCATCGACCCCGGGTGCGACCACCCACAGTCTGGACTTCCCGAATACTGGGGGTCGATTATCAGGGTCTGGTAGGGTCGATTGGCCATCGACCCCCCGTGCGACCCCCTGTGGGTTTAGTTAGTTTTTCATCCTACTGTCCATTCTTCGTGTTTGGGGTCCTATGACTTGCTTCTACAATCCATTCCATACATGTTCTATGGCCTAGAACCGTAGTTCATTCACCTATATGGATTACATGATTTTCCCCATGGTTTTCCATGAAAACCTAACCATGGGTGGATGATTTGGGTTTCTCCTAGATCATTCCCTGTTCTCTATCTAATCTAAGGTCTGTAGAATTAGATGGAGATAGTATCCATACCCGAGAATTAGGCTTGTTTCTCTGAAGCCTTCTCTTTGATCTTCTTCTGCACTTTCCTTCTCTTCTCTTTCTCTTCTCCTTCTCTTCTCTTTCTCTCAATCCAATTAGGGTTCTAAAAGGAGTGAAAGAGGCTTAGGGACGTCCTATTTATAGAGTAGAAACTCCCAAAATAAGTCCCATTGAGATTAGGAAAGAATCCCATTGAAATTTGGAAAGTTTTCAAATCACGATTTCTGTCGGCAGACTGGGGGTCGATGAGGGGGTCGGAGATCCCGTCGACCCTTGGTTCTTAAAATGTCCGACCCCGGTATAAAACTCAGGGTCTGACTTTTATACTGGGGGAGTCCGACCTACCTTGCTGGGTATGCAACCCTCCCCCTATTTTAAGTGTTTTTGGGTCAGTTTAATACCTGGGATCGTGATCTCCCTCACGCACTTGATTCATTGGGCTCGACCATGATGGGTAGACCTGATTTGAGGTGGTAAGACCGGGTTAGTTCGATACGGGTCTTACAACTCCCTCCTACTTATAAAAATTTCGTCCTCGAAATTATACATACCTTCTAAGTCGAATAAATGAGGGTATTGCTTTCGCATAGCATTCTCTTCTTCCCATGTGATTTCTTCCATATCTCTACTTCTCCAGGTGACCTTAACATAATAGATATCCCGATTGCGTAGTTGTTGAACCTTTCGACTAGTGATTTTAATTGGTGCCACTTCAAATGTCAAATCTTCAGTCACATCAGGTAAGTCCATTGTCAAAACGTACGTCGGATCCTTGACATACATCTTCAATAAGGAAATGTGAAATACATCATGCGCACTTGACATAGATGGTGGTAGTGCAAACTGGTAAGCCACATTCCCACGTTTAGCTAGAATCTCATATGGCCCGACATATCTTGGACTTAGTTTCCCTTTCTGTCTGAACCGTTTCAATCCTCGCATAGGCAATACTTTTAAGAATACTTTATCACCCACGACGAACTGAAGGTCTCGGCGTCGGGTATCAGCATATTGTTTCTGACGATTCTGAGCTATTTTCACTCTTTCTTTGATAATGTCGACCACTCGACAAGTCTCTTCAACAAATTTTGGTCCAACAATACTATGTTCCCCAACTTCATTCCAAAACAAATGAGTTCGACACTTTCTGTCATACAGTGCTTCATTGGGTGACACCTGTATACTGGCCTGATAGATATTATTATAAGCGAACTCAATCAGGGGTAACTTTTCATCCCATGATCCTTTAAAGTCAATTACACATGCTCGAAGCATATCTTCTAGAATCTGAATTGTACGCTCTGACTGTCCATCTGTCTGTGGATGGAATGCAGTACTAAACTTCAATGTTGTACCCATAGCCTTTTGCAATCCTTCCCAAAACTTTGAAGTAAATCGTGGATCTCTATCGGACACAATACTTTCAGGTACACCGTGTAATCACACAATGTTATCCACATACAGCTTAGCTAACCTCTTCAGTGTATACTGAGGTCGTATAGGTATAAAGCGAGCTGTTTTAGTCAGGCGATCTACAATAACCCAAACTGCGTCAACTACTCGAGGAGTCAATGGTAATCCTGTGACGAAGTCCATAGTGATGCAGTCCCATTTTCATACTGGTTCCTGTAATGGCTGTAACAGTCCTGCCGGTCTTTGTCATTCAACCTTTACCTTCTGACAATTTAGCCATTGAGACACGAACTTAGCTACATCTGCTTTCATTCCTCTCCACCAATATAATTTCTTTAGATCATGATACATCTTCGTACTTCCAGGATGTATCGAATAGATAGTGGTATGGGCTTCTTTCATCAATCGGTGTCTAATGTCCAAGCTTTCTATTTCGGGTACATATATTCTTCCTTTGTACTTCAGTACCTTTTCTTCGTCCAAGGTGAACTCAGGGTTAGTTTTACCTTTTTTCGATGTCTTCTTGTACCGTTCTTAGGTAAGGGTCTGATTTGATAGCTGTCTTCACTTCATCAACTATATCTGGTATAATTTTCAATGCAGCGAACAAATTTAAAAACCGATGAATAAACCCTTGGTTGGCTGATCCATCTGGTGCATCTATCACAAACTGCTCGTAACCGTGCTTGAATACCTTTCTGATAGTACATATTGCGGCAGTTGTGCTAACCTCTCCCTGAGATTTTATCATTGTCTTTCTACTCAACGCATCGGCTACTACATTAGCTTTCTCTGGATGATACTGGAATCACAATCGTAGTCTTTCAATAGTTCTAGCCATCTTCTTTGTCTCATATTTATCTTCTTCTGATTAAATAGGTAAGTAAAACTTTTATGGTCTGATTTAATCTGAAACTTTTCCCCGTACAGATAATGTCTCCATATTTTGACAGCATGTACTACTACCGCCAGTTCCAAATCATGAGTGGGGTAGTTCTTTTCATGTGTCTTCAGTTATCTTGAGGCATAAGCAATTACGTATTCTCCTTGCATAAGTACACATCCTAATCCCAGTCCTGATGCATCGGTGTACAAGATAAATGGTTGTCCTGAAATCGGGATGGTCAAGATTGGAGCTGATATCAATCTAGCCTTCAAGGTTTGGAAACTCTTCTCGCATTTGTCCGTCCAGACAAACTTCTCGCCCTTCTTAGTCAAACTAGTATGAGGTACGGCAATTCGGGAATAGTCTTCCACAAATCATCGATAGTATCCAGCTAGACCCAGAAAACTTTTAATTTCTGCAATGCTCTTCAGTGCTTCCCACTTTACAATAGCCTCGATCTTGCTGGGATCCACTTTAATTCCTTCAGCGGATACTACATGGCCTAGAAATGCGACTTCCTTTAGCCAAAACTCACACTTTGTAAATTTGGCGTAGAGCTTTTCCCTTCGTAGTCGCTGCAGAGCGGCGTTTAGATTCTTGACATGAGTTTCCTCGTCTCAGGAGTAGACTAATATATCATCAATGAATACAATAACTGACGTATCCAATATGTGGTGGAACACCCGGTTCATAAGTTCCATAAAGGTTGCTGGTGCGTTTGTCAATCCAAAAGACATGACCAAAAATTCATAATGTCCATATCTGGTCCTGAATGCTGTCTTGGGGATATCACCATCTTTAATCTTCAACTGATGGTAGCCTGACCGAAGATCAATCTTTGAGAACACTTTGGCACCGTGCAACTGATCGAACAGGTCATCGATCTGAGGCAATGGATACCGATTCTTGATTGTCAGTTTATTCAGTTCTCGGTAGTCTATACACAAGCGAACGCTACCGTCTTTTTTCTTCACGAATAATACTGGTGCTCCCCATGGTGATATGCTAGGGCGAATATAACCCTTGTCCAGCAGTTCTTGTAGTTGTACTTTCAATTCCTTCAGTTCAGTAGGAGCCATTCGATAAGGTGCTTTCGATACTGGTGCAGCTCCAGGTATAAGATCTATAACAAACTCTGTAGCTCGGTTGGGTGGAAATCCTGGTAATTCTTCAGGAAATACGTATGGATAGTCACGCACGACATCAATATCTTCCGTTCGTGGTGCTTCCTTGGTGTCGACCACATATACTAAATACCCGACTGCTCCTTTCTCAAGGCACTTCTTAGCCTTTAGCGCCGAGAGTATGAGCTTTTGTTTACGGGGAAGTTTGGTTCCCAAAAAACTGAACTCTACTCCTTCTTTGTCTTTAAATGTCAGCTTCTTTCTGAACTCTACTCCTTCTTTGTCTTTAAATGTCAGCTTCTTTTTGGCACACAATAGGTTTATAGAATGCCGAACTAACCAGTCCATTCCCAAGATGACGTCAAAGTCTGCCATCTCAAGTTGGATCAAGGTTGCATCCAAGGTCTTTTCATCAATAAGCATTGGACATGGTCCATAACCTTTTTCTAATTCCACTTTTAATCCCATAGGTGATCGTACAAGTAAATTGTAGTCTAAGGATTTAAGGGGTAGATTTAACTTCTTTCCAAACGTCATAGATATAAAGGAATGAGTAACTCCTGAATCAAAGAGTACTCTGGCGGGAATGCCATTAATAGGTACGATACCTGTGATTTGTTTTGGTTTAGTCTACATGCTCATACAATGTAATACAACTAACAAAAAAAATGTAAGTCATACCTGTAACCACATCAAACGATGCAGCAGCATCCTCAGATGTAACCGCGTAAACTCGTCCTTGATGTAGCTGCTTCTTGGGCTTAGGACATTCCCTTGCTATATGTCCCACTTGGTTGCAGTTAAACATTTTATCCCCTTTAGTAATTGGCTTCTGTTGCAGTTGAACTACGGGGATAGTCTTGGATGTAGCGGTAAAGCCTTGAGCACGGAAGGGTTTGAATGTCTTGTTATTCCCACCATTATAAGAATTTCCAGCTGGCCTTTTTATACCTCTGTTTTGTATGAAATAACTCTCCTTCTGGCTTGATTCTATAACTCGGGCAATTTGTGCTGCTTCATTATAAATTTTCTTTTCATGTCCCAGAACGTGCTCGCGGATGCTTCCCCTAAGTCCCATGACGAACCTTCGGGTCTTTGTGTTTTCCTCTTGCATACTGGTGGGTGCAAAGAAGAACAGTTCTTCATAACGCTGTTGATACGCATCCATGGTCATCTGTCCCTGATATAAACTCAGGAACTCTCTTTCCATAGAATCTCTGAAACTTCTTGGAAAGTACTTCTCAATGAACGCCTCTTTATAAATATCCCAAGTCAGTTGGGCGTGCTTTGTAAGTAAATACGTCCTGGTAGACCTCCACCAATGGTGTGCATCTCCTTTCAGCTTAAAGGTGGCACACAACATTTTTTCTTCTTCATTTAATGTCATCATCATAAAATTTCTTTCCATTTCATCAACCCAGTGTGCCGGCCATAAAGGATCTGCTGGCTTGCCATTAAATTCTTTGGGCTTCAGTTTTAGAAAATGCTCCACCAGTCTGGAGCGATCTAGTGGCTGCGGGATATACGCTCCATACATAGGTGGTTGGTATTGATATCCACCTTGAGCTATTTCAGGATTTGGTACTTGAGCCTGCATGATAGGAGTCTGAGGTGCGTGGGGTACTGTGTTACTTTCCTCTGGTGCTGTGCTTGCCTATCCAGCTGGCATTGGAGGTGTCTATGCAGCTGGAAGAGTTATGCCTATGGCAGCTTAGATAGTAGCTTGTGCCTATTGCATTTGTTGCAGCTGTTGGGCCAAGTTCATTACGACTGTGGCCAAGTCTGTAGGTGGAGCTGGCAGATTGGTAGGATTTTCTTGCCCATTTATGATGGACGGTGCCGCGTTCATGTTCCCCTGTGTTTCCTGGTGTGTCTGGTTATCTTCCCCCACAGGTGGTGGTGGTGGGATAGAGTTACAGCTCTGTCTGGTTGCTCTATGTCCCGCCATTAATTAATCTGCTAGTAGGATTGCCTAAAATCATTGAACACGAGAGACAATCATTAATTACTTCATTCTCATATTTTAAAACCACTAAACAATTCAAATTTCAAAATTTTCAGATCATTCTGTCGAAAATCCTGTGTTTTCACTGTAGGGTCGATGGGTGTCCGACCCTCAGTATTCGACCCTGGGAAATCACTCATTCTTCCCGAGAGCCGGGGGTCTATCGGGGGGTCGGAGTATCTCTGACCCAGGGTCCGACCCTTGGTTCTTTGTCAGGTTCCCGAGAGCCGAGGGTCGATGCGGGGGTTGATTGTTTTAATCGAATTTTCCGACCCCCGAACTAAAAATCTGATTTTTAAGTTCTGATTCAAAGTCCATTTCTCATTCTTTCTTCTTCGCTTCGACTCAGCTCGTCCCTTTGAGTTGCTACAGTGCCCCCTCCAATCCATTGGTGGTTTGCACTCCTTGTTTCGTCATCTACACCTCCGCTACAGGTATTTCTTCTACCTTTTCATGTTTTTAGGTTTCTTAACCTAGGTTTTTGCTCGTTTGTCTTGTATTTTTCAAATTAAATTTTTTCCAATCGTAAAAATTCAATTTTTATTGGGGTCTTTTGTTGTTGGTGACTCGAGGAACGAAATCCCTCAAAAATATTTGAGTTTCATCGGTTGGTTATCGAGAACTCAAAATTTTCACTTTTAACCCTAATTTTGTCGAAATTTTGAATTTCTTGAAATTTCTTGCAATTCAATCCATTTAGTTGAAATTGCCGACTGTATGAGTCTCACAAGATAATTTAGAATCTATGTAAGTCTTCCTGCCCACTCGTATGGGTGAAAAGTGAGGCTTTTGACCAATTTACATCGTTATTATGTCAAAATCTCAAGTTTTTCCTCTCTACTAATCCATTATTTGTTTTTCTTTCTATTTGCAGATACTATGGCTCGTACCAAGGTACCCAGAGTTCGCGACCGTCTTTGCTTCAGTTCCAACGAAGCCGAGACACATTATGCCCACTACGCTCGCAAGAAGGTAGAGGGAGGCCGCAAAGTGGACTTGGCTAGCTTAGCCTTGTTCAATGTAGAGAGAGCCTTTGGTGATATGGGATGGCTCCCTGTCATCACTTATGACGCATGTACCCGTCCTGACTTGGTACACCAGTTCTACTGTAATCTCTAGGTAGTGGAAGATTACAATGATGTGGAGAGGGGTGGTGAGCTTCGCATCACGAGCTACGTCAAGGGGGTTGATGTTTCATTTGATTATCGACAGCTGGCCAACTTGTTGGGCATTTCCTATGCTGGCCCCATGGTGTTCTGTGCTTCTGGAGAGCCCCAGTTCTTTTCTCTATAGATAAGGGTTGAGATCGATCGTCAACTCATCAGACCTGATCGTTGGGAGATGAAGGCGAGTTATCTATGCTCAGATCTACGGGTATACTGCAAGATCATCCAGCATAACCTGATACCGTAGAGTGGTCACTACGAGAGGGTCTCCCAGTTGACCCAGTATCTATTATACTGCATATGCACTAGGCAGCCCGTCTACCTTCCCTACATCATCATGCGTACTATGAACAGTGCCACGTTGCCCAGTCACACTGGCAACCTTCCTTACGGACGCATGATCACTACCTTGCTTACCCGCTTGGGGGTTGACTTATTGGATGAGAAGATTCAAGAGAAATCCTTCTCATCGCCTCTGGATTGGGAGGCCATCTGCAAGATGGGCATTCGGGATGCCTAGGTCAGTGATGAGGAGAGGAACGCGATGGTGCGCCCTCGCACTCGAGTGGAGATGGCTGATGCTGAGGCTGCAGCAGCAGCAGCTGGAGCAGGGGTTCATGGGGATGATGACGATCGGTTGTACATGGATGTAGATGCCATACCCCCTCCATCACCTACTCATGCTACTGGAGTTGGTCCGTCTTCTTCAGCTGGTCCTTCGCATGCAGCTGGTCCTTCGTATACTCCATCTGATGACATGATGAGGATATTGCATGAGATACGAGAGGCTCAGCGTATGTCTGACCTGAGGATGGGAGAGCTTCTAGAGGCTCAGCGTGTGACTGACCAGCGGGTGGCTGATCTCACAGCTAGTCTCTAGACGAGCCAGACTCAGATAGCTTAGTTGACTAGGGTCTACGCTGAGGACTATGATAGAGACCGTGAGGCACCACCTCCCCCATCACCTCTAGCTTCTTGTTGTACTTCTTTTATTTTTCTTTTTGTACTTCAGAGTAACTGTCCGGACTGTGGACTATACTCTTCTTTAATCATATATATATAAACGTTTGTTCTCCCTTTTGGTTGTATATAATTTTGTTTCTCATTTAATAGATGCATTATTCTCTTTTAGTTAGTCTCAAACAACACAGATGCTTATGGTGTATTATTATTACATCTTTTATATTTTTATCCTATCTCAGTTTACGACCTTTTGTGGAAGTATACGATTTCACAGATAAAGCCTGAGATGCTCTGATACCAAGTTGTCACACCCCAATTCTATACCATTCAGAACGGTGTGATGAACAGCTATGAACCAACGG